>QLTV01001315.1:2469748-2485300 GCA_003457575.1 Thermophis baileyi
ATTACAACTCTGTTGCATGTTTCCAACAAGGTCCAGCGTTTGAGCGATAAAAAGCTCAAACGCCATTGGCTGGTCTGTCTGACAGCTCCCTATAAAATGGCAAGCTGTCAGACTGCTCTTTGCTGGTTGCTGATACAAGAGCTGAAATAAAGAGCTGTTTTGGAAGTCTGTCTCCTGTCATCTCTACCCACTATCTAACAATATTTTTCCTCTCTGCTTTGTTCTTGATGTTCTAAAAACCGCTTTGCCGTGTGAAGAATGCTTGAATATATTCTCAATTTTCCAGCCTTTTAAAACCTGGATTCTAATGAAGGCGGTTCCTTAATACGGATTTGAGATATGTCGTATAATAGGCAGAAACCCAAATCCGCAGTCAACGTTTTCTCTCTTGTGTTAATGATGCCCTTGTTCTGCCGTCTGCCGAAAATGCCACCACTAATGAGATAATATCAGTCTGCTTGGGAGCAGGCTGACCGTAGGCTTTTAAAACAGGCCAGCTTCGACAGTGAGGAGCCCTTCTAATGTTCTGCGGCTGCCTCTGGTCAATGACATGGTAGAAATGGCCTTATCTCCCACGGGGGTGGGGGGGCGTCACTGCCAAAACCACAGGTCCTAAAAGGACAGAAAAAGCAGCCTGTTATGTATGACTGGAGCAAACTGGACCCAGCTGAGCCGTCTTAACAGCCAGTCTTAACTAATTCCACTCTGAAAGCCTGGCCATGTTGCGGAAAGATTGATCTCAAATCTGGAGGTTTGGAGAGAGCTGGGAGTGACTTTAGAAATCAGGGATAGCCATCTTCTGATCTGATGCATTTCTGGTTATGTCAGTTTCTTGTCGTAGGTATCCAGAGGTGGGATTCACATAATTTACCTACCGGTTCGCCCAGCACCGAAAATGTGAGCACGCGAACCCTTCCACACATGCGTGCAGCCTTCCGTGCATGCTCTTTGCTCGCACACGCGGCTTGCATGTATGCACGGGGCTTGAAAACATGGCTAAATAGGATGGCATTGCGCCGGGTCGCTACTACCGGTTCGCCCGAACCGGTCCGAACCGGCTGAATACCACCTCTGTAGGTATCCCAAAATCAAACAACCGTTCAGGCAAAATATCAATTCTGTCTTCCAATACAGAGTAATCCTCAACTTACACCAGTTCTTTTTAGTGACTGTTAGAAATTACAACGGCACTGAAAAAAAGTGACTTAGGACCTTTTTTCACACTTCGTTGCAGTATCCCCACGGTCACGTGATCAAAATTCAGACATTTGGCAACTGACTCATATTTATGACAATTGCAGTGTCCTGGGGTCATGTGATTACTCTTTGTGACCTTCTGACAAGCAAAGTCAATGGGGAAGCCAGATTCACTTAACAACCATGTTTCTAACTTAACAACTGCAGGGATTCACTTAACAACTGTGGTAAGAAAGGTCGTAAAACGGGGCAAAAGCTCACCTAACAACTATCTCGCTTTAGCAACAGAAATTTTAGGCACAATTGTGCTTGTAAGTTAAGGATCTAATCCTATTTATGGCAAAGGGATGCTGCTGTCCTACAACCAATGTCATCAAAATTTCAAGATGGTTTGGTATATATTTTGGAATAAACTTAGATACAACAAACATGTGTTTGATTTTTTTTTTTTTTTTTTAACCAATTCCTAGTCAAGATTGGGACTCTTCTTGCTAGTTCTTTGATTGGGGTGTTGTTTATGGCTTGGTTGTTGGTCTAGTGTTAATCTTAGTGTTATTCTCTGTTTGTCTTGCTGGCTTGTTGTATTCTTAAATGCTCAATTTAACTCCGCTTATCTGTTCATTGAGAGCATGCAACAATCTGTAGACTAGAGCAAGACCTACAGAGTCATTTCAAAATGAGATGGGTGGCAAATAAATGTAATAAATAAATCTCCCACTTTTCCCAGTCACTAGGGGTTGAAACAGCAATCTACATCTATCACTTGCCTCCAGAAGTTGTGGGTTCTCCAACACTGGAGGTTTTTAAGAAAAGAATGGACAACTATTTGTCTGAAATGGTATGAGCAGGGGGTTGGATTAGAAGACCTCCAAGACAAGGCTGTCTTAACGCATGGGCCTGATGGGCACTTGTATGGCTTACTGAGTATTATTGTGTTTTTCAAGACTCGTGTATTGTTCAAATGTTTATTATGAGAACTACCTGAGCTGCATACAGTACAGTTCAGGACCCAACCAAACATGTGCAAAGTGCGCGCTTCCGAACCGGTAGGGAAGGTAAGTAAATTTCACCGCTGCCCAGTACACTGCTTTGCCCGGGGCCCATAATGCTGTTAATATGGCCCTGCTCCAAGATCCCTTCCAACTCTGGTATTTTTTTTATTCTGTTGCATTTTTAAAACAGAGAATTGGTAACATTTGCACTAGGTGTGTTAAATTGTTCAACTTTCAATTTCCAAACATTAGGGGTGCTCAAAAGTTGTGACATGCCTTGGGAATTGTAAAAGATATTTTGGTTACTTTAATATAATTTAGATGTGCTTGGTAAGTAACGACATAAATAACATAACTTTTTAACATTTCGTTTCATTAAAATTTAAAGTCTTCATCGGTTTTCCCACAGCTTTAAAAACCATGCGCCACTTAAACTTCCCTCGTGAAAAATAAATTGAGAGTGCCAAAATGTAATAGCCGCAGTTAATTTTTTTCCCACCTAATTCATGCTGATAAATAAAAAGAAACTAAATATATTTCGAAAGTCAATAATTACCCATTAAAAGGAGGCTTACAAGAAGGTGTTTACCTTGTATAGGCAAACATTCCTATATGAAATGTGAAAGGCTATATTTAGAAATGGAGCCCGACCAGGAAATTAAACTGAGTTGGAGGAAAAACAGCCCATGTGCTCCCTCACCCACACACCACCAGAGCTAAATTTGGCTTTCTCCAAGATTTGATGCCAACAGGGATTTCATTTCCCTAGCCTGGAGGAATAAAAGGTTTTGAAACCTTTCTTCCTCCTTGATTTGAGTCTACCCAATATTAAAGCGCTCTCTGGATTTTAGAGAGAGATTAGAAGAACCGAAATGACTTTAAGAAGTTAGGCGAGTTGTACGGAAAGGAAGCAGCATTAAATTCAGGTAGTCCTCGAGTTATGATCCTTTGTTCAGCAACAGCTCAAAGTTACAATGACACCGAAAAAAAGGTGACTTACGATTGGTCCTTGTACTTATAACCGGTTGCAGCGTCCCCACGGTCATGTGATCAAAATCCAAAGGCTTGGCAACTGGCATGTATTTATAACAATTGCAGCATCCCGGGGTTCTCATAATCAACATTTGCAACCTTCCCAGCCAGCTTTGGATAAGCAACGCTAACGGGGGAAGCCATGATTCACTTTGCAACTGCAGTAATTTCCTTAACAACTCTGGAAAAAAGGTTGTAAAATTGGGCACCACTCACTTAAGAACAACAGCAGAAATTCTGATCCCAATTGTGGTTGTCTACCTGTCACAGGGTGCTAAGGGCAGGAATAGGACCTAAAAATTCAAATGTTCCTACTCAGAGCAAGGTTTCCACTTCTTTACAAAACTCATTAGGCAGAAGGTAGTGGTTTTGTACGAGGATGAGTTGCTCCAAGGAGAAGGTGGTGGCACCTCCAGAAGGCCCACAAAATAGAAATAGGACTATTCTTTCACTAGTGTGGATGTCTTAGCAATAGCACTTAGACCAGCGGTTCTCAACCTGTGGGTCGCGACCCCTTTGGGAGTCGAACGACCTTTTCACAGGGGTCGCCGTGCGCGCTAGCCCGCCATCTTGGAAATGCTCCCAGTTCGGCCGTGCCTGTGGGTCGCCGGACAGCTGGTAGCCACGGAAGCGGGAGACTTTGCCCACCCGCCTGGATGCCGCCATTTGGGTTCTTTTACCCTCTGCGCATGCGCAGAATGCTTTGCACATGCGCAGAGGGTAAAAGAACTGAAATGGCGGCATCCGGGCGGGTGGGCGAGGGGGCGGGGCGGTGGTCGCAGAGTGGGGGTCGCGGCATTAGAAAGGTTGAGAACCACTGACTTAGACTTATATACCAATTCACAGGGCTTTACAGCCCTCTCTAAGCGGTTTACAGGGTCAACATATTGCCCCCAACAATCTGGGTCTTCATTTTACCGACCTTGGAAGGATGGAAGGCTGAGTCAACCTTGAGCCGGTCAGGATCGAACTGCTGGCAGTCAGCAGAATTAGCCTGCAATACTGCATTCTAACCACTATACCACCATGGCTCTTAATATACTTGTAATATATTTGTGATGATAGCAATAGCACTTAGACTTATATACTGCTTCACAGTGCTTGACAGCCCTCTCTAAGCGGTTTACAGAGTCAGCATATTGCTCCCAACAATCTGGGTCCTCATTTTACTGACCTCGGAAGGACGGAAGGCTGAGTCAACCTTGAGCCTGGTGAGAATTGAATTGCCAAACTGCTGGAAGTCGGCAGTCAGCAGAATTCCTGCATTCTAACCACTGCGCCACCGTGGCTCTGTTGTCAATGTCTTATTGATGATTTATTAAGGTCCACTACAATGAATGATCAGATGTAAGGAGGAATTCATCATTGGTCCTCCTGATTAGAGAAGACTACATGGTGTTAGCCTTTGCCCTAAAGCAGGGGTGTCCAACCTTGGCAACTTTAAGACTCCTGGACTTCAACTCCCAGAATTCCCCAGACAGCATGGAGTTGAAGTCCACAAGTCTTAAAGTTACCCCTGCCTTAAAAGAATGGATTCACACCAGTAGAGGGTTCTAAAACCTGTTGCTACTGGTTTGCGCGCGTGACGCTTCTGCACAGAAGCGTCCCGGGTGGGTGGGCGGAGCCTCCTACCGCCGCTGCTACCGGTTCTAAGAACCAGGCCGAACCAGGAGCAAGCCACCGCTGATTCACACACCACAATTAGTACAGTGAGCGGAATAAAGCATATTATTGTCAGCTTTGGAAGCCGTATTAACACCGGAAGCTTCCACGCTGCCACATTCTTGTGCTTGGGTAACTAGGAGGGGGGATTTAGTAGAGGGAGTAGCATTAGACATAAAAGCATTCTTCTTTTCGGTCAAGGTCATGGTATTCCTGCTCCTGGAGGAGGAGTGGTTGAAGTGATGGCTCGAGTTGGGACGGATTGTGATTGGACCATGTGATGGACTGATGGGTGCAGGGGCTGGATTTGGGGTTTTGATTTACTGGGGGGAAACCCGGAATTCTCAGATTTGAGTTTTCCCAGATGTGCCGGTATGCCTACTCTAATAAATGGGAACTTTGAGAAAATGTTTGTCTTGGAGTTTTTAATTGGAGTTGGGTTCTTCCGGAACACTGACAATTATTATATATTCTTGAGAGGCATACATTTTGACCAAACAAGAAGACTCTAGCAGATTTTATCTCACCTTCCTGCGGTCAGACTTTTGCAATATGTTCACAGAATTAGTCTTCAGTTGCCTTGGGCAAATTCTTGGTAAAATTTGGGAATGGCTATGAAGACGCTTTAAGCACTGGAGCAGAGGTGGGTTCCTCTCGGTTCGGACCGGTTTGCTGAACCGGTAGCGACCTGCTGGTGATGTCACGGATCCGGTTCAGTCGGTGCCGGTCCGTGGGCACCGCCATCTTTTTTTTTTTTTTAATTTGTTTGAATTTTTTTTTGAATTTTTTTCCGGGTTTTTTTTTTCCCCCCCCACCTTTTTTTTTTTTCTAATTTTTCTTACAATGTTTTCTGGAATTTTTTAAATTTATTTTTCTTCTGCACATCCGCAGAAGCCAAGTTTCCGGCACTGCGCATGCATCCCCATCTTTTTTTTGGCTTTTTCCTGGAATTGTTTTTCAGATTTTTCGGCACTGCGCAGTGGCACGGCCACGCGGCGCGGGAGGAAGCGAACCGGCAGCGAGGTAAGTTAGAACCCACCCCTGCACTGGAGGCACAAGGGGCAACAATGATCGTGGTAGGAAACTTGCCAGTTACCATTTTATCCTTTCAAAGTTTATCGTTACATTTTGTAGCTTGGACAGTTGTTTCTCCACAAACGTATGGCTTATGCAGGAAGCAAGCGGCTAATTGTAGTACCACGAGGTTGTGAAGAATAGTGACATAATGACACCACTCTCGTTGTAGCAATACTCCTCCCGTATAGTTTTGTAATATCATTAATTATCTTAAAGTTGAATGAAAAGGTAGGCTTATTGTGACATGTTTTCCAGTCAGTGGAGAATGGATCCAGGAAAGGATTACCTCTTATTTCTACAAGAAAAACACAATCTTTTAATCCAACTTGAAAAGAGGGCTTATTCAGCAGCAGAACTTCATCCAATAATTGGATGAAAAATACAGGATTTAAAACAGACATAAGAACAGCTCAAACTAGGCTCTAATTAACTAATGCAAATGAGTTAAGGCAAACAAAACTCCACCCTAAAACAACCAGAAATAGATCAAATCCACTCTCATATTAAGTTGCTATTTTCTGTTCACAGTTAACAGAGAGTCAGGGCTAACAGAAAAAAAAATTGCACAAGAAATATCATTTGTACAGTCTTTGTATAACCAACCAGAGGTGGGATTCAGCAGGTTCTGACCAGTTCTGGAGAACCAGTAGAGGAAATTTCCCAAGTCCCAGCTGATCGGGAGGAAATGGGGATTTTGCAGTAACCTTCCTCTGGAGTGGGGTGGGAATGGAGATTTTACAGTATCCTTCCCCTGCTACGCCCACCAAGCCACGCCCACAGAACCGGTAGTAAAAAAAAATTGAATTCCACAATTGTACCAACGGCAGAGGAAATGAAGATTTAGGGGGTCACCCATGTTACTGCTTTACATATCTCAGCTAAGGAGGACTAGGGGAGACATGATAGCAGTGTTCCAATATCTCAGGGGCTGACACAAAGAAGAGGGAGTCAAACTATTCTCCAAAACACCGGAGGGTAGAACAAGAAGCAATGGGTGGAAACTAATCAAGGAGAGAAGCAACTTAGAACTAAGGAGAAATTTCCTGACAGTCAGAACAATTAATCAGTGGAACAACTTGCCTCCAGAAGTTGTGAATGCTCCAACACTGGAAGTTTTTAAGATGTTGGATAACCATTTGTCTGAAGTGGTGTAGGGTTTCCTGCCTAAGCAGGGGGTTGGACTAGAAGACCTCCAAGGTCCCTTCCAACTCTGTTATTCTATTCTATTCTATTCTATTCTATTCTATTCTATTCTATTCTATTCTATTCTATTCTATTCTATTCTATTCTATTCTATTCTATTCTATTCTATTCTATGGATATATTTTACTCCCCCAATCCACTGGTGTCACCCTCTGTACCCTGAGTGATCCTTGGTGGGATTAATACAGTATATCTTTAGAATTGCTTGCTGGGGTAACACAGGTAGTTCTCAACTTACAACAGCTCATTTAGTGACTGTTCAAAGTTACAGCAGCACTGAAAAAAGTGACTTATATGACTGTGTTTCACACTTATGACTATTGCAGCATCCCCATGGTTATGTGATTAAAATTTAGATGCTTGGCAAATGATCATAGTTATGACAATTGCAGTGTCCTGGGGTCATGGCCCTTTTGCCACCTTCGGACAAGCAAAATCAGTGGGGAATCCAGATTCACTTAACAACGGTGTTGCTAACTTAACAACTACAGTGATTCACTTAACAACTGTGGCAAGAAAGGTCATAAATAGGGCAAAATTCACTTAACAACTGCCTCAGCAGCAAAAGGTTTGGGACACAACTGTGGTCATAAGTTGAGGACTACCTGTAATATACATTTCCTGACCCAATAACCCAATAATACTCCTTCACATCTTCATTCTTTTCACTCCATTTCAAGACATGACTAAGCTAGACACGATTACCTAGTATACCTCTAAGGTAGATCACCTCAGTTCGGCCCTCTTTTTTCTCTTTAGGTGTGAAGGATCAGGACCACTGTTCCCTCTAAGGTGCGCGGCCGCGCACGTAACGAGAGAACGCCGCGCGGTAGTTTCCAACTTCCGCGCGGCGTTTTCTAATGGCAGAAGCTGCACGCCTGCGCACCCGCGCACTTGAAAAGAGAGCGCTGCGCGGTAGTTTCTAACTGCCGCGCGGCGTTTTCTACTCTTAGAGGGAACCTTGATCAGGACATAACAGAATAACAGAGTTGGAAAGGACCTTGGAGGTCTTCTAGTCCAGGCCCCTCCAAAGGGTTAAATAAATTAAGGAATGGTCTTAATTTGACCTATGACACCTATGGATGCCCAACCCTGCTCTATGGCACGGAAGGGCATCTGTGGATGTCTGTCTTTCCAAAAAACCAAGATGACAGTTGTGATGGCATGATCAAACTCTGCCCCCATTGTCTTTTTCTTTTTCTTTGCAATATGTTGTACGATGCCTGCATGCAAAGAGGTGAAGTGTAATTCTATGGTCAAGGCCACCATCTTGGATTTTTCCATTTCTGCTGTCCTTAATTTTATGTTACGATTCCCGTGGTGGAATTTGTTTGAAGCAGAGGACGCAAAGCCACACATATTACAAACATATTTGCACCAACATTCACATGCATCGTATGGCTGGGTATTTTGGGTTTAAAGCCACAAGTTTGCATTACAGCTGTTAAACTTAGAACTTCATCTTATTTACTATCACTGATCTAAGAAGCCTTCAAGAACGGGATATTCTCCAAGAGTGAAATGAAGACTCAGTTGTGTATTATATATTCCATATAAGAAACAACACTGCCATACTTTAAGGCAGTCTCTGTTTCCTATTCCAATACAAAAACGTGTCTATTAAAAAATGACAGAATTAATTCACCAAAAGATTCAAAAGTGCTGTTGTAATTCTCTATATAATAGCAGCATAAAATATCATTATGTTGAACAAAAAAGAGGTCAAACACAGGGGTGTGCTGGAAGAAAATGGATTAATATTGATAATGTCAGGAACCGAAACAAATGTTAATCCAAATAGGTAAAATTCAATTGCAATTAACACTTTCTTAACTGAAACAGCATTGGTTTAAACAAAAAAAAAAGGAATCAAATATGCAACAAGTATATGTCTCTGTGGTTTGTGTGTTTATGGGAGAGAAGGACGTCCCACCATCTTGTTAAAGGACTTCATTGTGTCAAATAATGGAGCTTCACATGGATGTGTCTGTCAAAAGAGTCAAAATGATCATCTCAAGCATGATTGGACCCCCTCTCCTTTTTATGTGAACCACACAGGCCATGCATTTAAAGGGGCAGGACGCTAATTTCACAGTTGTGCCATCTTGGTATATCTACCACCCGCTCCTGGTGAAAGCCAGTGATACCAACTATATAATAAGTTCTCCAGAAAGGTTGAGTGGCCACAAGGAAATATATACTAATAATATTCCTATTTCCTGACCTGTTTGGCCCAATACAGGCGTGAACATCTTCAATCCTTAAGCGTATTCAAAGCCTCACCCAAACCTTTACAATACTGACCAGGTCAGGAGTGTCCATGTTTATGGTCTAAACCAGGGGTGTCAAACTCGATTTCATTGAGGGCTGCATCAGGGTTGTGTTTGACCTCGGGGGGGTTGGGGTGGGCATGGCCAGCTCGAAGTCACTTGTGTCGGGGACGCCTGTGGTGGCCCGAGTGTTCTGCCAGTGAAAATGGGCTCCTGAACTCCATTTTTGGCTGCAAGGGCCGCACGCAACCCTCTCGAGCTCTGTTTTTGCTGGCAGAAGCACCCCGGGCTGGTCCTTCGCTGTTTCCAGGGTGGCCCCGCGGGCCAGATCTAAGCACTCCGCGGGCCAGATTTGGCCTTGAGTTTGACACCCCTGGTCTAAACAGTAAAAATGGCGGCCCCAACAGCATGATCACAGTTTTGCCCATTTTTTTTATGGGGAGGAGAGTTTCAATTGCACCACTTGTCCCTACAGGTAGTCCACAGCTTAAGAACATTTGTTTAGCGATGTTTGCAACGGCACTGAAAGAAGCGGTTTACAATTGGTCCTTGCATGGTCACATGATCGAACTTTGGCATGCATTTATGACGGTTGCAGTGTCCCAGGGTCATTTGAGACCTTCCTAGCTGGGTCTTGCTCCTCCTGCCCCCTTTCGTTTCCTTGGAGCTGGCTGAGGTGGGAGCCAAGCTGTGTCTGCACCCCCTAGAGATGCCCCTCCCTCCCTTCCTGGTCGCCCCCCCCATCACACTCTCGCCTGTCTGCCCCCCTCTGACACCTTTTTATAACTCGGGCCCTTCCCCCTCTGTCAGAACCACATTCTAGAGTAACCCAATTGGTCGGAAAGTGCAGCCCATTTAAAAAAAAGTGCACTTTAAAAACAAAACTTGCATCGCACGCTGTCTGCCCCCACAGCCCCTGCAGCACCATTGCTTCTTCCTGCCACCCGATTGGCTGGGGGCTACCGTATTTGTCCCGTGCAGCAAAATGCCCGGGTCAAACCGTGTCTGGGTGAATGGGCTGGAACGAAAGGGCAAGGGGCGGAGAGCCAGGGGCCCATTGACCGTGGAGAATGGCCGGGGGAGGGCCAGCGGAGGAGGAAAGCTGGCTGTAGGCGGGTGGCCTGGGGGCTAAGGGAGCACGACCAAGGGTCGGTGCCTCAACGTCCCATTCTGTCCCAGCCAATTTCCAACAAGCAAAGTCAATGGGAAAAGCTGTATTTGCTTAACAACCACTTGATTCGCTTAACAACCGCAGTGATTCACTTAACCGTAGCAAAAGGTTGTAAGATGGAGCATGGCTCGCTTAACAATCCCTTTGTTTAGCAGTGGAAATTCTGGCCCCAACTGTAGTCATACATTGAGGACTTCCCATACCTTCTGATACCCTAGAAGGGGCATTGAAGCTAAAAAGCTCTCTTTCCCCCATTACAGGTAGTCCTTGATGTACGACTTACAATGGAGCCCGAAATTTTTGTTGCTAAGTGAGACATTTGTTAAGCGAATTTTGCCCTATTTTACGATCGTTCTCACCCCGGCTGTCAGGTGAATCACTGCCGTTGTTACTAACATGGTTGTTAAGTCAATCTGGCTTCCCCTGCAGAGAAGGCCTTAACTTTGCTGGTCAAAAGGTCGCAAAAAGGGATCACATGATCCCAGAACACTACAACCGTCTTAAATATGAATTGGTTGCCAAGCGTCTGAATTTGGATCACCTGACCATGGGGATGTTGCAACGGCCGTAAGCGTGAAAAACGGTCACAAGTCGCTCTTTTTCAGTGCCGTTGTAACTTTGAACGGTCATGAAATGAACTGTTGTAAGTTGAGGACTACTAACCCTAACCCATGGAAACCTCCCCACCCTCCCCCTATTTCTTTTTATCACTTTGCTTTGCTGGACGTGCAGAGCCTTGGCTGACTTCTTCCCTTCTTCTTTCTCCCTAGGCAGATGTCAATGTATAAGAAGTTATTTCAGTCTGTAGCATTTCGTGACGGGAGCCAAACCGAACGAACACAGGGCCTCTCCAGAGTCCCAGCCAAGCAGAACCGACTCACCTCTCCACCCACTGGGACATTTTTAGAAACAGCCACTTAAGTCTAAAATTCATGAATGAGCAGTGTAATTTCTGAGCTATTTCTGGGCTCTAACTGAAAGCGAAAGACAGCCTTCAGGATGAATGGACATAATCCCGACATTTTAATGCCTTTCCATGGTTTTGTCTTCATGTAAGCAGGTTCATTATAGCCAACTGCATTCATCCTTCTCCACTAACAAAATAATCCTTATAGATATGGTATTTATATAAGACTCTACAAGTGTACCAATAAAGTTTGGTTGTTTGGAATGCCTTTGATAATAATACCGTGTTTCCCCAAAAATAAGACCCTGTCTTATATTTTTTTGAACCCTGAAATAAGCGCTTGGCCTTATTGCCATTCACTCAAAAGCCCGATTGGGCTTATTATCAGGGGATGTCTTATTTTGGGGGAAACAGGGTATTAATGAAATCATTCCTGAACTGGATTTCTAAGACAACTTCTTCTGACCCACAGTACTATTTATGTCAACGATTTATCACCCCAGTCGTGGATTTTTCAAAATAGACATACTATATCTAGCTCTTTATTTCTGTTTTTAAAGAACATGGTAGGACTTCCATTTTACGAAGGCAGGATGATGGTTAATTGTGGTTTTACATTGTAAATCATGAAAAAGTTATGCTAATTTATACCTTTTTTTTAATGTTTAATGATCTGCACAGTAGGAAAAAATTAGATGATTTTTTTTTTAGTTTAATAGTAACGACAACAATTGTTGATAAGAAAGACAAAAATATCTGAATAGTGGACATTGCAGTACCTGGAGACAGCAGATGAGAAGATTAAGAGCTGGAGAAAATCATAAAATACAAAGACTTGCAAATAGAAGTAGAATGACTGTGGCAAGAGAAAGCAAAGGTACTACCAGTAGTAACGTCACAGTAGGTGAAAATAACCAGGAGCATTTGTTGAGTTCAAAGCACAGAAGAGTGTATTGTTGCTATCTATACACAAGAATCTAGTCAACTAACGGTCAAAGCCAAATTGGCGCCAGATATAAGGGTTAACGGAATTCAAGGGGAACTGGACTTGGGTCTCTTATGGCAACTCAATGACTCCAAACTAATGACACGTTTAACCCTGCCTCATGGCTCAGCCTGCTCTTTTCCTACAATAGGCAACGTGGGTGAGATTCTCAAAGCAACTGTGCCCCCACTTGAACACCATCGGGACTGACAAAATCCGCAATGTCTATTTCTTGGGTGAAAACATTCCAACTTGCTATATGTGAAGAATACACACCACATATAGTCTTCTGGTGATGCTGACACAGGACACACTTACAAAAGATGAAATTCAATGCTGTGGAAGGCGATTAGATTTTCTCCTGCTGGTTTAGGTCAATGATCAGTTTTGTACAGAATGAGTTGTGAGGACAAAACAACCAATGCATTTCTGCATAGCATTACTAGTTATTTTCCTTCCAAAATGTCTTATACTTACAGCAATTTAATTTAAACACTCGCCCCCTGAGGAATATATGAGTTTTCTTTCTTTGTTAGCTCTGCATTTGGCACAAGAGTGTGAGAATATTCAATTGAAAGAGTCTATTGAAAGGGATTATTTTCCAATTTTTGAATCAGATTTCCAAACAGAGTCTGCAAGCTAATTTCTATCATTTCTATTGTACCACAGTTGGAATACTGTGTTCAGTTTTGGTCATCATGATACAAAAAAAGATGTCGAGGCTCTAGAAAGGGTGCAAAGAAGACCAACAAAGACGATTAGGGGCCCGGGGGCTAAACCGTAAGATGAATGGTTGCAGGAACTGGATATGTCTAGTCTAACAAAGAGAAAGACTAGGGGTGACATGATAGCAGTGTTCCAATATTTGAGGGGCTGCCACAAAGAAGAGGGGGGTCATCCTATTCTCCAAAGTACCTGAAGGCAGGACAAGAAGCAATGGGTGGAAACTAATCAAGGAGAGAAGCAACCTAGAATTAAGTAGAAATTTTCTGACAGCGAATACAATTGATTAAGGGAACAGCTTGCCTCCAGAAAGTTGTGGCTGCTTCATCACTGGAGGTTTTTCTGTTTGAGCAGGGGGGATTGGACTAGAAGATCTCCAGGGTCCCTTCCAACTCTATTATTCTATATTGTATTCTGTATTTAACTGAATCAATTCAAAGACTTTTGCATGTATGGAGAAATAGGGATTTTGGTAGTCCTAATCGATATGTTTCAGTTATTCATGTTGTATTGAATGGATGTTTGAATAAAACCAGAAATTTGAATTGAATCTGTTGAATCAGACCAATGACTCCATAGAATCAAACAGAGATCTTCCAGTTCTGAGTTAAGATCAACTTTCTGAACTTTCTCAATCAGCCTGGCTGGAGAAATGCCAAATCACCACCTAGAGAGAGAAGCAATTAGTTGGTCTTTAGCGACAACCCTTACATTAGACTCAGGGGTGGGTTCCAACTTACCTCGCTGCCGGTTCGCTCCCTCCCGCGCCGTGTGGGCGCGCCTCGTGGGTTGCACAGTAACAAAAAATCCGGAAAAAAAAACAAAGCCGAAAAAAAGATGACATGCTTTCTTTCCTGGGAAAAAAAAAAAAAATTTCAAATTAATAAAATTTAAAAAAAATTAAAAAAAAAAAGATGGCGGCCCCCACGGACTGGCACCAACCGATCTGGTTCAGTGACATCATTGTAACATCACCAGCCAGCTGCTACCGGTTCGGGAGAACTGGTCCGAACCGGGAGGAACCCACCCCTGATTAGACTACTCAAAATCAGAGCCCATTTTCCCCAGGAATAAAATCACCAAAGGATCAAGTTTCATGGCATCAGGGCAGGTTCAAATTATATAAATAGCTGGCACATTTTGTAGAAAGGTCTAGCTAGAGCAAAATTGTAGAGTCAAGTGGGAAGCTGCAAATGAAGCGTTGAGGATTTAATCTTCTTCTCAAGGCTCCTGAATGACCCCCACTCTCATACACAGAGATCCAAAAATTTATAGCTCAATCGAAAAACAGTAGGAACGATCTAATCTTATTAGAATTTCTAAAAATCCCACTTGATAGGAATCCATTCTAGCTCTCTTTTCACTGCTATAGTATACACTGATGAATGGACTTTAGGCTGCTTAGAATTAAAACCCCAATTCATAAAAGAATTGAGATGACCATTCTCCTTCTTTGTGACCAAATTTTCAGCTGTCTCCACGAAGGTTGAGAAATTTTCATCAACAGTTTCAGCTTCTAGAAGTTAGTGGATGCCCTCTTCATATTATTAACAGTTTCACATTGTCAAGCGCCAGGAAATTCAGGTGATCCGGACAGTTCAAATGGGCATAAAGATTTATTATAAACTTTTTTTTATAAACTTTTTTATTTTTATAGACAAACAAACATACAATACATGATTAATCCATCAGTGCATCATCTGCGTGCTTCTTTTGTGCCTTCTCCCTATTCCCCAAATATTTCTCATATCCTAATATTTATCATTTCATTTGTTATAACATTTCACCCCTCTTTCTTTACAATATTACTCTATACATGTCTCTTCTCCAACCAATCATAAAATTGACCCCATATCTGAAAATATTCCGATTCCTCTCTTTCTTTAAGTATCAAGGTCAATCTATTCATTTCTGCACAATCCAATATTTTCTTAATTATTTCTTCCTCCATAGGGATTTTCTCTGCTTTCCATCTTTGCGCAAATACTATCCTCGCTGCTGTTATCACATGTACAATCAAGTATATATTTTCCTTACTAAATTCCTCTGGTAAGATACCCAATAGGAACAGTTCCGGTTTTAAGGTTTATTGTAAACTTGAGCTCTCTACAGGAATCTGAACTACTAACGGCCAAGGGAAATTAACGGGAGATAAAAGTCAACGGAATTCAAGGTGGACTGGACTTCGATCTCTTGTGGGCACGAAGAGACTCATGACTGATGATGTGCTTGACTCCTCCCTCGGGTTCAGCCTGGTCATCTCCTACACAAACCTGTCATACACTTATATTCATATTCTCTCTCTCTCTCTCTCTCTCTCTCTCTCTCTCTCT
>QLTV01001315.1:2485354-2496832 GCA_003457575.1 Thermophis baileyi
CCTATTCTCTCTCTCTCTCTCCCTCTCTCTCCCTCTCCTTTTTTCTGCTGTGTTTGACGTATTCAACTGGTGCAGAATGCAGTGGCGTGCAGTCCTGGGAGCTCCTAGAGCTACACATGTAACAATTTTATTGTTTGAGCTGCATTGGTTACCAGTTTGCTTCTGGATCCAATTCAAGGTGTTGGTTGTCACCTTTAAAGCCTTACACGGTCCAGGTTATCTGAGGAGCTGTCTCTCCCCCATGGGACAAGCCCACCCCACTCAAGCCAGTGGAAGAGGCCTGCTATGGATCCCGTCTGCTAAGGAATTGAAGCAGGTGAGATCAAGGAGAAGAGCCTTTTCTGCTGTGGCCCCGTCCCTCTGGAACATTCTTACCACTGGTGGAGGGAACTGCTCCCCTCCCTCTTGGCCTTCCGGAAGAGTATCAAAACCTGGCTTTGCCACTTGGCTTGGGACCCCAAGGAGGGTGGCCATCGCTGGAGGTGGCTGACGGGGTAAGAAGACCTCATCCCTATCCTGTCTGTCTCTTAGCTTGCTTAGTTTCGGTTTTAGTACAGGGTGCTTTTTTTTTAGCATGATTCTAATCTGTGTAGTTTTTAACCTGGTGGGGAGATGGGTGGCATAAAGATAGATAGATAGATAGATAGATAGATAGATAGATCGATAGATAGATAGATAGACAGACAGACAAACAAACAAACAAACAATAAATAAATAAATAGATTTTTAAGTAAATAAACGTCAAGCTCATTCTTTTCCCCCACCATAGAAAATTTGCTCCTGCTAAAGTAGACCCCATCTAATCCCAAAGGTGCTTTTTCAAGAGGCAACTGGACTTTCTGCTTTTTCTTTAAAGACGTTTCGCTTCTCATCCAAGAAGCTTCTTCAGCTTTGACTGGATGGTGGGGAGCAGAAGGGTTTATATTTCTTGCAGACAGCTGGTCATTTGCATCCTTTTAGAGAGTTGTTGAGTTGTTCAAGGTTTATCTGGTCACCTGAGTAGTGCCTGCATCTCAAACTGAAGCATAAATGGTTCCAAATTTTCTGGAAATCCGGTCATACTCCAACACCATTCGAAGGGTGTTCATCCCAAACTGCATTGCTAAAAGTCTATGGGGATTCTCAATCATCCAGGTCATGGTTGTCCCAAAGGTGCTTTTTCAAGAGGCAACTGGACTTTCTGGTTTTTCTTTGAAGATGTTTTGCTTCTCTTCCAAGAAGCTTCTTCTAGCACTTTTGGGACAACCATGACCTGGATGACTGGGAATCTCCATAGACATCCGATGTGATCATAATTATGGCTATTGCATAAACCAGCATCCTACTGTAGAAAACTATGAGCCAAAGTTGAGAAGTTGAAAATTACGATGTAGAAAATGGGGCATTGTTATTTTATCTTAAACTATACTTACTTTTAATATTATAACATGCCCAGGGCATCATCGACCAAAGAAAGAGAATGTATTTGTAATTTTCCCAACTACTTTGCTTTTCCAGTTCGACTACCTTTTACTAAAAATAAAACTAAATGAATTCACCCAGCAGTGAAGTGTATATTTATGTAAGTTATTTTGCTGTGACTTGCCCTGAAACAGTGCTCATGTCCTCAAGGCTACAAATTTACTCCTCTGCATTTCTCAGCATTTTTGCTCATTTTAAATGCTATCGCATAGCTCCATCATGTTTACACAATCTGTACACTTGAAACTTTATTACAGGCATGCCAATTATAACTATATATAGCAGAACAGACTGCTGTAGAATTATGAAAAATAATAGGTATTTTTAATCCAAGTTATTAGCATATAAAGGTAAAGGTAAAGGTTCCCCTCGCACATGCGTGCTAGTCGTTTCCGGCTCTAGGGGGCGGGGCTCATCTCCGTTTCAAAGCCGAAGAGCCAGCGCTGTCCGAAGACATCTCCGTGGTCATGTGGGCGGCATGACTAAACGCCGAAGGCGCACGGAACGCTGTTACCTTCCCACCAAAGTGGTCCCTATTTTTCTACTTGCATTTTTTACGTGCTTTCGAACTGCTAGGTTGGCAGAAGCTGGGACAAGTAAAGGGAGCTCACTCCGTTATGCGGCACTAGGGATTCGAACCGCTGAACTGCTGACCTTTCGATCGACAAGCTCAGCGTCTTAGCCACTGAGCCACCGCGTCCCTTGACGTAATGTATATTAGCATATACATTATATGTTATATTATATATATAGTAATGTATATTAGCATATACATTACCCATTTATCGCTTTCCACTTCTCTTAGAATTAGAATTTATTTTTTTGCTCTGGAGCACACCACTTTCCATTCCAATGGAAAAACCAGTGGGCACTTCCAATTCCAGTTTAAATTATAAAGCGGCAACAGAAGACAACTTTAAATGGAAATTTTTAATGCCAACAGATCTTGGAAACATTCTCCGCACTGATCAAAACTGACAGGTTTTATGCAGGGAAACTTCAACCAAAGAGGCTGGTTCCCCCCCCCCACCCCCAAGAACGTTAGAAAATAAAAATGAAAACCTTTCAATTGGAAGCATGCAAATCAACGATATTTGATAGAAAGTGCAGGAATACCGTTTTAGTAGAATGAAACAAAAATGGAGATTTTGCGAGGCAAAAGTTCAGCTATCCCTAATCACCTGTACATTTCAATAGCTCCTTAATGGAACTAGATCAAATGGTAAAGGTAAAAAAAAAAACTAAAAGCAACATCTTTCTGCAATCTGAATGCATCTTTACTATTAACATACAGGTATTGTCATGGGAAGAACCCAGTGATTATGGCAGGAGCCTAAATTAGATTATGCTCTACTTTACTGTACAATACAATTACAAGGCCTAAAAAGGAATGTAAGAGAGCTGGATTAGTTCAGGGTAGTGAAAACTCAGTAGCACCTTTTCCAACTGATATATGTGCTTAAAAGTCCCACAAACCTCTTACTTGACTTCCTAGCCTACTACACAGTTGAAGACAACTCCACGGGAGAGTGCTTATTCTGACTGTACAGAGCAGTGTTTCTCAATCACTTTTTCCCACACTGTTAAGAAAAAGGAGTGTCAAACTCGATTTCATTGAGGGCCCCATCAGGGTTGTGTTTGACCTCGGTGAGGGTGGGAGGGCGTGGCCAGGATGGGCATGGCCAGCTTGACGTCACTTGTGTCGGGGGGGGGGGGGCCGTGGGGGCCCGAGTGCTCTGCCAGTGAAAACTGGCTCCTGAGCACCATTTTCGGCTGCGACGGCCTCTTGCAACCCCCTGTCAGCAAAAACGGAGCTCGGGAGAGCCGCACACAGCCCTCCCAAGCTCAGTTTTCGCTGGCAGAGGCACTGCAGGCCAGTCCTTCGCTGTTTCCAGGGCAGCCCCCCGGGCCAGATCTAAGCACCCCGTGGGCCGGAACTGGCCCCCAGGCCTTGAGTTTTACACCCCTGGTTTAGAAAAAAGACCCTCAAACTCTTCAGCTAATTGATCCTTCCATGAAGTTTCTGATTCTTCATCCACCCCCAAATATTTATTATATGAAAATAATGTAATAAATACTATTTTAACTAAGAGTACTACTTCCGCTATTACTACTGCTGCTACTACTACTACTAGAGACAAACTCAAAGCTATTCTTGCTGGTGGTTGACAATCCAACTTTAGATAATGATGTCTTACATCTAGCCATAAAGGATTGGTATGGAATTCTACCAAAAGATTAATTGACTTTCCATTATTTATCAACACCTACTGACCCCCAATCATTTATCAATCCATCAGATTGTTCCATCAACATTTGGGGGCTGCTTGCCATGGCCAACTCGCCACGGCCAACTCGCCACAGCCAACTCGCCACGGCCAACTCGCCATGGCCAACGCGCCACAGGATAACTCACCACGGGACAAAAGTTACACTAATATCAAGGAAATGGTGGAATAAAATCATTAAAGAAAGGATGCAAAAGGAGGGACAAAATGAAATGTGAATGACAAAAATTAAAATAATTTTTTTAAATTATTTTAAATCATTAAATTGAATACATGATAACATTTTCCACAGATTAAAATCAACTCTCAAAGTAGCACCTCCACCACAGCTAATTAGGACACAACAAAAGTGGTCACCTTGGAAGCAAAAGAGAATTATGGTTTATTCAGTGCTTTGAGTTTCAGAATAAGCAAACTCTGAACGTATCTTTGCATCACACAAAGCCGGTTGAGCACAAACATTCCCCACTCAGAGACAGATTGAGATTGAGACGGCGTTTCAATAAAAAACGATCCCAATGTAACCCGTAGTTAGTTTACACATTTCTCACGACCAGTACATTTCTTTGGTTCAGATGTTGAATAAAGGATGCAGGTTGACAATCAAGCTGATCACAGAACATTTCTGGAAATTGGCCAGCAAACATAGCATTAAAGACCTTACCTTATCCTCCAGTCTAATCAGTCTGGCTCCCATTGTGTAGTAGCCTTTGTCTACCCCCTTTTCTACAAAAAAGAAAAAAAAATGGAAAATAATTTGTGCTTGAATTGCAACTAACTGTCAAATGCAGTAATGTGAAGGTTACAAAAAGCTTATTGATATTGTTACAGTTAGAATATTTTCTGTGAATAAAAAGGATATGCAGCAGGGGTGGGTTCTAACTTACCTCGCTGCCGGTTCGCTTCCTCCCGCGCCGCATGGGCGCGTGCGTGTTTCGCGCATACGCGCGCATGCGGAGTCCAAAAAAAATTCAAAGAAAGCCGTAAACAAGATGGCGACGCATGCGCAGTGCCGGAAACTCGGCTTTTGCACATGCGCAGAAGAAGAAAAAAATTTCAAAAATTTCAAAAAAAAAAAATTCAAAGAGAGAGAGAGAGAGAGAGAGAGAGAGAGAGAGAGAGAGAGAGAGAGAGGCCGAGAGACAGGAACCGACCCAACCGGAACGGTGATGTGGTTGGCAGATTGGTGTCATTGTGACATCACCAGCGGGTTGCTACTGGTTCAGGAGAACCGGTCCGAACCGGGAGGAACCCACCTCTGATATGCAGATATATTCTACATAGTATAAGCAAATAGCAATAGCACTTAGACTTATATACAGCTTCACAGTGCTTTACAGCCCTCTCTAAGTGGTTTACAGAGTCAGCAAATTGCCCCCAACAATCTGGGTCCTCATTTTACCAACCTCGGAAGGATGGAAGGCTGAGTCAACCTTGAGCCGGTCAGGATCGAACTACCAAATTTCAGGCAGCCGGCAGTCAACAGATGTAGCCTGCAGTACTGCATTCTAACCATTGCGCCATCACGGCAGTACTCGATTTACAACTGTTCATTTTAGTGGCTGTTTAAAATTACAATGACATTGAAAAAAGTGACTTATGACCATTTTTCACAGTTACATCCCCATAGTCATGTGATCAATAATCAGACGCTTGGCAACTAATTCATATTTAAAGGGTTGCATTGTTCTGGGTCATGTGATCCCCTGAAAAATGTGACTTATGACCGTTTTTCACACTTACAACCTTTGCAGCATCCCCGTGATCAAGTGATTAAAATTCAGATGCTTGGCAACTGGCTCATACTTATGACCGTTGCTGTGTCCCAAGGTCAAGTGTTCCCCTTTTGAGACCTTCTGACAAGCAAAATCAATGGGGAAGCCAGATTCGTTTAACAACCATGTTACTAACTTAAGAACTGCAGTGGTTCACTTAACAGCTGTGGAAAGAAAGGTGGTAAAATGGTTCAAAACTCATTTAACAACTGTTTCACTTAGCAACAGAATTTTCTGGACTATCTGTACAGAATCCTCAGATGTTGGATTCCGCCTCTAAGACCTCTATTAACAAGATCTCTGGAGGGCAGGGAAAGATCTTGGGACACCAATTCCAGTGAGGATCGATTAAATCAACTACTGTAGTAGCTGGAACTCATATCTTGAATAGAGATGAATCCAGCGTCCTTCTTCCCCTTGAAACAGCTTTTGGAAAAATATCTTGGAAGAAATAATCACATTCCATCAGAAGATGACCAAGTTTCTGCAGAATGTATACTGTGCTAGAAGAAAGGCCTCGGACAAATAAGGAAGGGAAGAGGGAGAAGAGCATTTTGAAGACTCTGGCATGTGACAGGGGAGAAGATAGAAACAGGGGGAAGCCAAGCATTCTTTTCCGGTTTAACTTTTAATCTAAGACCAACTCCCCTTCCAAAAAAACCTCAATAGCTGATGTAAGAGTTAGTTCTGTACCTGGAAGAAAGAGACCGGGCTTTCCAAGGGAGTGGTCCAGCCTAGAAAAGAAGAGAAGGGAAATTTTAATTCAGCAGAGTTCAAATAGATTTGAGACTTTTTTTTAAAAGAAAAGAAAAGACGTCAATCATATTCCAAGCGAGCTAACTCTGATCCAGGAGACAGATTTAATCTGAATTTCTTTCCATTGGATTATAATAACCAGATAAATTTATTTGGCTGTGATCATGACTCTGCTTTATTTGACTCTGGTCATACCGCTTTATAAAGCCTTAGTAAGGCCACACCTGGAATACTTTCTAGCAAACATTTCATACAGCACAATTTCTGACTAAAATGGTCCGACTGAGATTGGCATATGTGGGCCTGATTGGGGCAGATTGCAGGGGTGATACAGAAATATAATTTTATGTCATTTTATTCTATTTTACATATATATGTATTAAATTATTGTATTTTATCCTATAAGTATTGTATTTTACCCTACTCTCATTTTAAATGGTTTGTTTAGAATTTTATTGGTAATATGTGTTTGAACCTGTACGTTGATATGGCCTATAGCCATGATGGCAAACCTATGGCACGCGTGCCACAGGAGGCACGCAGAGCCATATCTGAGGGCACACGAGGCGTTGCCCTATGTCCGCTCCAGTGCGCCTGTGCGTGCTGGCAGACTGATTTTAGTACTGTACTAATTCAAATGCTAGTAATGAAATCTGAAATACTATAAGTTCTCTTAGAAGTCTCTCTTGAACTCCAAGATCTCTGGCAGATACTCTAGTGTTTGTCCTCCCATCATCAGACTTCTGAACTCTCTGAAAAGAAAGGTCTAGCTCCGTGATGGCGAACCTATGGCACGCGGAGTCATATCGGAGGGCACACGAGGCGTTGCTCTATGTCAGCTCCAGTGCGCATGCGCGCGCTGGCCAGCTGATTTTCAGCCTAGCTGAAGCCTCCGGAGGGCGAAAAATGGCCCAACGGGCAAACTGGAATTCCGTTTTCCAAACTTCCGGTTTGCCCGTTGGGCCATTTTTCGCACTCCGGAGGCTTCAGGGAAGCCTCCTGAAGCATCCAGAAGGTGAAAAACGGCCCAACGGGGGCGCACATGTGTGGGGATGTGCGCATGTGCAGTCTGGCATGCGTGGGGGAATTGTGTGGTGGCACACATGCGCGCTAGTGCACGCGCTCTCCCATTTTTGGCACGCAAGAAGAAAAAGGTTCGCCATCACTGGCCTACAGGCTAATTAACCAATGAATATATATTTTAGTAAAGTGACATGGGATCTGTTGTTTCAATGGTTCCTGGTTCTGATGTGCCCACATTGTAATGCCTTGCCAACTGGAAGGGAGATTCAAGAAACTTTCCCACTGTTGGGATCCCATTTCTTCTCTCCACCCCTATTTTGGGACCAGAGTTAAATTCACCCAGAAGGCCACTTCTTTGGGCTGAGAAGATGAAGCTACGGTATTCTCTGATATCCAGGATTTCCTTGCCCATCATCCTTAGCTTGGTCAAGGACAGGAGACCGTGACAGCTGTAGTAAAAAAAAAAACCATCAGAAGAATCCCAGGTGTTTGGCCCTTGAATGGAGAACGCAACTAACCTTCTCTGGAGTTCTTTTATCCTAACCATCATATTGAGGTGTCCTTGAGAGTATTGTTCAATGACATCACGGACGTCGTAAGGCTTCCGAGCTTGCTGGAGGAAAAAAGAAAAAATGGGGGGGGGGGAAATAGGCTTAAAAATGCATAAGGAAAGGAATGTCCTATTATTCCTCATGCATACAAACCATATGCCTATTAATATTACAGGCAGCCTTTGACTTACAGCGATTCATTTAGTGACTGTTTGAAATGACAACAGTGCTGGAAAAAGTGGCTTGTGACCGTTTATCACATTTAGTTTAGTTTAGTTTACTTTATTGTCATTGAACCTCGTACAACGAAATTAAATGCCATCTTCAGTGTACATTATACATTAAAAAATAAAACAAAAACACACATCCTTCACATTCTATACAATTGTATTGAAAACCCCTGATATTGCATTAATATTGCACTATACCATAGAATTCAATATAGTTACTGCCCTGGGATAGAAGCTGTTTTTCAGCCTATTTGTCCTTGTTTTTATTGTCCTGTACCGTCTGCCAGATGGTAATAGTTCAAAAAAAGGGGGTGCCCAGGATGAGATGGATCTTTAAGAATGTTTTGAACTTTCTTAAGGCAAAGGAAAGCTCTTCCAAAGAGGGGAGAGGACAACCAATGATCCTCTGGGCAATGACGTTAACCCTCTGGAGTGCTGTCCTATCTGCCACTGTGCAATTGGCAAACCATACACAGTAAGTTAAAATACTCTCTATGGTGCAGCGGTAGAAGGTCACCAGCAGTTTTTCATTCAGTTGTTGTTTCCTTAGGAAGTCTCAGGTAGAATAATCTCTGCTGGGCCCTTTTGACCAGTGCTGCAATGTGAGTGCCCCAGGTGAGGTCCTCTTTTATGATAACACCCAGAAACTTAAAACTGGCCACTTGCTCCACTTGGTCTCCATTGATAAGCAAGGGCTGGATGTCTGATCTATTCCTTCTATTTACGACTGTTGCAGCATCCACAATGGTCCCATGACCAAAATTCAGGCGCCGGGCAACTGGCGCGTATTTATGACATTTGCAGCATCCCGGGGTCATGTGATCTCCATTTGTAACCATCCTAGCCATCCTCTGACAAACAAAATCCATGCAAAAGCCGGATTCACTTAACAACGGTGGCAAGAAAGGTTGTACAATGGGGCACAACTCCCTTAACAACCATCACGCTTAGCCATGAAAATCCTGGGCTCCCTTGTGGTTGTAAGTCAAGGACTTTCTGTAAGAAGGCAAACACTGAACAATTTATATGGTGCTTTGAATTATGAGGGAGCAATTCAGCAGGAAAGATTCTGCCTGGTGAGTTGATGGCAAAACGTAACATTTGGGATTTTCTAATTTACCTCTTTCTGTTATCAGACCAGTCTGATAAAGCAGGATTTTCATGGTGATATGAGGCCAAAAGAATACAGGTAGCCCTCGACTTACAACAGTTCACTTAGTGACCATTCAAAATTACAACGGCACTGAAAAAAGTGACTTAGGACCATTTTTTCACACTTATGATGGTTGCAGCATCCCCATGGTCACATGATTCACATTCGGATACTTGGCAACTGACTCACATTTATGACAGTCGCAGTGTCCCCGGGGTCACGTGATCCCCTTTTGCGACCTTCCGGCAAGCAAAGTCAATGGGGAAACCAGATTCACTTAACAACCGGGTTACTAATTTAACAGCTGCAGTGATTCAGATGTGACAAGAAAAGTCGTAAAATGGGGCAAAACTGACCTAACAAATTTCTCACTTAGCAACATAAATTTTGAGCTGAATTGTGGTCGTAAGTTGAGGACTACCTGTAATAAGATATTATTGAAAAGGTAAAGGGTTTTTTTTGGGGGGGTGGGGGAAACCCAAGAACTGTTTGGGAAGACAGAGTTTATTTAATTCATATCTTGTCCTATATCCTAGATGATCTTCAACCTCTTCAGATGTATTCTTTGCAAACTGGTTTTTACCACCCCAGAAGTGTCAAAAATCAGACAAAATGGAACTGCTCGTTGTGCCATCTTCCTGTCTACTGGACAAGAAAAATTGGTTGGGCTCCAAAGAGTAGATTTTATTTTTATCGTTATGGTCCAGCAAAGTCCAGCAAAGTAAAACAAGGGAGGAAATGAACTTCAGAAACAATGGCCAAATCCAAAAAAGAGAACGTAACAGTTTTAGAAAACCTAAACAAAATAAGAAGCTGGAGAAAGGAAGACTTAAGTAAATATGGTAAAAGGGAAGAAACGTGAAATCATAACTGAGTAAATTAGGGATAGAGTAAAATAAAAGAGGGGAGGGAAACAGATCAAGGGTGAAATGCTACCGGTTCGGCCCGGTCCGGGCGTACCTGTAGCGGCGGCCACCGGTGGTTCAGAGAACCGGTAGCGGCGGCAGCACGAGGCTCCGCCCACCTGCCCGGATGTCACCATTTTCCTGTTTTTAACCCTTTGTGCATGTGCAAAGCGTTCTGCGCATGCGCAGAGGGTGAAAAAGCATGCGCGACGGGCGCGCGCGCTTCCGAACCGATAGGGAAGTTAAGTAGATTTCACTGCTGAAACAGATCCTTGTAATGTCATCAGTTTATTATAAGGATATCTTCTGACTTTGTATGGAAACTGTTGTAGATACAAACTTAGGATCTCTGTTGAGAATATGGAGAGTCTGGATCTCCACGAACGAAATGAATTCCTTTCCATCATAGAGTGAAATTTTGTTAAGAGCAGTAAGGGGATGATGTCTGCTTCCAAATTGGCAGAGAAGGGACAGAAGAAGGGCTTCCAAATATATAGTTTAGAAGAGAGGTGAGAATACAGGTAGTTCTTGACTGACAACAGTTCATTTAGTGACCATTCAAAGTTACAACGGCCCTAAAAAAAGTGACTTATATGACCGTTTTTCACGCTTAGCTACCATTACAGCAGACCCGTGGTCACGTGATCAAAATTCAACCACTTGGCAACTGGTTCATATTTATGACGGTTGCAGTGTGTTGTGGCCCACCAGAGGCCTGTGCAGCTGGTAGCTGATTCAGACAGCGAGGAGGTTGGAGAAGGCTCGGTGCCAGAGGCAGGGATTCAGCCAGGGCCTTCAGAACCTCCAGAGGCTGCCATGAGTGACGAAGAAGAAGAGGAGGAGCCTGTTCTCAATGTGCGAGTGTGCAGAGCTGCCAAAAGGCAGTGTGCTAGCTTAACAAGGGTTTAGCCTAGAATTAAGAACTGTCTCTTTAAGACATAGCATTCTGGGGAATGTAGTCCATGCCATGTAGTCCATGCCATGTGATCATAACTGTGTACTCTTATTGGTCATTGAAGTATGCCTGGGGGCGGGAGTAATTGAAGTACGCTGGCCCAAAGGAATTTATTCCAAGCACTCTACCGGGAAAGGATGCAGCAACAAGGAAATGAGGAAGCATTAATCCTTTTTTACAATATTCGTGATGGTTCCAGATTATGACTGTAAATTCAGAAGAACTTCTACATAACCGTGAGGGATGTCAGAGGATGCCTGAAGAATAAAATATAATCTGTTTGAATATACCATTGCGTTTGTGTTTAGCTGTCTGAGGAGAGCACAACCAATCTACGCTCGAATCAGCACAATAAAAAAGGATTAATCCTTCCCCATCTCC
>QLTV01001315.1:2537952-2560894 GCA_003457575.1 Thermophis baileyi
AGTAGGGCTCCAAAACGCCCCGCCTACCTGCGTGATTACGTATGCTGGACAGCTCCATCCAGGAGGGGAGGGGTGTTATGTTCTAGCTGTTTAATCTGTGTTGCATGGTTCCAACCAGGTCCAGCGTTTGAGCGGGAAAAAGCTCAAACGCTATTGGCTGGTCTGTCTGACAGCTCCCTATAAAAGGGCAAGCTGTCAGACTGCTCTTTGCTGGTTGCTTACACAAGAGCTGAAATAAAGAGCTGCTTTGGAAGTCTGTCTCCTGTCATCTCTACCCACTATCTAACAATTGATTTGCTTCACAGCAAAATTTTCAACCCACAGGATTCTTATTTCTTAATCACATGCCAAGTTTTGAAAAACCCACTGCTGAGATTTAGCAGAAGGTCTTCAGACAGTTTTACATAATGATGGAACTAAAACATCATTTCACCTTTTTAGGACATTCTTGTACTCTCTCAGCCATGCTCAAGCTAGTCCCAGTTAGGTTTTCCTCTAGAAAAAGATGAGAACTTTTGTGCAAAAAAGATCAGGAGGACTATGGTAGCATCTGGCTGACTAACAATTTAAAAAGCCATAAGCTTTCATGAGCTTTTTAATAAAGTTACCATACTTGTTATCAGAGGTGAGTTCCTCCCGGTTCGGACCGGTTCGCTCGAACCGGTAGCGACCCGCTGGTGACATCACGATGACGTCACGGATCCGGTTCGGTCGGTGCCGGTCCGTGGGCGCTGCCATCTTTTTTTTTTTAATTTTTTAATTTTTTTCCTTCTCCTGCGCATACGCAGAAGCCGAGTTTCCGGCACTGCGCACATGCGTCACCATCTTGTTTTCAGCTTTTTTAAAAAAAAATTGAATTTTTTTAAAAAAAATTTGTACTGCGCATGCACATGCGTGCCCACGTGGCGCGGGAGGAAGCGAACCAGCACCGAGGTAAGTTAGAACCCACCCCTGTTCTAACTTATAGTTGTTATTAACTATCATGGAAATATGAATATCAGAAATGGTGCTCCTTCTGAGTTTTTGCTCCCATAGATTAATACAGTTCTCCTCCTCCTATTATGAACCTCTTTTCACTTCTTCCTTCTCACCCAACCTCTTTTTTCTCCTTGCCTCTTGCCTACTTTTTTAAAATAACTGCAGTTCACATAAATTCCACTCTTTGTTGGACGGTATGATGGTAAACATATGAAATAAAAATAAAATAAGAAAGCCAAAATTAAAATTAAAGTATCTAAAGCAACAGCAGAATTCTTAAAACAAATCTCTTTTCATCATTAAAATTATATTTTCTGCCACCGAGCATAAAACATCTCAGCTGAAATTATTGCAGAAAATGAATATTTTTTCTGAAGGATTTTTTCCTAAATAATATGAGGAGATATAAAATATTCTAAACTAAAAATCTGCTACATATTGTTGCATGACTTATTTCATGATTCCACACTTTATAAACTACAGTTATTTTTGTATTCGCCCTTTCTTATACCCACTGATCCAAGACAGACTGTAGTCTGTTTCATAATGGAGAAAGCTATCAACTGATACAAAAATGGATGATTTCTTTTTTTTTTTTTTGCAATTGCACAAGCCTTGACACTTTATTTAGTAACAGAAAGTACCAGAATAACAGAGTTGAAAGGGACTTTGGAGGTCTTCTAGTCCAACCCCCTGCTCAAGCAGGAGATCCTATACCATTCCAGACAAGTGTCTGTCCAGTCTCTTTTTAAAAGCCTCCAGTGATGGAGCACCCACAACTTCTGAAGGCATAAAGATACAAAAAGCAAAGTAGAAGATAAAAGAGTATTAAAACATAAGTAAAAACTTTATTTAAAAAAAAATTATGGTTAGTTTTTTTTTATTATTTATTGTATTTCCTCAACTGCTAACTACCATCTAAACATTTGTGCTATAATTTGAATGTCAAACCTTCAAACTTATTGCTGGTATCTTCTACAGTAATTTCTTCTATTGTTTTCGAATGTATGTTAACTCTTTTCCTAAACACCATATTCCAAATGTCTGAACTTGCCTTGCTGTGTAATGTGTGGAACCAATTTTTGCTTGAATTTAGTTAGGCTTCAATTATGAATATATACTGTCAGGTCATAGTTTAGCATCGCTACTGTTGGCCAAGTATCATTTTTAAGACTTGGTTTTAGAGTCTTTAAAGCTCTAAGCCATTTGAACCCATGGTGTTTCAAGGAGGTAGTTCCAATTCACTCAGTTTGGGATCAACATCACCAGAAGCTCTGCGAAACTTTGGGGCAAGATAAATACGTTCAATTCTTTTCTTTCTTAATTTAAACTGACAGCGGAAGTCTTCAGAGAATAAATTCGACACTTAGGCTGTTGTATAGATGCTGTTTTAATTTGATTCACTCGGTCTCACTATTTGTTTGGATTTTGAAAGGGATTGTGTACTTCCTGGGGTCTTATTCTAAAATACAGTTATAGAACTCTAAAACAAACAAACTGATAAAAAGTAATAAATCTACAGAAATGGAAACGGACAGCAAATTTAACGGGTAATTGTAACCTCCAGACTTCCATTCTTAAAAATGCATTTTTGGGCTCTTTTTGAAGAAATGCTCTAAATGTCACCATCACACTTCTTCAGGAGACACTGTCCAAAATGACATTCCCCAGTTCTAAAGTAAATCATTTATACTTTACGTTTTGAGGGAAGTTTTCACATTCTAAAGCAGATGCACAAACTGGGTAAGCAGAACCAGATTTGAGCATTTGCTCATTTATTCTCAGTTCTGCTTCTAAATAATTTCTCAAATATTCTGGAATCACCTACATTGATTGATTGGTTTATTTACTTAGTTACTGCCTTTATTATTTTTATAAACAACTCAAGGCAGAGAACATAGCTAATATCCTTCCTCCTCTTATTTTCCTCACAACAACCCTGTGAGGTGAGTTGGGCTGAGAGAGAGGGACTGGCCCAAAGTCACCCAGCTGGTTTTCATGACTGAGGTGGGATTTGAACCCACAATCTGCTTTCTAGCCTGGTGCTTTAACCACTAGACCAAGCTGACTCTAAATACCACCCTTACTACTTTATTGCTTCTTTAAAAAGAGAGAGAGAAAAGAAATAAAACTTGTGGGGGGGGATTGTTATTAACTATCATGGAAATATGAATATCAGAAACGGTGCTCCTTCTGAGTTTTTGCTCCCATAGATTAATACAGTTTTCCTCCTCCTATTATGATCCAGAAAGCGGAATGCTAAAACAAATTTCTCACTTCAGTTTTGCCTGGTGTCAAATGATCATTATTATTATTTGAAAACAACATCTATAATCGTATTCCACATATTTCTCAAGTCAGTGTTTTGCAATATTTCTCCCACCCAGGATAAACACAGAAAACTCTGAAAGAGCTGATGTAACATTCCCATGGGAAAGTCTGAACTCTGCAAAGAAAAAAAAAAGGCTACACTAACTGTCTGAAATCACAAACTAAATAACTGTTAACCAGCCCCACACATCAGTATTGTGATTTCCCTAAAAAGTGGAAGAAAGACTTAAAACAGAGTATCTTTGATGAAGTTACTATCATCCTCGGAGAGTTATTCTTGTAGATGTGAAGTGTTTAAACAAACAGCAGACGTGTAATTGACTGTTCAGTCAAATTAATGTCTGGCAAATATTGTTGACTTTCTGCTCATACAGTGTTAGTAACTTCTCAGGCAGTCTTCCTGATCTGTTCCATGATCCTTACAGAAGAATTTGCTCGCCTGATCTTTGGGCACAGAATTAAATCCGATACTTTAATAATTGGGTTACATTGGATGGATTCTTCCTTTATCACAACAGAATTTATGACTTTCAGAATCAGAAGCAGAACAGAGAGGGAAGGGACCTTGGAGTTCTTCTAGTCCACCCCCCTGCTGAAGCAGGAGATCCTATACCCATGATGGTGAACCTATGGCACGTGTGCCACAGGTGGCACGCGGAGCCCTCTCTGCGGGCACGCGAGCCGTCGCCTAGCTCAGCTCCACTGCGCATGCGCGCGCACCTCCCACTGGCCAGCTGATTTTGGGTCTCTGCCCTGCATGCGGGAGACGCGCACGCATGCACAAGGCCCGTGCGCGCATGGGAGCAGGTGCACGCACATGGGGGCGGGTGCACGTGCATGTGTGGGGGCGGAGGGCTACCTTTCTCCTCACTTTCTGCTGCCAGTGCCTTCCCAGATCTCTGGAGACTCCCCCCCCCAGTGCTGTTTTGGGATGCGAGGCTTTTTTCCCCTCCCAGCGCTGTTTTGGGATGTGAGGCCAAAATGGGGGGTTGCACACGAATGTGCAGGGGGCGTGGCTCACGGGAGGGGCATTGCATTATGGGTGTGGGCACGTGCGCGCGCGCTTTCGGCACCTGAGGAAAAAAAGGTTAGCCATCACTGTCCTATACCATTTCAGACAGGTTCTTAAAAACCTCCAGTGATGAAGCACCCACAACGTCTGGAGGCAAGCTGTTCCACTGCTTAATTGTCCTCACTGTTAGAAAGTTTCTCTTCAATTCCAGGTTGCTTCTCTCCTTTATTAGTCTCCATCCATTGTTTCTTGTCCTGCCTTCTGGTGTTTTGGAAAATAAGTTGACCCCTTCCTCTTTGTGGCAGCCCCTCAAATACTGGAATACTGTGATCATGTTCCCCCCAGTCCTTTTTTTCTCTAGACTAGCCAACCCCAAATCCTGCAACCGTTCTTCATATGTTTTAGTCTCCAGGCCTTTAATCATCTTAGTTGCCCTTCTTTGCACTTTTTCCCAAGTCTCAACATCTTTCTTTGTAATGTGATGACCAAAACTGGACGCGGTAATCCAGGTGTGATCTTACCAAGGTTTTATAAAGTGGTACTAATATTTCACATGATTTTGATTCTATGCCTCTGTTTATGCAACCAAGGATTGTGTTAGCTTTTTTGGCTGCTGCTGTATACTGCTGACTCATGTTTAAGTGATCATCCACTAGGACTCCAAGGTCCAAGATCACTTGGAGCTGGAAATTGTGGGATGACGCAATTGTGGCCGGGGTGGACGTCACTTGTGTTGGTGGCGCCTGTGGAGGCCCGAGTGGTCTGCCAGCGAAAACGGGCTCCCGAGCTCCGTTTTCAGCTGCGACGGCCTCCGGCAACCCTCTGCCAGCGAAAATGGAGCTTGGGAGGGCTGCATGCAGCCCTCCCAAGCTCCGTTTTCGCTGGCAGAGGCACCGCGGGCCGGTCCTTCACTGTTTCCAGGGTGGCCCCACGGGCCAGATCTAAGCACCCCGTGGGCTGGAACTGGGCCCCGGGCCTTGAGTTCGATACCCCTGCCTTAGAATCATGAACTGTTTTCAATGGGCTGGCAATCATTTCTAACCACAGAAGATGTTTTCATCTGTATCTTACTGTAAATGTGAAACTTGAATTATCTTTTGCACACCGGGATTGTTTCAATCACTGTTAAAAAAGAAGATATTAATTCCTTACAAAAGAAATGGGGTAGTGTAGTTTTTGCTCCATCTCTCAATTTATACAACCCTTAAGTAGGAAGAGGGACACTAAGGCTATAGATCCCATCCCCTTTAATCCAGATTAAAGTATCCCTGACAGACAGCCCTCTAGATCAGGGGTCTCCAACCTTGGCAACTTTAAGACTTGTGGACTTCAACTCCCAGAGTTCCTCAGCCAGCTTTGCTGAGGAACTCTGGGAGTTGAAGTCCACAAGTCTTAAAGTTGCCAAGGTTGGAGACCCCTGGACTAGATAATATTTGAACATACATCTGAGAAATGGGAACTTCTGGATCATTGGTTTTATACTACAGAGTGTTGTCAAAAAAATAAATAAATTAAGATGGTGATTTTACTGGTTCTGCCTGTGGATGCTTTTGTTCCACTGTCATTGTGCTCTTATTTTGATGTCAAGATTGCTATCCTGATGCCAAGATTTCTCTGTAGTTAGAACTACCCAAGGCAGCAAACCTATTCTGGGACCTTACCCAGGGTTTTTGAATTAAACACACACACAAGACACAACATCTGCCTAGAACAAGCATGCAGTTTCAAAGCGTTTGTGCTGTTATAATAATGCTAAGTTATATCCTGCTAGCTCAGGGTTTTTGCTTGATGGGCATATCTGGAATTTTAAGCCACCGGGAAGAGCATAAAAGAGCAGCCACAATGGGGGTGGCCAATCAGAAAATACTCATGTACACCAAGTTAAACTGATGAAGTTACTGTCTATCGTCCCTTGTATCTTCTTCGGCTGCTTTAGCAACTTTGCTTCTTTTTTCCTGTCTTTCTGGCTTGGGTGGACATCTTTATGATCATGATTTATCTATTCTATTCTATTCTATTCTATTCTATTCTATTCTATTCTATTCTATTCTATTCTATTCTATTCTATTCCATTCCATTCCATTCCATTCCATTCCATTCCATTCCATTCCATTCCATTCCATTTAGCAAAGCAGTAATCTGATTCACCCTATTATTTTTTATCACCTAAGAAGACCTCCAGGGTATTAACAGAGGGATTTAGTAACATAATGCAGTAACAAAGGGATAGAATCAAGATCACATGAAGTATTAGTACCGCTTTATAAAGCCTTAGTAAAACCACACTTAGAATACTGTATCCAGTTTTGGTCACCATATTATAGAAAAAGATGTTGAGACTTTGGAAAAAGGGCAGAAACAAGCAATAAAGATGATTAGTGGGCTGGGGGTTAAAACATATGAAGAATGGTTGCAGGAACTGGGTATGGGGCGACATGAAAGCAGTGTTTCAATATCTCAGGGGCTGCCACAAAGAAGAGGGGGTCAGCCTATTTTCCAAAGCACCAGAATTCAAGACAAGAAACAAAGGATGGAAACTAATCAAGGAGAGAAGCAACCTAGAACTAAGGAGAAACTTCCTGACAGTGAGGACAATTAACCGGTGGAACAGCTTGCCTTCAGAAGTTGTGGGTGCTCCATCACTGGAGGTTGTTTTTTTTTAAGAGATTGGATAGCCACTTGTCTGATAATGGTATAGGGTCTTCTGCTTGAGCAGGGGGTTGGACTAGAAGATCTCCAAGGTCCCTTCTAACTCTTGTTATTCTGTAGTTCTGTATATATGGAGCACAGAAGGGTTGTTGGGAATCACTGTAATGCTACAGCCTCTATGGTGGTTTCCATTTAATTTTTATTAAAGCAAAAATGAATTTAAATAAGTCAAAAGGAGTCTGGTGGGTGCTAGGGAATGGCCAGTGGAGAGCAGGTCAGCAATAAGCTCCAAATCCTCAGTTTTTCTTCCCCTTCCCTATTTCTGAAACACACCCCGTATACACTTCTTTCAGTAGTGGGTTTCAAATTTTTTTACTACCGGTTCTGTGGGCGTGCCTTGGTGGCCGTGGTGTGGCTTGGTGGGAGTGGCTTGGTGGGCATGGCAGGGGAAGGATACTGCAAAATCTCCATTCCCTCCCCACTCCAGGGGAAGGATACTGCAAAATCCCCATTCCCTCCCCACTCCAGGGGAAGGTTACTGCAAAATCCCCATTTCCTCCCGATCAGCTGGGACTCGGGAGGCAGAGAATAGATGCGGGTGGGGCCAGTCAGAGGTGGTATTTACCGGTTCTCCGAACTACTCAAAATTTCTGCTACCAGTTCTCCAGAACTGGTCAGAACCTGCTGAAACCCACCTCTGATATTAAGAACCTTCAGTACCCAAAGAATCGATTGTCCCAATCACTGGGGTCTTGACTTGGGAGCAGTAGGCAGAACAAGAGAAATAAAAATGGAGAGGAGGAATCTTAAGATGTTATGGAAGCCTAGAGATGGGTGGGATAATCTAATTCACTCTTCTGCTCAGTGCTGAATCCACGGAAGCATCTCTGGATTGACCTCCAATGGTGAAGAACTCACTCAATGTCCAAAGCGCCATGAAGATTCCTTTACAGAGGATGAAGCAAAGTCTGGATACACAGTTAGTCATTCTCAAGTAGAAAAGACAAACGGCATCCTGAAGAAATAACTGTTAATTTTACGTAATTTTCTCAGTGGTAGACACCATCATGAAGTTAAGGAGTATCCAGAAGAACTACAGCTTTTCATTGTTCTAGTTGTCCTGTGACAATTGAAAAATAAAGTTTGAAGGAAAAAGCCAGAAACTTTATCAATCCTCTATGTCAGGGGTGTCAAACTCGATTTCGTTCAGGGCCGCATCAGGGTTGTATTTGACCTCGGAAGGCCAGGGTGGGCGTGGCCAGGGTGGGCATGACCAGCTCGATTTTACTCATGTCAGGGGCGCCTGTGGTGGCCCAAGCACTCTGCCAGCAAAAACGGGATCCCGAGCTCCGTTTTCGCTGGTAGAGGCACCGTGGGCCGGTCCTTTGCTGCTTCCAGGACAGCCTCACAGGCCAGATCTAAGCACCCCATGGGCCGGATCTGGCCCCTGGGCCTTGAGTTTGATACACCTGCTCTATGTTGATGGTATGGTGTTTACCCTTATTATTGATTCCAACTTCTCCCTAAAATCATTATATATGAAGGCATGACTTTGCAGAAAATAAGTTGGGAAGCTGACAACTTTTCTTTTAATGACTGTAAATCTATCTTTAATTAATTCCCCACAGTAAAGTGCAAAAAAAAAAAAAAAACCACCCCACCTTAACTGAGGGCAGGACAAGAAATAAGAGGTGGAAGATCATTCAAAAGATCCAACCTAGAAATAAGGATAAATTTTCTGACAGTGAGAACAATTAATCAGTGGAACAGCTTGCCTTCAAAAGTTATGGGTGCTCCATCACTGGAGGTTTTCAAGAAGAGATTGGACAACCATTTGTCTGGAATGATATAGGGTCTCCTGCTCGAGCAGGGGGTTGGACTAGAAGACCTCCAAGGTGCCTTCCAGCTCAGTTATTCTGCATTCTGTAAGCTAAATAAGGGCTGTCAGTTCAATTCAATCCCAGAGTCAAGGTTACAACTCACCGGAAGCTCTCTTGTGTTATGACTATAGCAGGAAAAACAGAGGTTTAGTTAAATGAACATGGGCTAAGACACTAATCATCCAGTTTCGGCAATATAATTAGGTAATCTCTATGCCATGTTCATTGCTTTCCCATTGCAGGACAGATGCCTTACCTCAGCAGACACCAGTGTGAAAAAAATAAAGCCTGTGGCAATACAGTTGCCATACAGAATGTAACTTCTATTAGTCTTTTGCTAACAAAGGTTGCTGCATGGCTTTCGCTCAAGGACAGAAGGTTAAAACAACAAATTAGAACAAGCTAGACAGAGACAGAATGGGGGGATGGAGTGGAGTCCTAGCAATGAATTCTTTAGCGGGGTAATTTCCAATCGGTCTGCTGTGAGAAAACTATTAACGATGTCGTGAGAAATATATTCATTAAACAATTAAAAGCTTCCTTTGATCCTGATGAAGTGACCTTCAGTGGAACCTGCCCACCGCTTTTAATCAACTTTAAAAAAGGAAAAGAAAAGTAATCCAACTATTTTCTCTATGTGGGGGCGATTTCCTCATTCCCTCCCTCCCAATGGAAGGAGATGCCAGAATGACTCCCTTCTGCAGTCAATTGTCACGTTGTGTCTCGATGTCTTTGATGAAAAAAAAATGGATAATACAAACATGGGAACAAGGGATCATCTCATTGCTTGGATTTTACAGGGCGTGTTAACCAGCAGATAAAAGTGGTGGTTATATAGATAAAGAGTTCTTTCAAAGAGATGATACAGAGACGTATTTTCGTCTTCTGAGTCGCTTCCAAATTGGAACCTCTGGTTGAGTCTTTTCTGGAAAGATTTGATATTCGTTGGGGATGTTCGGATAGTCCTTGGCCAAAGAACTTGACTAATGTCCAAATCTCCTTTTCTAAGATGTATTCAAGGTTCCACTCAGCTGCAGTCCAGCATAAAATATTAAATTTGAAACATGCTGAAGCTTATAAGGTTGAGTCATTCATGTTGACCATGGAAAGTTTTTAAGAGCTACCACCAACTTTGAATCCTCCATTCATTTCTTTTTATTATTTTATACTGCACCTATGTTTTATTTTGGTCTTGATTGTAAATTAAATAAACAACTTGTAAATGCCATGGTTATAGCTTACTTCATTGTTTCTCAACCCCAGCACCTTTAAGATAGGTGGACTCTGCCTCTCAAAATTCCCCAGATGGCTTAGGTGGTATGTCTTTCTGACTGGGGAATTCTGGGAGTTGGAGTCCATCCATCTTAAAAGATGCTGTGGTTGAGAAACATTGGCTTATGCCAGGTTTCAGGGTTCTCTGCAAAAGACTTAACTTATATTGCATCAATGGTTTATTTTTATCTAGGTTATAAATTAAATTAACAACGTGTAAATGCCATGGTTATAGCTTATATGAGCATTTCTCAATCTCAGTGCCTTAGATGGGTAGACTCCAACTCCCAGAATTCCCAAGCCAAGCATGGGTTCTACATCTTGCTGGCTGGGGAATTTTGGGAGTTGGAGTTCACCCATCTTAAAGGCACTGAGGTTGAGAAATACTGGCTTATGTTATGTCCCAGATTTTTCTGCAATAGATTTAAGTTCTGCAGTGACATAGAAGGACTTGCTCAAAGCTATGAAAGTCTTCTGTAAGAGGAACTTTCCTGAAGTTCAGTCAGTTAGACAACTTGAGCCACAGCACGACAGATGTGCTTATGTCCTCCACCCCCCACAACTGTTAAGTTAACGGCAGCTGCGAGAGGCTGCAGTTTTGCAGGGAAGAATGGCAGGGAAGAAAATGTCCCTATCTTCTCTTTTACTGCAGAAACCATAAGAAAGTGGGGTGGGTGAATTTTGAATGGCAAAATAGTTAGAAAATTAGAACAGCTCTCACATTTACTCAGTGGCCGTGTGTCACAAGTATTTTGTGGGCAGACAGACCATCACAACTGCAATGATACCCAAACAAAAATCTTTTTCACCTATTAAAACCATTTGAAAAAAAGAATACCTGTAACCATCCACAGGTTATTCTTCTCCATGTCAATTTGAACATTCTGTGTCATACATGTGGGTAAGCTGTTACATGAAATTTATTTATTAAGAAAATGTATATGGCTGCTCCACTCACTCATGGTGACCCTGGACGGTTTACAGAAATAAAACCCCAAATACAAAATTCAATAAACTCTACTGGTGACAGCAATCAAACCAATCACTTGATGGGCTGCATATCACCCTGGGGTCCCTAGGCCCACTGGCAAAACCATGATTTCAGGTCTTCCAAAACTGTCTTTCCGTGTCAAGTTGGGGCCAATCTTATTTCCACCAGGATGAGGTTCCACATCAAGGGTCTTCAAATTTGTCATTTGTATGGACTTCAACTCCCAGAATTCCTCAGCCTCCAATTCTGGGAGTGGAAGTCCACAAGTCTTAAAGTTGCCAAGTTTGGAGACCTCTGTTTCACATGAACGAATACCGAATTCATTTGGAGGCAGAGAAATTAGAGGAATATCTCTCAAATTCTCCAATTGATTATTTTTTTCTTGTTGAGGGTGGGGTTCATCTTAGCAATGGCAGCAGCTTAAATGTTCACACTACTTCTTCCAAGGTTGTTGGTTTCTTTTCTTTTTTTTAATAGCTTTTATTGAAGATTTTCAACATTAAAAAAAACACAAAACACAAAAACACATAAAACAAACAATTTTCCTCATTAAAGCGAATTCGTATCGGTATACTGTCCATAGCTTATCTAAAGGTTGTTGGTTTCTTAACCATGTTGGCAATCTAGCCATCTTCCAACACTGTATTACAGAATGAAGTCCATTCTAGAGGAATTATAGTGATGATGCCCATAGAAAATATGGGGAGAAAATTCTGCAAAAAGATACAGATAGTCCTCGAATTACAACAGTTCATTTAGTGACTGTTCAAAGTTACAATGGCCCTGAAAAAAGTGACTTATGACCATTTTTCACACTTACGACCGTGGCAGCATCCCCATGGTCACATGATCAAAATTCAGATGCTTGGCAACTGGTTCATATTTATGACGGTTGCAGTGTCCTGGGGTCACGTGATCCCCTTTTTGCGACCTTCTGTCAAGCAAAGTCAATGGGGAAGCCGGATTCACTTAACAACCATGTTACTAACTTAACAACTGCAATGATTCATGTAACAACTGTGGCAAGAAAGATTGTAAAATGGGGCAAATCTCACTTAACAAATGTTTCACTTAGCAACCTAAATGTTGGGCTCAATTGTGATCGTAAGTCGAGGACTACCTGTATAGGAGAACAGAAAGCTCAAAACCCAAGAAAACCCATTAAGAAAAGTGACTTGGATGAAAATCTGGCACAACTCGTTTCATAAACTGCAACAAAGGTGCCTATCCCTTTGTGACTGGGTAACATTTCACAAAGAATAATTGTGATATAACATGTACGCACCAGAAAAAAAAATGAGAACAGGCCTACCAGATGCTTTTAGGGTTCATCCTAGTAACCAGACACCAACCGAGCTGTAACAGGTGGTGGGAGGTCAATTTTATGATCACACAAATTTCTCTGAAAGGCAGCTAAGCAAGTTCAAGGGGCCCAAATTGAGGATTTCAGAAGTAGAAGCTAAATATTTTTAATCTAACGCTGCAAGCCACTCAGAAACACGATGGGCGGCAAATAAATCAAATAAATAAATACGTCCTCTTTCTTCGTGAATTTGCTTGGGATACTTTTTTGTCCCTCTGTCCTTTGCAAATATCCGGCTACCTGTTTGATAATTTATAACGCTGGGTCTAAAGCAGTGATGGCGAACCTTTTTCTTCTTGTGGTCCAAAAATGGGAGTGCCAGCATACAACCCCCCCCCCACGTGCGCCACACTGCGGATGCACACATCCCCGTGCATGCACACACACCCGTTGGGCCATTTTTTACCCTCAGGCTTCCCTGAAGCTTCCAGAGTGCAAAAAACGGCCCAACGGGCAAACCGGAAGTTCGGAAAAACTCCGGAGCCTGGGGAGGGCGAAAAGAGCCTTTCCCAAGGTGAAAATCAGCTGGCCAGCGCGCGCATGCGCACTGGAGCTGACATAGGGCAACGCCTTGCATGCCTTCAGATATGGCTCCATGTGCCACCTGTGGCACGCGTGCCATAGGTTCGCCATCACGGGTCTAAAGCATCTGAATATTTCTCTTCTATACAGAAAGGTTAAAAGAATTAATTGCACAGATGCTTCCTTGAAGTCTGGCCCTGTTTATGACCTAATAAAAGGCTTTCAGTAGTTTTACCCATTCCTGAGGGGGGGGGAAGGTGTAGCAAAACGTAAGATATAAAACGGCACATAGAAATTGTGCTGCCTTAGAAATTGTCTTGTTTTAAATTCCTTGCTCTCAAGTCAAGTCTATTCTGTTTCTCCCCGTTATCACTTGTCCGATTGATTTGCTCCACTCACAACATCCATAGCCCCCAAATTTGAGCAGGTCCCCTCGTTTAAGTGTTTGGGGGCAATACAAGAGCCCACAAGGACCGGCTTGTTGAAAACGCACAGAGTTCATCAGCCATCCTTTAATACCTTAAGATAAAAGGCAGTCACTGTATGCTTGCAGCTTTCAAATCATTTGAAGCCAGGCCATTAACATAACATCTCTATGATGCCCAGCTAGACCCTTTCTCCAATTTTGCACCGTTAGAACTCACACAATCTAAATTTTTAAAGATCAGCCTTCCAAGACCCTAATTGCATCTGTAATGCCACCTTGCAGCTAGAGACAGTTCTCATAAAAGTGGAGATTAGCATGTGGGTGGCTATATTCTTCTATTGGCTTAGGTTCTCTTTCTCTTCCCTTGGCCTTGCCCCACTAACTAGGAATTATGGCTTCCAATTGGCGTGATGAGGTTGTCCATTCAGTCATGTCCAACTGTTTGCTGGTGATTCTATGGGCCAGATCTCTCCACATGTCTATCAAATCCTGTACCTGTTAACAGCGGTGTCCCCCAAGGCAGCATTTTAGGTCCAACACTCTTTATACTTTACATAAATGACCTTTGCGATCATATTAAAAGCAACTGCGTTCTCTTAGTTGATGATGTAAAACTATTCAACACCACCAACAATGCTACTACCCTTCAAAAAGACCTTGACCATGTGTTAGAATGGTCAAACAAGTGGCAACTTCAAATCTCAACCAACAAATGCTCTGTCTTACACATTGGCAAAAAAAAAAAAATCAAAACATAAAATACAAGTTGGATGGACTCGACCTTTTAGATGACTCACTCTGTTAAGGACCTTGGAGTACTCATCTCTAATGATCTAAGTGCCAGAGCCCACTGTAACAACATTGCCAAAAAAGCATTAAGAGTTGTTAACCTAATCTTGCGTAGCTTCTTCTCTGGTAATATTGTACTTCTAACTAGAGCATACAAAACATTTGCTAGACCAATTCTCAAATACAGCTCATCTGTCTGGAACCTGCACTGCATATCGGACATTAATACAATTGAGAATGTACAGAGATATTTCACGAGAAAAGTCCTCCACTCCTCTGTTCGCAACAGAATACCTTATGCAACCAGACTTGAAATTTTGGGCTTAGACAATTTAGAACTACGTTGTCTTCTGTCTGACCTAAGTGTAGCACATAAAACTATCTGCTACAATGCCCTACCTGTCAATGACTACTTCAGCTTCAATCACAACAATACACGAGCACACAATAGATACAAACTTAAGGTAAACTGCTCCAAACTCGACTGCAGAAAATACGACTTCAGCAACAGAGTGATCAATGCCTGGAATGCACTACCCGACACTGTGGTTTCTTCCCCAAACCCCCAAAACTTTAACCTTAGACTATGTACTGTTGACCTCACCCCATTCCTAAGAGGTCTGTAAGGGGCGTGCATAAGCGCACCAACGTGCCTACCATCCCTGTCCTAATGTCCCCATGTATTTGAAACCATGTTTATACATTCATGTATTCACAATCATGTTTATACTTTCTCTGTTATCTTATATATGCTTGACAAATAAATATTATTATTATATTATTATTATTATTATCTTCTGATCTTGCGCTAATTCTGTGAATTGTTCTATGTTCTGGCTGGTTTCAGCTTTGATGATGTCCAGCCATAGTATTCTTTGATGACCTGGTTTCCTTTTACCGTTAACTCTTCCAAACATAATTGCTTTCTTCAGTGAATTCCCCCGCATGACATGGCCAAAGCAAGTGAGATGCAGTTTCATGATTTTGCCTTCTAGTGACATGTTTGGTGTCCAATTGAATGGAAACACTAAAATCTCATCATGGGCTTTTTTTATATCTGAGAACTGCTGAGTTTCAGGTTAACAGGTTATGATATGAGCGCATTAATATATTTTTATATAAAAGAAGAATTTTCATAACAGACTTCTTTGCATAATTGTTTAAGAAAAATAGCATATCTACTCAAGGTGTCTTTCAAATATTTAAGTCAACTAAGAGGTCAAGGTTAGGTAGAGAGTGAGAAAAATGATCTTGACAAGATATGCAGAAACTGTTGGCCTACATAAAAGGGGCTGAAATTTTTGGGAATTTGAAACTCTGGATTTAAAAAAAAAAAAACCACCAGAACAGCAAGATCACCTTCAGAAGCAGCTTAGCCAAATGCTGGCTTGATTCATGGGAATATGAGAAGGCCATCAGAGGAGGACCAACGCAATCACAAGATGATGTTATTGGGGCCAATCTTGATAAAAGTTTTGTAGACACACTGCAGAATTGATATCCTAGATTGGTGCAATTGGGGCGGCTGATAGGTTAGGACAAAATAGAATTCTGTAGAATTTCTCAGTTATCCAGGTCATGGTTGTTCCAAAGGTGCTTTTTTCAGGAGGCAACTGGATTTTCTTGTTTTTTCTTTGAGGATGTTTCACTTCTCATCCAAGAAGCTTCTTCAGCTCTGACAGGATAGTGGGGAATGGAAGGATTTATATTCCTTGCAGACAGCTGGTCATTTGCATCCTTTTAGAGGGTCATTGAGGCCACTTGGTGGTTTATCTATGTCCTCAGGGTCACCTGAGTAGTGCAAATGGTTCCTGTGGTCTGCACTTTTTCCTCTGGAAATCCATTCCTACTCCCACACCATTCCAAGGGTGTTCATCCCAAATTGTATAGCTAAAAGATATACAATTTGGGATATTCCTGTCACAGCTGAAGAAGCTTCTTGGATGAGAAGCGAAATGTCTTCAAAGAAAAAACAAGAAAGTCCAGTTGCCTCCTGAAAAAAGCACCTTTGGGATGACAAAATAGAATGTTACAATGGCACAGGAAAAAAAAACTGACTTAGGACCAGTCTTTACACTTACAATGTTGTAGCATCCTCAAGGTTACGGGGTCAAAATTGTGCACTTGATGAGCGGTATGTATTTACGATGGTTGCAGTGCCTCAGGGTCATGCGATCACTGTTAGTGACCTTCCTAACCAGCTTGGCTCAGGGCCAGGTTATCTTCTGATCTACATGGCTCAGGGCCAGGTTATCTTCGAGACCGCCTTCTGCCACATAGCTCCCAGTGACCGGTAAGATCCCACAGGGTTGGGCTCCTCCAGGTCCCGTCAGCTAAACAGTGCCGGCTGGCGGGCCCGTGGGGGAGGGCCTTCTCTGTGGCTGCCCCGGCCCTCTGGAACCAGCTACCCACTGATATCCGGACTGCCCCCACCCTATTGGCCTTCCAGAAAGCATTGAAGACCTGGCTTTTCCGGCAGGCTTGGGGCCATTGATCTTGCAATTTGCGAGGTCTGGCCTGGAATGATATGTATGTATGTGATTGTTAACTGGTTTTTTTTTTAATATGTTATGATGTTTTTAAATGTATTTTCTATACCAGCTTGGGGCCATTGATCTTGCAATTTGCGAGGTCTGGCCTGGAATGATATGTATGTATGTGACTGTTAACTGGTTCCTTATATTTTATGATGTTTTTAAATGTATTTTCTATACCCTGTTGTAAGCCGCCCAGTGTCCTTCGGGAGTTGGGCGGCATTTATTTATTTATTTATTTTATAAAATTTATATGCCGCCCAACTCCCGAAGGACTCTTATACAATTAATTAAATTAAATTAAATTCTGACCAGCAAAGTTGATGGGAGAAGCTGGATTCACTTAATGATTATGTGATTCACATTGCTTAACAACCATAGCAAAAAAAAAAAAAAAGCTGTAAAACTGGGCATGATTCACTTAACTCCTGCCTTGCTTAGCCCAGAAATACTAGACCAACAGTAGTCGTAAGTTGAGGTCTACCTGTATTCAGGATGAATATCTTAAAGTACTTCATTGCTATAGCGCTCTAATTCGGGGCAGTAAAAAAACCAACCAAAGAATCGAGTTTTCACAGTTTAACAGGAAGGTCGTTTCAGCTTTCCTAGGCTCAAATCATACAAGACACTGGATAAATTTATTTCCTCTCTAGTGTTTGTTCAAGAATTAAGCATCTGTGGTTGATTTTAAAAAAAAAAAAGAATCAAGAAGAACGTAAAATATCATTATGCCTTTAGGGCAGACACAAAAGCATAAAACGCAGCATTAAACGTTCCGTGCTGATATATTTAAATGACTCAGACAAGAGCAGAAAAGCTGAAGTAACCTAACTCCCAGAGTCGCCAGACGAAAAAGGATGTTGTAATATTAGCTTTCTAATAACAAGTAGCAGCATCTATTTTCAAGGGGTGCCACGTACCGGAGGATTCGGCAAGCTTTCCGTAATGCAATTAACCATATGGTGTCCCAATGAATGTGGCATTGATAGATATGCCTTGTTGCAGCCAGCCACTAAGTTGCGTTCTGGTCTTCCCGTTTTAAGTTACACGGTTCTTTCCCAGTCCTTTGCCCGCCTAAATTCATTCATCTCATTCACAGCTATTTCATTCTCAACCTACCTCCTCCTTCCAACCAGGGTGCTTGTTTTTCTTTGCTTACATCCCTTGATGCTTTTTGACAAGTCACATTGATAAAAAATAGCATCTGGTCTAGGGAATCAAATTGGACAATTAGCATCTGGTCTAGGTAACCAAGGAGCAAGACTCAGGCAAATTTCATGAATATCCCATTGCTGTGGATGTCCTTCGTGTTTCCAGTAGAAAGAGTGGGATTTTCAAATGCTGGAAGTGACCAGGTCCTTATTTTGCCACATGTCTTCAAAGTTTGTTTGTAAACAAAGGAAACTGTTAGATGGTTGAGTTAATGAAGGTAGTTACTTCCCATGTCTGGGTTGCTGTGTCTTACCAGGAATATCAGTGTGAGGACTGAAAACATCTTCTCCATTTCTGAAATGTCTATTTTTTTTCCAGACACATTTTAAATGAAAAGAATAAATTTCAAAGGCAGGTTGTGTGTATTTTCTAAAAGTCAAATCTGATTAATTGCTGACATCACTTAACTAAATTGATGTCAAATTTTACAAATGGCCAGATTGTAATGCAGATCAACAAACTCTAAAACTGAAACCAAGCAGTTCCTTGTATACAGTATACAGTCTGCTGTATCTTCAGTTGGAGGTCTGAAGGAGAGAGGGGACATTCATTGAGCTCAGAGGAAGGACTCCTGTAGATTTGAATTACTGTAAGATCTGAGGAAGGAAGGAAGGAAGGAAGGAAGGAAGGAAGGAAGGAAGGAAGGAAGGAAGGAAGGAAGGAAGGAAGGAAGGAAGGAGAGTGAGTGAGGAAGGAAAGAACTAAGGAAGAAAGGGAGGGAGGGAGGAAAAGGGGGAGGGAGAAAGGAAATTGTGATAATGGAATGAAGTGACATTTAGCTATTGGGCTAATGCATTCCTAGATAAGTAATGCATATGATAAGTGTGCTGGTTAGAGATATCAATGTGTGTGTACCTTTATACAATGCAATGAAAGTCCCAAAGGTGCTTTTTCAGGAGGCAACTGGACTTTCTTGTTTTTTCTTTTGAAGACGTTTAGCTTCTCATCCAAGAAGCTTCTTCAGCTCTGACAGGATAGTGGGGAATGGAAGGATTTATATTCCTTGCAGACAGCTGGTCATTTGCATCGTTTCTGAGGGTCCCTGAAGCACTTTATCTATGTCCTCAGGGTCATCTGAGTAGTGCAAATGGTTCCTGTAGTCTGCAATTTTTTCCTCTGGAAATCCATTCCTACTCCCACACTATTCCAAGGGTGTTCATCCCAAATTGCATCGCTAAAAGTCTGTAGAGATTCTCAGTCATCCAGGTCATGGTTGGCCCAAAGGTGCTTTTTCAGGAGGCAACTGGACTTTCTTGATTTTTCTTTTTGAAGACGTTTCGATTCTCAAGATGTGAAGCTTCTTGGATGAGAAGCGAAACATCTTCAAAAAGAAAAAACAAGTAAGTCCAGTTGCCTCCTGAAAAAGCACCTTTGGGGACAACCATGACCTGAGAATCTCTACAGACTTTTAGCGATGCAATGAAAGAGTTTGAAGAAGTTATGCTTTTGCACTTTGGTGATGGAGAAGTCTCCTGAGACCAAAGAAAACAAACAAACGGCCCATCCAACGATGGGAGAACAAATGATCAGCTTCAATTATATTTTAGATCTGTTATATGAAGACCTAGATGTCTTGAGAAATTCATAATGCTGGGAAATGTGGAAGGAAACAGAAGAGGATCTGCAGAGGAAGGTGGATGGATCTAATTTACTTGTCCCAAAGGTGCTTTTTCTACTGGACTTTGTTTTTCCTTGAAGACGTCTCACTTCTGCAGATGACTGAGAATCTCTATAGATATCTGGTTTGGATACAGTGAGAATGGGTACATTATTGGATGATTTCAAGGACTTGGTTGGAGAGAGAATGTTCTGGAGAGAATCTATCTATGTGGTTGCTAACAGTCAATGCTGATTTGATAGCATACAATCAATCAATCAATGAAAGAAAGAAAATGTTTTAAAGACCAATGCAGTTGTGCAGATTATATATATAAATGATGAACAGTTGGAATAAAAAAAAATCTCAACTCTACTAAAGAAGGAATTTTAGATGTGTAAATGCTGGTAAAAGGCTGCAGGGTGCTTGGCTGAAGGAACAATTATTGAAAAAAATAAAAGTCTGGTTAGAATAGAATAGAATAGAATTCTTTAGTGGCCAAGTGTGATTGGACACACAAGGAATTTGTCTTGGTGCATAAGCTCTCAGTGTACATAAAAAGAAAAGATACATTTGTCAAGAATCATAAGGTACAACACTTAATGATAGTCATAGGATACAAATAAGCAATCAAATCACATTAGGAACCAGTCAATATAAATCGTAAGGATACAAGCAACACAGTTAGTCCTGCAGTCATAAGTGGGAGGAGATGGGTGATGGGAACGATGAGAAGATTAATAGTAGTGCAGACTTAGTGAATAGTTTGTTGTGTCTAGTTGTCTTGGTGTGCAGTGCTCTATAGCATTGTTTTGAGGGTAGGAGTTGAAACAATTTATGTCCAGGATGTGAGGGGTCTGTAGATATTTTCACAGCCCTCTTTTTGACTCGTGCAGTATACAGATCCTCAATGGAAGACAGGTTGGTAGCAATTGTTTTTTCTGCAGTTCTAATTATCCTCTGCAGTCTGTGTCTATCTTGTTGGGTTGCAGAACCAAACCAGACAGTTATAGAGGTGCAGATGACAGACTCAATAATCCTCTGTAGAACTGTATCAGCAGCTCCTTGGGCAGTTTGAGCTTTGTGAGTTGGCGCAGAAAAGTCTGGTTTTGACCACTTTCTCCTGGGGAAGTAAAAATCTCTACAGTAGGAGAATCACAAAAGTAAGTTGGATGCAGTATGAATTGTGCAAGTGTGTCTGATGAAGCAAGAAGAGATAGAGTTCATGCCTGAAGGGTTGATGAAGAACTATGGTCGAATGCCGAAATGAATGAAGCTTTGATCACACTAGACAGAATGAATTATGATCAAAGAGATGAAAAGAAATATATGGAAGAGTGAATGAGTTAAGAGGAACAGAAAAACTGTAAAAAGTTGTGACAAGGAGATATTGCAAAGCCTAAGATGTGAAAGTCTGACCAATTAAAGGCATCATAGAAGAAAGGGATGAATGTGGTAGAAGCAAGAATGGTTTCCAAGAACAAAAAGAGTGAGCGATATTGGTATAAACAAACCTTAGCTATATTTTATTTTATTTTATTATTTTATTATTTATTATTTTCTATTATTTTTTATTTTATTTTATTTTTCAAGTCTTCAATTTCTTTGGCCTGCTATTTTTATTTTTTCATTTTGTGTATCAGGGTAATAGGTATAGTGTATAATCCAGGCGCCATATATACGGTATTTAGATCTATTTGTACAGGTAGACTTACAACCAAAATTGAGCCCAAAATTTTTGTTACTATGTGAGACATTTGTTAAGTGAATTTTGCCCCATTTTACGACCTTCCTTGCCACATTTTGTTAAGTGAATCACTTCAGTTGTTAATTTAGTAACACCGTTGTTAAGTGGATCCGGCTCTTTCCTACAAACCTTTTCTTGCAATTCTGGATGATTTTCCATCAGGCTTTTCTTCTGAATCCAATTCCACTGTATTTGGTGTTGATTTGGGCTATTCTTGCAATGGGTATCAACTGAGATAATGAACGCAAGCAAACAGGCTTGATTCATCCCTCTGTTCTGTACCTAAATATTTGACTGGACAGCCATTTGTCTAAAATGGTACAGGGTTTCCTGGTTGGGCAGGGGGTTGGACTAGAAGACCTCCAAGGTCCCTTCCAACTCTGTTATTCTTTTCTTTTCTGTTCTAAATATCTAACTTGGTTGCTCCCCATACCCTGACCCAACACTCACTGTTCCCCAAAAAATTTGGAGCAGCCATTAATCTAAGTTGGTGCACTTTACTCTTCACTTTTCTCTTTTTAAAAACAGAGAAAAACAGCATCGATGAAAATTCTCAGAGGGTGTGAAAAGTGTGCCTTAGCTCTTTAGCAGTTAAGCCAAAAGTATTTGGATACAGGCAGGCCTCGACTTACGACCACAACTGAGCCCAAAATTTATGTTGCTAAGCGAGACAGTTGCTATGGGAGTTTTGCCCCGTTTTACGACCTTTCTTGTCACAGCTGTTAAGTGAACGACTACAATTGTAAAGTTAGTAACACTTTACTAGTAACACTTTAGTTAAGGCAATCTGGCTTCCCCGTTGACTTTGCTTGTCAGGAGGTCACAAAAGGGGATCACATGACCCCAGAACACTGTCTAGAAGAGACTAGACAGTCACTTGTCTGAAATGGTATAGGTCCGTGATGGCGAACCTATGGCACGCGTGCCACAGGTGGCACGTGGAGCCATATCTGAGGGCACGCGAGGCGTTGCCCTATGTCAGCTCCAGTGCGCATGCATGCACTGGCCAGCTGATTTTCGGCCATGGGGAAGGCCGTTTTCGCCCACCCCAGGTTTCAGGAGCCTTCCCTGAAGCCTCGGGAGGGCGAAAAACGGCCCAACGGGCCTACCGGAAGTTCGGAAACGGACTTCCGGTTTGCCCGTTGGGCCGTTTTTCGCAGTCCTGAAGCCTCCTGAAGCCTGGGGGAGGGCGAAAAATGGCCCAACGGGGGGGAGCATGCGTGGGGATGCACGCATGCACAGTGAGGTGCGTGTGGGGGAGGGGTTGTGTGCTGGCAAACATGCACTAGCGCGCGCGCCCGCTCCCATTTTTGGCACACAAGAAGAAAAAGGTTCGCCATCACTGGTATAGGTTCTCCTGCTTGAGTAGGCAACTGGACTAGAAGACCTCCAAGTTCCCTTCCAGCTCTATTCTATTCTATTCTATTCTATTCTATTCTATTCTATTCTATTCTATTCTATTCTATTCTATTCTATTCTATTCTATTCTATTCTATTCTATTCTATTCCACTCCACTCCACTCCACTCCACTCCACTCCACTCCATATTTTCTATTCTATTCTATTCTATTCTATTCTATTCTATTCTATTCTATTCTATTCTATAGAATAGAATAGTGTAGTGAAGGAGTGTAGAGT
>QLTV01001315.1:2569580-2580443 GCA_003457575.1 Thermophis baileyi
AGTGGCATTTGTCGGGAACCAATGCTGAATTTTTCTAGTGTTGAGAGTTGGGCCCTGCATTCCTGGCATTCCTCCTGACTGTTTGAAGGATTGCCATGCTTCTGTGTGCTTATCTTGTCTTGCTGGAATTATTGCCGTGAATTCTTCGCTTCTGGGACTCATTATCTTGCCCTGCTGGCATGATTGATTTGCAGTCATTCTGCTTACAGCGTTTGGACTGGAGTATCTGCAGTCAGAAGCTGCTGCAGGTTTGTGGGAGAGCTTTTCTCCAGGCCGGAGAGTAAACGGGACGTTGGGGGCAAAGTTGGTGCCAATAAAGGGACTCATACCGGTTCTCTGGCTGTGTTGCTTTCGTGCCACGCCCCGGGTCATCACACAAGCTACTTACAGAGTGACGTACAGCTGATCCTGATGTCTTGTATAATCAAACATATCCTTTGTGGTTCGTTCACAGATATTTTGCTATCCAGGTTTAATGGTCAGTGGCAGGGCCCATGTTTTAGCACACCCCTCCCCTCTTTATCAGAGATCAGAAAGGGGTTCAAAACATACTTGGTTTTATAAGAGATTAGAAGCCTTTTCTGCAAGTGAAATATAGTAATGGACTGTTAATAGAGGGCTTTGAAGTTTATTATTTTTTGGGGGGGGGGGAGGTGGGGTTTAACACTTAACAACTTTCTTACAGTGAACAGATATTGGGTCAGCCTAATTGACAGACAATATATTTGTTTATTTGGGATATTTGTTAAGAGGATGTGATATAAAACACATCATATAGCATAGATGGAAAATGTATCCAATCACACTTGGCCAATAAAGAATGAATGAATGAATGAATGAATGAATGAATGAATGAATGAATGAATGAATGAATGAATGAATGAATGAATAGAAGGAAGGAAGGAAGGAAGGAAGGAAGGAAGGAAGGAAGGAAGGAAGGAAGGAAGGGAGGGAGGGAGGGAGGGAGGAAAATAATAATAATTTTATTTAATAGAATAAGCCTTTGTCATATGATAAGTAGGGCTGCAATGGGGTTGTAACTTTGGAATATTGGCCTCTAAAAGTATAGAAGACGAGAAAACTGCATACCTGGAAAATTTGATCATTATATTTTGCATAATAAGGAATCTGGCAAAATTGAACTCATGGATGGGTGAAGTATTTTTATCGATGTTATAAATCAGGGGTGTCTAACCTTGGCAACTTAAGGACCTGTGGACTTCAAATCCCAGAATTCCCCAGCCACCTCTTCTGGGAGTTAAAGTCCACAAGTCTTAAAGTTGCCAAAGTTGTTCACCCCTATTATAAATGTATGAAACCATGTTAGATATTCTCCCAAAGCATATAAAGAATTATAGAAAAACTAAAGGTTTGGGGCATCTTTCTTATTAAATATATTATGTTGAGGTAGCATATGTAATAGATTCATGCCTTTCAAAGTTAAGAAAAAAAACAAGAAATGATTTATTCTCAACAAAAACAACAGTAAAAAAAACCCCTGTTCGTTATTATTCAGGATGAAGGAATGCTAAAAAAAAGGCTTTTGTGAATTATCTCAAAGTCCCAGTTACATACAGTTTTATCATTCAAAGACAATATTTAAAGTATGTAAAATTAATTAGAACCTTATGTGAGCCAGAAAGAATTGGTGTATCATGTAACATCTTGAGTTTTCTTAATACTGTAATTTTTTTTTACTCTGTTAGAGTTATTTTTAGTTTAAATTTATTCTTGTTGAAAACTAACAACACATTTAATGCCTCATAACAACTCTATTTTCATGATGATTAATTTCAGGAGTATGTATTGCATAAATTTCATCCTCCGTGCACACTCACATGTTCTTAATTAATTGCAAGTAGGCCTTTTACGATTCTAAATACTATTTACGCAATTGTGTAAAGAAATTAATATTCCACATAAAATTAAGGCTTGAAATACAAATTTATTAGGCTCCCACTAACATTTCCAAGAAAGATGTGATGGATTATTTTGAAGGAAAATGTACTTCATACCAACTCATCTATTGTGTTTATTCCATCTTTCAAAAAGGAACAGAATTCTCCTAACATTTAGTTATTTCATTAATATAATATAATAACAGAGTTGGAAGGGACCTTGGAGGTCTTCTAGTCCAACCCCCTGCTTAGGCAGGAAACCCTACACCACTTCAGACAAATGGTTATCCAACATCTTCTTGAAAACTTTCAGTGTTGGAGCATTTGTAACTTCTGGAGGCAAGCTGTTCCACTGATTAATTGTTCTAACTGTCAAGAAATTTCTCCTTAGTTCTAGGTTGCTTCTCTCCTTGATTAGTTTCCACCCATTACTTCTTGTTCTGCCTTCAGGTGCTTTGGAGAATAGCTTGACTCCCTCTTTAATCATCTCTGTTGCTCTTCTCTGCACTCTTTCTAGAGTCTCAACATCTTTTTTACATCGTGGTGACCAAAACTGAATGCAGTATTCCAAGTGTGGCCTTACCAAGGCATTATAAAGTGGCATTAACACTTCACGTGATCTTGATTCTATCCCTCTGTTTATGCAGCCTAGAACTGTGTGGGCTTTTTTGGCAGCTGCTGCACACTGCTGGCTCATATTTAAATGGTTGTCCACTAGGACTCCAAGATCCCTCTCACAGTTACTACTATTGAGCGAGGTTTTAGTCAACTTCAGAACAATTAGTTTTAGTCAACTTCAGAACAATTCTGGATCATGGCAGCTGCGTGTTTGTTAAGTTTTATTCATTGTCATAGATGAAGTTATTATATACATCTCATTTTTGTTATACAAGAAAAAAAATAAACAGCTTTCTTTCAAGAAATGATATCAAATGTGATGCTGCTCCACCCAATCTATCTAAAAATAGGAATAATTAGATTTATATATATATATTTTCTAAGCTTTCTTGATAGGTTGAACATTCCATCTATTAGGACTTTATTTGCCCTTTTTCTTATTTCCATTTCAAGTAATGAAACGTTTGATTTCAGTTGAAAAACAAATCCTGAAAAGTTTGCAGCAGTATCAAAATGTGATCTTTATGCTTTCTTTTTATGCTTTAGATGTACTGAATTGCCTTGGATATTGGTAATCTGCAGGAACAAGGGGGGAAAAAACCAATTGAAAACTACAAAAAAAAAATTGAACGTTCAGCACCACACAATATGAGGAAAAAAGCAGGAAGCCACCGCTAATGCACTGAACCAACTCCAGAAACAAAAGCAGATAATTTGGAATAGAAAATCAAACAAGAAATGCAGAGGGAAGAAAATCTGCAATTAAAAAAAATATGTAAAATCTGAGTTAGCAGCTGAGTCTAGTCTTTCATGGCACAATACAGTACAAGGGAATGTGTTGCCACAGAAGATTAAAAATAAAATGATTTATTTGTACCAAGTAGAGGATTTGAAATCCTTTGTGCTGAGAGGCAACTAAACCTTATTAAGTAGATTCTCTGCTCTAAATATCTAACCACCCTAGACATAATCCTTCCTGTGATCTTTGAAGTCTTCATTGTAGAGCAGAAACAGAGAGTATATATTCACTGTACAGAGAGCTGAAGAGGCCAGATGTATCAAGCAACGGTTTTCCATACTGTGAAAAGATTTTGCCTAACCGCTGCCGAGAACAAAATGCTTCCTAGCGTAATTTAATGAAGATAAGGTGCCACTGTACTTTCTGCTATGCTAAATAAATTACATAAATAGGAGGGGTTTACTTAATCATAATCTGCATATCTCATTAGGAGTCACAATCTTGCCCAATGACACACCCACTCATCTAAAACACTCCGCAATTTGACCGTAAATATGATTTTTGGGGAGCTATGATGCCCCAGGTAATGTGGAGATGCTCAGGTAGACAGATTGTTCTATCTTGATTTTCCTTAGTATAAAAAGGAGGATAAGAGAAACAGCAGTCTTCCAATATCTGAAGGGCTGCCACAAAGAAGAGGAGGAGGGGGTGTCAACCAATTCCCCAAAAGCACTTGAAGGCAGGACAGGAAGCAATAGATGGAAACTAATCAAGGAGAGAAGCAAGCTAGAACTAAGGAGGAATTTCCTGACAGTGAGAACAATTAACCAGTGGAAAGGTTTGGGAGGAGGAGGAGGAGGAGGAGGAGGAGGAGGAGGAGGAGGAGGAAGAGGAGGAGGAGGAGGAGGAGGCGGGCTATGGGGTCCTTTGTGCTCTCTGAACCTGACTGTTTTCTTGCTGACATTTCATTACCTAAGTAGGTAACATCATCAGTGCTAGAACGGAGTGATCCTTATTCCCTTCTAACACTGATGTTGTTACCTAGTTAGGTCACGAAATGTCTACAAGAGAGCAACCCAGCTCAGATATCACCAAGCAGGAGGAGGAGGAGGAGGAGGAGGAGGAATAATAATAATTTATTGGCCAAGTGTGATTGGACACACAAGGAATTTGTCTCCAGTGCATAAGCTCTCTGTGTAGCAATAGAAATAGCACTTAGACTTATATACCGCTTCACAGTGCTTTAAATCGCTCTCTAAGCGATTTACAGAGTCAGCATCTTGCCCCCAACAATTTGGGTCCTCTTTTACCCACCTCGGAAGAATGGAAGGCTGAGTCAACCTTGACCCTGGAGGGATTTGAACTGCCAAATTGCAGGCAGCCAGCAGTCAGTAGAAGTAGCCTGCAGTACTGCACTCTAACCACTGCGCCACCGAGGCTATGTACATACAAGCAACAAGTGATAAATCATGATCATAATCATAAAATACAATCATCATAAATCGTAAGATACAACAGTGATAGTCATAGGATACTAAATATGCAATCAACATAAATCATAATAGGATATAAATAAAAGCCATCAACGTACATCCTAAGATACAAACAACAAAGTTATAGTCATAAGAAGCTAAGGAATAGGTAATAGGAAAGATGAGAAGGATAATAGTAATACAGCCCTACTAGGTGGTTTGACATCCCAGGGCATAAGACAAAAGTTGTAGGTGCTTCATCACTGGAGAGTTTTAAGAGATTGGACAGCCATTTGTCTGATAATGGTATAAGGCAGTGATGGTGAACCTATGGCATGCGTGCCACAGGTGGCACGCAGAGCCATATCTGAGGGCACGCGAGGCGTTGCCCTATGTCAGCCCCAGCACGCATGTGCGCGCTGGCCAGCTGATTTTTGGCCTTCCGGGGGGCGGGGGAGTAGTAGGGCAGCTCCACTTCCGTTTCATTTCTGAACTTCCGATTGGCCCGTTGGGCCATTTTTCGCCATCCCCAGGGTTCAGGAGGCTTTCCTGAACCCTGGGGAGAGCGAAAAACAGCCCAACAGGCCTACAGGAAGTCCGGAGGCTTCAGTGAGGCCTGTGCGCATGTGCGGGGGACAGCGGGGGTTGTGCGCATGCACGGGGGAGGGCATTGCATTATGGGTGTGGGCACACGCGTGCACGCTATCGTGCATGCGCGCACCCTTTTGGCACGCGAGCCAAAAAAGGTTCGCCATCACTGGTATAAGGTCTCCTGCATGAGCGGGGGTTGGATGAGAAGATCTCCAAGGGGGCCTTCCAACTCTGTTATTCTTTTCTATTCTGTTCTGTTTGAGCTTCCAAGAGCCTGTTATTTTAATGATCCATGGAGATGACCTTGGAGAATCTTTTCAGATCTTTTGACCACAAGAAACAGGGAAAATATTAGGAAGAGACTTGGGAAGAAGGTGGAGGGAAGGGACAATACCGTCAGCTTTGCAAGATTCTGTTACTAAAGCCTATCTCAGTAAAATCTACTTCTGGTCTTCTTGTGGAGTCTGTTTCCTGGCCAAGCTTGAAGGTCTGAGAGGTATTATGTTCCAAAGCAATATAATAGAGTCAGAAGTGGGTTCCTCCCGGTTCGGACCGGTTCGCCCGAACCGGTAGCAACCCGCTGGTGACGTCACGGTGACGTCACGGAGCTGGTTCAGTCGGTGCCGGTCCGTGGATGCCGCCATCTCTTTTTTTTATTATTTTTTTAAAAAAATTCTTCTGCGCATGCGCAGAAGCTGAGTTTCTGGCACTGCACATGCATCGCCATCTTGCTTTCGGCTTTCTTTGGGGAATTTTTTTAAATTTTTCAGCACTGCACGGCCACGCGGCGCGGGAGGAAGCGAACCGGCAGCGAGGTAAGTTAGAACCCACCCCTGAATAGAGTTGATTGGTCTATTCTGAAGGTCTTACAAGTCTGGATTAAGCAATCCACTACCCTGTTTCCCCCAAAATAAGACATCCCCTGATAATAATCCCAATCGGGCTTTTGAGTGCATGGCAATAAGGCCAAGCGCTTATTTCAGGGTTTAAAAAAATATAAAACAGGGTCTTATTTTCGGGGAAACACGGGTAGACTGCCTGGCTGGTTGGAAAACTAGTCAGTGCAAGAGAGTTGAACAGTAAGAACCCAAGTTTAAGTATGGATTACAAGAGAAGGCTGCGGAGGACTTTGTGGCAACTATTCCCATTTCTTTTTGGTAACTTCAGATATCCACAGGAAGCCTGCTCTCATCCCTAGAGATTAGGATCTCTATATCCTGGTTTTCAGACGGGTTAAGACACATTTTCCAATGATGTTTAACAGAATGCTAGGGTTCTGTGAGACCTTGATGGGGTTTCATAGGAAACCTTGGGCCAAATTTTACTTGAACCCATGAATTTTCTGTGGTTAGAACTTTACCTCCTGCTCAGGCAAGACTTCCTTTGTCTTTGAAAAAGATGGAAAACCTCTGGTTGAATGGACACCTGAGAAAACATTTTGAAGTCCTTATCCTTCATTTCTGGAGTTTGCTTGCCAATATTATTCAATGTTCAATACTATTGATGTGTAAATGTAAGTGGAACGAATATAAACCTTGACTGATAAATCTGTTTTAAACATATTTTGTTGGGACTCCATCCCCTAAAGCACCATCTCTTTAGGATAGAGTCATTTTGGTCTAGTGGTTAAAGTACCAGGCTAGAAGGAAGGAGACCATGAGTTCTAGTCCTGGCTTAGTCCTAAAAGCCAGCTGCCTGACCTGGAGCCAGTCCCTCTCTCTCTCACCTCCCTCACGGGGTTATTATTGTGGAGAAAGAAGGTGAGTTTGGATATGTTTGCCGTCTTGAGTTATTTGTGAACTAATAAAGGTGGGATACCAATAAATCAATAACAGAAAAATAACCCTACAATCCAATTTCTTTTCTCCCCAGACCTCCCTACATTCTTTTCAAATTCCAGGCAGAGTCCTCTATTTTACCAGGTGCCTCAAAAACATCTTACTCAATTAGAATTTATAGCAAACTGTGAGGTGAACTGAAAAAGACAGGAAATGGCACCTTTACAAGTGCTTGAGATTTCAATATTTACTTTGGGCTCTCTTACTCGCCCAAACCCATCTGTTTTGACACGGTAACATCATTCAATAGCATAGCTGGAGCGAGAGCAAAATTCTTAATCTCCCTCATTAAAATACACAGGGTGCTATCGGGTTTTTCCCCCCTCTTTCCATAAACCTTAAGAACTTTACCTTGGGTGACCTTAATTTGATCTGCTGACAGTCCTTGTCAAGCTGCCATTCTTGAAGCACTCAAAAGAGTTCTGGCTTCACTTTCATGCTTCTAAATCCAGCTTCTGGGTGGGATTTGTATCATTTAGAATGAATCAGTTGCTTTTTATATTTGGCCTTTGTTGCCCTATTAGTAGCACTCGGGCTAATTGTTTTTCTACAGTTTGCTCGTTTTCTCCCAAAGTCCCTTTTGCTTTTGAGTGGATGTGAGACAGGAATAAACAGATTTTATTTATTTTTATTTATTTATTTATTTATTTATTTATTTATTTATTTATTTATTTATTTTTATTTATTTATTTAGGCACTTATGTATTTATTTATATCCTACATTTATTATTTTTTATAAATAACTCAAGGTGGCGAACATACCCAATACTCCTTCCTCCTCCTATTTTCCCCACAACAATAACTCTCTGAGGTAAGTTAGGCTAAGAGAGAAAAAGAGGCCCAAAGTCACCCAGCTGGCTTTCATGCCTAAGGCGGGACTAGAACTCTCAGTCTCCTGGTGACTGGCCCAAAGTCACTCAGCTGACTTTCACGCCTAAGGTGGGATTAGAACTCACAGCCCAAAGTCACCCAACTGCCTTTCATACCTGTGACTAGAACTCACAGTCTCCTGGTTTCAACCGTAGTGCCTTAACCACTAGACCACGGGTGTCAAACTCGATTGCGTCACGTGACGTATTGCGACGTTTTTTGCCTTTGCGGAGCCAGGGTGGGCGTGGCCTGCGCGTGACGCATTTGGCCAGTTTGACAGGCCTGCACTAGACTAAAGTTTAACAATTTGCTAAGTTGTATAACTGCTAGCATTAAGGCTTTCCTTTCGCTTGTGTTTTAGAGCTGAGTGACTACATTTAGACACATGTCTAGCAAGCAAGCAAGGCAATAGAGGCAGCCTTTGGGGAAACCTCCCCAATTATTTCTCATGATCAGAACTGATCCACTGCTAACACTTCATCCATGTCTAGGAAAGACGAAAAAGGTCCATGCAGGTGCAGTTACTTCGTCATCCTTGATCGCTGAAGCAACAGCAATAGGCATTCTTGGATGGCAAATGATCTATATCCATAAATACAGAGGGAAGAGAAGGGAAGAGAAGGACTGATCAAGGAGACAAGCAACCTGGAATTAAGGAGAAACTTCCTAACAGTGAGAACAATCGATCAGTGGAAAGACTTGCCTCCAGAAGTTGTAGGTGCTTCATCACTGGAGGTTTTAAAGAAAAGACTGGACAGCCACTTGTCTGAAATGGTATAGGGCCCTGATGGCGAACCTATGGCACGCATGCCACAGGTGGCACGCAGAGCCCTCTCCGCGGGCACGCGAGCCGTCGCCCCAGCTCAATTCCTCCATGCATGTGCGCGCGCCTCCCACTGGCCAACTGGTTTTCAGGTCTCTGCCATGCATGCGTGGGGCCGGGGCACATGCAGGAGATGCATGTGCATGCATGGGGGGGTTGGGCGCATGTGGGGGGCATGCATGCGCAGGGGGGTGGGTCGTGCTCGCGCACATGCATGGGGGAGCTCACACGCACATGCATGGGGGAGCGGGGCACACGTGGGGGGGTCACACGTGCATGCATGCGGTGGCAGGGGGTTGCGTGCGCATTGCATTGTGTGTGTGCGCGCACACTTTCGGCACTCGGCGCCAAAAAGGTTAGCCATCACTGGTATAGGGTCTCCTGCTTGAGCAGGGGGCTGGACTAGAAGACCTCCAAGGTCCCTTCCAGCTTTATTCTGATTCTGACTCTGTGTGGCAGCTACGGTATCAGACTGAACAGCTTCTGTACCACCTCAGAGGCCTCTTGGCACCAGAACCAATTTATGACTCATCAGACAAATGTTTTTTAAGTGCTCTGCTCAACGGGCGCATACTGGAAACAGAAGCTTATTAACAGATAGGAGAAAAATCAACGGTAATACCATCCTTAATCAGAGATGTTTGAAGCTTTGCCATTTTACAGCAAGGGTGATAAGCAGGGCAGGGAATGGATTCTGATTGTGGGGAGGGGCTGAATCCAATCCCTCAGGTTTGAATGATGTCAGAGAAGTTGGGCTTTGAAAAGGAGGTGCTAATTGTCTGGGGAGATTCTCAAGTCATCCAGGTCATGGCTGTCCCAAAGGTGCTTTTTCAAGAGGCAACTGGACTTTCTGTTTTTTTCTTTGAAGACGTTTCGCTTCTCATCGAAGAGCTGAAGAAGCTTCTTGGATGAGAAGTGAAACGTCTTCAAAGACAAACCAGAAAGTCCAGTTGCCTCTTGAAAAAGCACCTTTGGGAGGCTCTAATCCAGTGGGGGTATTTTTTTTAACCTAAGCAACTTTAAGATGGGTGGACTTCAACTCCCAGAATTCCCCAGCCAGCACAAAACTGCCAGAAACACTGCTCTAATCCTTCTCCGAAGCTGCATTTTTTTTGCTGTTCTTGTTTTTGGGACATTGGGAAACCACAAAGTCCATTTCCTCCTGCAGGATGAGCTTAACCCTCATCCTGCTTTTCTCTGTGCACATCAGCAAAACGGAGCCAATCCTGCCAGATCCTGTGATTTGCCTTACAGCTTTCCTGTCAGAGAGAAAGTTTAAGGAATAGGCAAATTGATGTTGATCCCACCAACGTACTTCAGACTCTATATTTGTTGGATCCAGGGTCTTTCTATTCTATATTTTCAATGTGGATGATTGGAAATTCTTATAAACTGGGGACTAGAATTTTCTCTTTTATGTGGCTGTCCCAGCCTTACAAAAAAAACTTGTTCTCTAACAGACTGTTCTCTTCCTCCTTTCATGTTCCAAGGGGGGGGGGGAAACCCAACCCAACCCTTTTCTTTCTTTCTTTCTTTCTTTCTTTCTTTCTTTCTTTCTTTCTTTCTTTCTTTCTTTCTTTCTTTCTTTTCTTTTCTTTTCTTTTCTTTTCTTTTCTTTTCTTTTGCTGGGCCTTTCAATTTGAGGCTAAAACATATGAAGAACGGTTGCAGGAACTGGGCATGGCTAGTCTAGTGAAGAGAAGGACCAGGGGAGACATGATAGCAGTGTTCCAATATTTGAGAGGCTGCCACAGAGGGGAGGGGGTTAAGCTATTTTCCAAAGCACCCGAAGGCCAGACAAGGAATAATGGATGGAAACTGATCAGGGAGAGATTCAACCTGGAAATAAGGAGACATTTTCTGACAGCGAGAGCAATCAACCAATGGAACAGAAATTGCCTTCAGAAGTTGTGGGAGCTTCATCACTGGAAGCTTTCAAGAAGAGACTGGAGTGCCATCTGTCAGAAATGGTGTAGGGTCTACTGCTTGGGGGGGGGTTGGACTAGATGAAATA
>QLTV01001315.1:2581215-2600259 GCA_003457575.1 Thermophis baileyi
GTTTCAATATTTGAGCGGCTGCCGCAGAGAGGAAGGGTTCAACCTATTTTCCAAGGCACCCAAAGTCCAGACAAGGAATAATGAATTGAAACTGATCAAGGAGAGATTTAACCTAGAAATAAGGAGGAACTTTCTGACAGTGAGAGCAATCAACCCATGGAACAGAAATTGCCTTCAGAAGTTGTAGGAGCTTCATCACTTGAGACTTTCAAGAAGAGATTGGACTGCCATTTGTCAAAAATTGTGTAGGGTCTCCTGCTTGAGCGGGGGGTTGGACTAGATGACCTATAAGGTCCCTTCCAACTCTGTTAATCTGTAATCTGAATCGTTGCACTGGTTATGTTTGTAACACGGTTCTTAAGTGAATCTGGCTTCCCCATTGATTTTGCTTGTCGGAGGCTTGTAAAAGGTGGACTTCCATTCTCCAGGTCACTGCAATCTTTATAAATACGAGATGGCAACCAAGCGGCCTAATTTTGATCACGTGACTGCAGGGATGCTACAACGGTTGCAAGTGTGGCAAACAGTCCTAAGTCGCTTTTTTTCAGTGGCGGTGTAACTTTGAACCGTCATGAAACAAATGGTTGTATATACCTATATATACTTTTGTTCAAAGTCTTATCTTTGGGGTATAGAAATTGGGAGGGAGGGAAGGCAGGCAAGTAAATATGGGCAAAGCAACACAATTTATGCGTAGCGGGAGATTTCACAAAGATTCCTATGGCACGACTGTTCCATATTAGGAACGTAGAAAACTGACAGCAGAAATAGCAATAGCAATAGTACTTAGACTTATATACTGCTTCATAGTGCTTTTACAGCCCTCTCTAAGCGGTTTACAGAGTTAGCATATTGCCCCCAACAATCTGGGTCCTCATTTTACCCACCTCAGAAGGATGGAAGGCTGAGTCAACCTTGAGCTGGTGAGATTTGAACCACTGAACTGTAGCTAGCAGTCAGCTGAAGTAGCCTGCAGTGCTGCACTCTAACCACTGCGCCACCTCGGCTCTTCAAAAATGACCTAGTGGTTCATCGAATCTGCCCTTTGAGTTTTTTTTAAAATTTTATTTTATTTTTGTCAGATGATATTCTGATCAGAAAGCCAGCCTGGATGAACCATGGCCTATTTCCATATCTGTCACTTGCACAGAGGCAAAACATTTTTTTCCCCTGCAGTGGTTTCTGCCCACCATTGCAAATCGAGGGGGTTGTTGTAAAAGACTACCCCAAAGTTGCATTCTCACACACGCACAAGTGAGGAGCTACGAATTTCTTTGCAGGATGCCTAAAAATGCATCCCGATTAAAAAATAAAAAATAAAGCTGCCCAGTACTTTTTAAAGATTTTCTTGGAGTCATGGCAGAATCAGAGAAGGAATTGAATTCGCAGTGGTACGGGTCCAAACCAAACCAAGAGGCTCTAAGAATCCTCCTTACAAAACAGATATATCCAGCGAAGGACATCGTTAAGGAAAGAAATGCTCTGCTTTGAATAATAAAATGATGTGAAACTGAATATTCATACGTTATGTAAATCTAAACAAAACTAAACAAATTAAGTCATACCTAATGACAAATGCAGCATGTGTTTGAGGGACAATATTCGCTGCTTAGTACAAAAGAGGAAAAACTGAAGCTTTGGGCGTATGGTAAATAAAAGCTCAAACACCCCCCCCCCTTGGATGAATTCCAAAATCTCTTTCAGCCTGTTTTGACTAGACACATAATACTGTCTTTGTGCTGTTCTCTAAGCCAATAATTGAGAAATGCCCCTATAAGTCAAAATGATTTCAAGACTGGGTGATGCAAAGTTGATTGAGCTGAGTTTGTGGGGGCAGATTTGCATAACATGAAACGAGACCTCCGTGCCCAGGATATAGGAGGAGATTAATTTTGACTGCACAGCAGCGACATCTGTCTTTCCACCTCTGCATCAGCTTGCTGGTGCTCCAAACCTATTCGTTTCTGAACCCAGTTTTGCCTAGACGGCTTTACATATTTTTCATTGGAGAAAATATGAGTTTGCATAATCAGTGAAATTCAGAGGAAACAATGTCTTTACGTAATTCCACCCTTGTTTGTTGTATTCCCAGATGAGAAAGGAGGAATGTGGGATGCTGAGCTTCCAACTTGGCCTATGAAGACTGAAACTGCTAAAATAGTGAAATAAAAAATGCAGAACTATGAAGTGGTCAGTGCTCTCTGAGCTTGGGTATTTGCTTGCATGCATAATAACAAAATAAGAAAATAACAGAGTTGGAAGGGACCTTGGAGGTCTTCTAGCCCAACCCCCTGCTCAAGTAGGAGACCTTATACTATTTCCGACAAATGGTTGTCCAGTCTTTTCTTAAAAGCCTCCAGTGAGGGATCACCCACAACCTCTGAAGGCAGGTGCTCTCCGAGTTTAGTTGTTTGCTTGCAGACGTTTCATTACCCAACTAGGTAACATCTTCAGTGCTCCAATTTGTTACCTAGCTGGGTAACAAAACATCTGCAAGCAGACATCTCAGCTCAGAGAGCACCAAAGTCTTCACGGTTCAATTCTGAGCTACATTCTGTTATATTCTCTTTTAAAAAAATATACAATCTCACCACAAAGTTCAAGCCTTATGATGATGCTGAACGAAAGACACAGTGAGGTTCACAATTATATGCCAAACCAATCGCCAGCATTGGAACAGAGAAAGTGCGGATGTGATAACTATGTGTAAGGCTAACACAATCAGAGGTGGTATTCAGCCAGTTTGGACCGGTTCGGGCAAACCGGTAGCGGCAACTGTGGGTGAGCCCGTTCCCGCCCACCCGCCCGGGCATAATGCCGTCCTATTTAGCCACGTTTTGGAGGCTGGGCGCATGCACGGAAGGCGTGCGTGCGCGAGCAAGGCGAACCGGTGGCAAGAATATGTGAAACCCACCGCTGACCACAACTGCTTTGTGGATTTGACATCGATCAAACTTAAATCCTGGATATTAGCGAGATGAGGTGGATAGGAATTGACAGATCGCTGAGTGATGGCAAGCCTGTTTCTGAAATGATGAACAACATGTGCATAGCATAGAATTATTGTTGAACAATGGATCAAGAAAGGCACTCAATGGAATGAGTAAATATCACAGCAACCTACTAAGCAAGGTGTGTGAAGAGAAGGATTATCTAAGCCTATCCACCAACCGAGGTTCTCAGGTGAAGCTGAAAAAGAGGTTTTCTATGAACAATTTTAAGACATTGTCAATGATGTTGGCAACCATGGTATTTTATTATTCAATGAACAAATAGAGTTTGATGAGAACTTAGGGTTGGTCCCTACAGACTAGCAAGACAAACAAGCGAAAATCATACATGCTTCTATTCTCCAGCAAAAAATAACCTTTGCATTGGAAACACTTCTTTTGTACATAGAAATATCCACAAAAAATATGAAGTCACCAGAAGGAACCACCAATCATGAAATACAGGTAGTCCTCGATTTACAACCGTTCGTTTAGTGACCGTTTGAAGTTACAATGGCAGTTTAAAAAGTAACCATGGTTGATACAGCTTTCCATCCTTCCGAGGCGGATAAAATGAGGACCCAGATTGTTGGGGGCAATATGCTGACTCTGTAAACTGCTTAGAGAGGGCTGTAAAATACTGTGAAGCAGTATATAAGTCTAAGTGCTATTGCTAAGTGCTATTTTTTCACACTTATGACCATTGCAGCATTCCCATGGTCATGTGATCAAAATTCAGATGCTTGGCAACTGACTCCTAGTTATGACGGTTGCATTATCCCGGGGTCATGTGATCATTCTTTTCAACCTTCTGACAAACAAAGTCAATTGGGGAAGCCAGATTCACTTAACAACGGTGGCAAGAAAGGTTGTTAAATAGGGCAAAACCCGCTTCACAAATGTCTCATTTAGCAACAGAAATTTTGGGCTCGAGTGTGGCTGTAAGTCGAGGACTACCTGTAGATAATTGCTGCGTTAGCCAATGATGCTTCTAGATGTAAAAGAACCTCACCTCAAGGTGGCATCACTTTAAACTCAAATTGAAGAGGAGAGAAGAACATTACCTGATTCGCCCATATGCTACTGAGATGCTAAGAAGTCACACTATTGCTGGAGAATATAACCATGATTTAGGGTTTAAGTCAAATCTTAAAACTGCTTTCAACGATGACAGTGCGGAGATAACTTGAAGATCAGTGGATGTAGTTCACAAAGTAACCCAGACTGCGGAAGAAAGGATAGGATGAAGACAGGGGTGGGCTTCAAAAATTTTAGCAAGGGGTTCTCTGCCCGGTTGCTGGGTGGGCGTGGCCATGGTGGGCGTGGCCTAGTCAGCCTCCTGCACCACGGTGGGGGTGGGTTTGCCCTCCCCGGGCTCCGGAGGCTTTCCTCGAGCCTCCGGGAGGGCGAAAACGGCCTCCCCAGGCTCCGGAGGCCCTCTGGAGGCCGGAAATGGGCCCATTTCCAGCCTTCCTGAACTTCCGGTAGGCCCGTTTTTCGCCTTCCCCGCGCCTCCGCCCGTGCCCTGCACTTACCTGCATCCAAAACGGGCTACGTGGGGACTCCTGGGAGGGGCGGGGTGGGCAGGAGTGGGATTTGGGGGTTCTCCGAACTGTACAGAACCTTAGCTAGAGGTTCTCCCGAACCCCTGCGAACCCCCAGCAGCCCACCCCTGGATGAAGAGAAATACAAAAATAATTCTGAATTCAAGACCAAACCTGGAAAATAATGGATGAATGGAAATCTGTGAAACACCCAAGAGGACAGGCCAAGTCACCAAATGTCCAGCTAGAAGCTATGGTGTGGCAGGAAATACTGAACCATAAATTCAAGAGATGTTGCCAGGCTCACAGAAAAAAAAATGGTTGAAGATTAAAGGAGCTGAAGCACGAGTAGTGGCAAACAATACTGAAGTTACTTGTCATATTTTTGAGAATTAACTTGACTACAAAATAACGCCAATGCTCTTATCAAAGACAAGAACGGGAAGATTTTGCTCAAATAAGGAAAAACAAAAAGCATGCTGGGTAGATAGCAAAATCAGCCAAGTTAAACTCTGAACATATAATTTTGGTGCTTTCAGTGGCTCTGACAGACTTGAATGTAGGCCTGGGTATAATCACAGTCAGGGAAACTGAGCAAGCACTGAGAACTTTAAAGAATAACAAATCCCTGGGTTTAGACCGAATCACAACAGAATTACTGAAGCATGATCGGAACAGCATGGTGCAGGAATTAACAAGGCTGTTAAATGCTGGCAAAATGTGTGGGTCCCGGACGAAGGGAGAAAATAAAAAGAGTGATTATCAAATTGTCCAAAAAGGGGTAAGAACTGAAAAAGCATCGCACTCTTTTCAGCCCCCAGTAAAGCCTTTTGTTTTGTTCTACTCAGGCAGCTTCTGGACGGAGAGGAAAACACATTTTGGGGAGAACAAGCCGAGTTCCACTCATGCAGTTGACTGGAAATTGTTGCCCAGCATTCTGTAACTGTGCAGGAAGGCCTGTGTCTACATTTTCAGAAATACATTGTCCCTTTGCATGGAATGCCAGCATAGCATTCCATACCATCGAGAGGCAGTTTGGTCTAGTGGTTAAAAGCACCAGACTAGAAAGCGGGAGGTCGTGAGTTTTAGTCCCGCTTTAGGCAGGAAAGCCAGCTGAATGACTTTAGACCAATCACCAACAGACTGAGTGTTCTAAGTCCCGCCTTAGGCATGAAAGCTAGCTGGGTGACTTTGGGCCAATCACCAGCAGATTGTGTGTTCTAGTCCCGCCTTAGGCATGAAAACCAAGTGGGCGACCTTGGCCCACTCACTCTTCTTAGCCCAACCCACCTGACAGGGTTGTTATTGTGGGGACAATAGAAGTAGGAAGGTGTGCTGGATATGTTCACCACCTTGAGTTATTTGTAAAAATAATAAAGGCATGATGCAAATAAATAAATAGCTCTGAAGAGAAAATGCTGGACAAGACAACAAGCAAGGCTGAAAGAGAAATGCAAAATTAGACCCCGTTCAGGAAATAGAAGGGTCATTTCTCTCACACACAAATCATCTAGTATGTGTCTCAATCCTGGCAATTTCAAGAAATCGGGACTTTAGCTCCCCAAATTCCTCACTCAGCCATGCTGGGAGTTGAAGTCCAGATTTCTTGATGTTGCCAAGGCTGGGAAACACAGATCTAGACAGATAACCTTTCCTGGAAACAAAACACTGAACTATAGGATCGGTTTTCACTTCCTTTAATTCAGCATCATTTTTTAAAAAACAGATTTATTTGTGTAACATCCTACACTGAAATCAGAGTCTAACGTATTTCTGCTTTGTTATGCATTATATACACAGCTGCACATCTCTTGCTTTTTCAATCTGAGGGAACAAACACATTTGGGGAAAGAGATTTTTCTGAAATTCTTCTAATCAGAATGTCCCAGCGAAGTTTTGGACCTTTGAATTATACTACCTTAATTCTCGAGTAGCCATAATTGACTGATAATTTGAGTTTATACAGTTTGCATAGTTTTTGCTTCAAATTCTGCACACAATTGCGCCTTTCTGAGATATCGTGAGAATGGTGCCCGCTTCCAGAACGGTGCAAAGTGCAAGACCATGTCACATTGGTTGCACACTCTTTCAGAAAGGTGATTTTCGGAAGAGGTAAGTGGAGCCAGTCATGATGGGCTAGGGAGAAGGTCCATGGTTGTGGAGCCCAGTGGGGCAGGAAGCAGGCCCAAGGCGGGATGGGAAGCTGTGCAAGGGATGCCTCAGAAGTGAGGGGAGGTCCTGGGAGACCCCACGCAGGCCTTGTGTGAACTGAGGTTGTGCTGCAGTGTGAATCTGGACTTGACATAGAGTGCGGGCCTGCGTACCTATCCCAGGATTCTGGGGAGAGCTGAGATTACGGTCGTTGAGCGAGGCAGTCACATGGGTGCCTCGCTTAATGACTGCAATGCCTTAAGACCATAATGCTAGGCTCAGTTGTGGTCATAAGTCGAGGACTGCTTGGGATGTATTCATGGAAGCTGCAGAAAAATTAGAGAGACATTTTCTATGGCAGGTCCTGGCATGCTTTCTAAATTGGCTTCCTTCAGACCACTCGCACTGATCCATGCACTTGTAAATGGAAGATTTGATTAACGTAATGCACTGTATGTGGGCCTGCATAAGACTTGCCATGGAATCTATCATTGGCACGCAATGATGCCCCTAAACTGCTGAAAAAGCCAATTGATTATGAAAGTGGGCATGTGAAAGTGAAATTGTTGCTGTTGAGACTCCTTCAGTGCTCCTTCACAACTTAGAGGGCCCCCAGCAGGATTGTGTATTCCTTAGGTGCCGGTCTGGCCACTAAGATCTGGTGGGAATGGCCCCTTGGTGATGCCACACAGGCAGGAAATCACCATACAGCCACCAAACAAGGACATTGTTAAGATAAGCGCCCGACTCTGGAATTCCTTTCTGTTTGAGTTATGGTTGGCACACAGCCTGGCTGACTATCGGTGCCAACAGAAAACTTAACGATTTGGCCAGACTATCCATGAAACCTCTATTGCTTGTTATTCCTGCCTTTGTCAGATGGCTGAATGGCCTTAATCCTAATTTGATCCTCACTTTGGGAATATTACATTTCTATGAAAAGGGAAAATAGTTTTTTTTTTAAGGAAACAAAGAAACCAGGAATGCTATCTCAAAGCCTTTAAGAAACTGGGGAAGGGAACAAGACACATAATAATAAGTTATACTCATAAAAGCGTAACAGTAATTACCGTATAAAAAAATATATATTTTCTGTCTAGTTGTTAGCGCTTTCAGAAAAGCAACACACGTGTATTAGAAATCCAACAAATTATTGTTCAGATAATTAGTGGGAAGAATTAAAGAGAAGTTAAATGATCGTGTTCTCATTGAGAAGGGCAACCAGATTAGACGGTGGGACTGATTTAACTCATCAAGGCAAGTTTAGGGATTTAAGAAGTGAGAGAAAGCAACTGAGGACCGCAGAAAGAGTTCACAAGCCCTGTGTACAAGGTGGGACACGTAGCTTCATTCCACGCATGTTAATAAAAAGATATTGCTCTGCCTGTTAATCACAGAAAACCATCTACATGCACTAGCAATGGAAATGTCAAAATCTGCACAGTGAATGTAAAGAGTGTAAAACAAGCAGTCTATCCTGAAGTCAGGATTTTTGGGAGCATTAAAAAAATGTTCTTAATCGCCATTCTCAAAATTAACAATTCACCAAAAAAAAAAAATGGATAGTTTACTGTGTGGAGCTTCCCCCCCCCCCCCAGGTCGAAGTGAGATGTTCACAGATTTTGCCACAACAATTTAAATTTGGATTCAGCAGAAGCTGAAGTAGGGAAGTCTCAAGTTTTGACTCGGGTTGGGTGTGACGAATAGATTTCTGCGGACAAAGAAGATAAGAAGGTGGCTGAAGGAAAAGAAGAAATTACTCGGGGACTTAAAAAGTAGGTTGCTACCTGAGTGGAAAGGATCTTGAGAAATTCTTTCAGAGCAAAGAGAAGACAATGGTTAGACTCAGGATGAAGCAGGACAAGAGGATCAGTTGGCTTAGTGCAAGGGAGTCAAACTCAAGGCCCGCGGGCCGGATTTGGCCCGTGGGGTACTTAGATCTGGCCTGTGGGGCCACCCTGGAAACAGTGAAGGACCGGCCCACGGTGCCTCCGTTTTCACTGGCAGAGGGTTGCAGGAGGCCGTCCCAGCTGAAAATGGAGCTTGGGATCCCGTTTTCGCTGGCAGAGCGCTCGAGCCAGCACTGGCGCTCCCGACACGAGTGACATCAAGCTGGCCACGCCCACCCTGGCCCCTGAGGTCAAACACAACCCTGACGCGGCCCTCAATGAAATCGAGTTTGACACCCCTGGCTTAGTGGAATACTGTAATATAAAGACCAAATCCCAGGAGACAGATAGATACCGGTATTCCTTTATTTATTTATTACATTTGTGTGCCACCCATCTCGTCCAGAGATGATTCTATAATCAAATAAATGAACCCACAAACAACACAGAGAGGCAGACACACACACACAAAACACATACTTACAAACATACTTGGGAGTAATCTCATAAGTCCTGGAGGAGGGAATTCATCAAAATTGGGCCAGCTTGGGGCAAAGGCTTTGGATTACTAATTTACAAGTTAATTAAGTAATTGAGTGATGGCTTGGCAGCCAAGTAAACATTTGCACATATTTGTACTTGGCATAAATCCTTTTAATTTGGTTGCTTAATAAAGGAAACAGACAGAACGAAAGACCCCTGTTGCAGTTCTCTGGAGGATTAGCTTCATTCCTGGCAGAATGCAGAAAGTTCTGGCTCTTTGCTCTTTGTGAGGGGGAAAAAAAAACACCCCAAAGTACTGAGCCAGGTATCAGTAAAAACCAATCCAAGATATGTGGCCTTCTCTAAAGAGAAGCAGAAATATTCTGTCAAGGTTAAATATGCAGCATGTTGGAAAATGAGTGTTAGAACAGTATTTAACTGAGAAGGTAGATAAAAATGAGATTTACTCAGAAAAACTAGCCCTTGCTAAAACAGCCATGGAAATACAGGCAGCCTTGACTTACAGCTATTCGTTTAGTGACTGTTCAAAGTTACAACCGCACTGAAAAATGTGACTTATGACTGTTTTTTTCAGTTACGACCTTTGCAACATCCCCATGGTCACGTGATCAAAATTCAGACAGACGGTTGCAGTGTCCCCGGGGTCATGTGATCTCCTTTTGCGAACTTCTGACAAGCAAAGTCAATGGGGAAACCGGTTTCGCTTATCAACCGTGTTACAAATTCACCAACAGCAGCGATTCACTTAACAACTGTGGCAAGAAAAGTCATCAAATGGAGCAAAACTCACTTAACAAATGTTTTACTTAGCGACAGAAATTTTGGGCTCTATTTATTTATTTATTTATTTATTTATTTATTTATTTAATTTATTTATTTATTTATTTATTTATTTATTTTGTCAAACATAAGATAACAGGTATAAGTATAAACACGAATATGAATACAGTAAATACAGGGTACGAATAAATGGGGACAGTAGGACAGGGACGGTAGGCACGCTGGTGCACGTGCCTACCGTGGTATTGTGGTATTGTGATATTGTGGTCCTAAGTCGAGGACTGCCTACCTACCTGCCACAATACTTACCTACCGTGGTATTGTGGTCATAAATCGAGGACTGCCTGTATAAGCAAATAGAATAGAATAGAATAGAATAGAATAGAATAGAATAGAATAGAATAGAATAGAATAGAATAGAATAGAATAGAATAGAATAGAATAGAATAGAATAGAATAGAACAGAATAGAATAGAATTTTTTATTGGCCAACTGTGATTGGACACACAAGGAATTTGTCTTGGTGCATATGCTCTCAGTGTACATAAAAGAAAAGATAAGTTCGTCAAGAATCATAAGGTACAACACTTAATGATAGTCCGGGTACAAATAAGCAATCAATAGGAACCAGTCAATATGAATTGTAAGGATACAAGCAACTAAGTTAGTCATACAGTCATTAGTGGGAGGAGATGGGTGATGGGAACGATGAGAAGATTAATAGTAGTGCAGACTTAGTAAATAGTTTGACGGGATTATTTGTTTAGCAGAGTGATGGCGTTCGTGAAAAAACTGTTCTTGTGTCTAGTTGTTCTGGTGTGCAGTGCCCTATAGCGTCGTTTTGAGGGTAGGAGTTGAAACAGTTTGTGTCCAGGATGCGAGGGGTCTGTAAATATTTTCACAGCCCTCTTTTTGACTCGTGCAGTATACAGGTCCTCAATGGAAGGCAGGTTGGTAGCAATTGTTTTTTCTGCAGTTCTGATTATCCTCTGAAGTCTGTGTCTGTCTTGTTGGGTTGCAGAACCAAACCACACAAAATGCAATTGTGTGTCAATATTTGCAAAGATCACAGTTGTGCGAGCCGACTGTATTCCTGGTGACATTCTAGGGAGGCCAAAGATGGGACTTTGAAGAAGCAGGGGAAGAAGAGTATTGGCGAAAACTCCCGAGACTACTGTAGTCAGCCAGGAAAACAGTCTGATGGATCGTCAATCAAATCAATCCAGAATTCTCAGTCAAGGCACAAATGACCAGGCTACTTTGGACACCTATTATGCAAGGAAGCAGCTCTCTGGAGAAAGTTGTAATGCTTGGAAAGATGGATGCAAATGAGAAGAGGATGACCAGCAGTAAGCTGGGTGGACTTAGTGACAGTGGTGATAAATGCACAGTTGGAAGACCTGAAAGACTAATGTATGGACATATTGTCATGTAAGAAATCAACAGAGCCCTGGTGGCGCAGGGGTTAAAATGCAGTATTGCAGGCAAACTCTACCCACAGCCTGGAGTTGAATCCTGATGGAGCTCAAGGTTGACTCAGCCTTCCATCCTTCCTCGGTCAGTAAAATGAGGACCCAGATTGTTGGGGGCCACATGCAAATAATCCTTCTACATTATAAACCACCCAGGGAGTAAAGCGCTATGGGATGGCATATAAGTCTAAATACTATTTGCTATTGCTAAAAGCCTGACCATAAAAAGTATCTCAGAAATTAAAATAATAGCTTAAATTCTGAATGGCTTATACAGAGAGTCTTTGACTTATGACCATTCATTTAACAATGTTTCAAAGTTATGATGGCCTTGGAAAAAAGTGATTTACAATCTGTCCTCACACTTATGACCATCGCACCACGCCTATGGTCACATGATTACAATTGGGGCGATTGGTAACCGCTTGCATTTACAACCAGTTGGAGTGTCCTGTGGTCATGTGATCACAATTTCTGACCTTCCCAGCCCATTTTTGACAAGCAATGTCAATTTTATGTGGTATATACTGTAAGCCTAAATGCTAGAGCAGTGATGGCGAACCTTTTTTGGTTTGCGTGCCAAAAGGGGGAAGCGTGGGGGGGTTGCGCGCATGCCCACACCCATAATTCCATGTGTCCCCCCCGCGCATGCGTGCATAACACCCCCCCCGCTCCCGGCACGCGATGGCAAGCCCGTTTTTCGCTCTCACCAGGCTTCAGAGCCTTTCTAGGACTCCCCCCAGGCTTCAGAGCCTTTCTAGGAGCCTGGGGAGGGCAAAAATGGCCTTCCCCCCCCCCAGAGGCCCTCCGGAGGCCAGAAATGGCCCGTTTCAAGTCGGCAAATGGAACGTTTCCGGCCTCCGGAGGACCTTTGGGGGGGGAGGCCGTTTTCACCCTCCCCAGGCTCCTAGAAAGGCTCTGGAGCTTGGGGAGAGCAAAAAACGGGCCTTCCCCACCCCCTCCGGAGGCTGGAAACAGCCCGTTTCCCGACTCCCATTGGGCCCAGAAGGCCCGAAAATCAGCTGGCCGGCACGCACATGTGTGCCGGATCTGAGCTCACGTGCCCACCGATATGGCTCCGTGTGCCACTTGTGGCATGCATGCCATAGGTTCGCCATCACGGTGCTAGAGGCTATGGCTACAGTATATGGTTGTTAAGAGTCAGTGACAACTTGATGGCACCCAATCAATCAATCATGCAAATTCAACTATCCTCCTTGCACACCTGCTCACAGGACAGTATTTTCCCCAAATTTAGCATTTTCTGAACAAAAAAAACCCACTGACTTCTTCTTTACATTTAGAAAAGAAGATAAAAATGACTAATTCAAAACTAAATGTGAAAAGAAACAAGCCTGGAACAATATGCTTTCAGTTATGCCGGCTCATTTATCACTCGAACACAGAGATGTGTTGTTTTTTACAACTAGATAATACTGTGTTTCCCCAAAAGTAAGACCCTGTCTTATATATCTTTTCCACCAAAAAAGGCACCAGGTCTTATTATTTTTGGGGGGGATGTCATCCACTGACTCACCTCACTTGTGTGTGTTGCCCCCGGCCTCCTTTTCGCTGTCAGGGGCCTTCAGGAACTTCTTTGGTTGGCTAGGCTTTTCTAAAGTCCTCTGTAGCCGATAACAGACCTCCGGATCGATCTGGAGCTCTGTTATTGGCTACAGAGGCCTTCAGGAAAGCCTTACTGCAGAAGAAAGGGGCCGAGGTGTGCGAGGCCGGGTTGCAACTATCTGAAGGTAAGTAGTAGGGCATCTCCACTTCTTTTTCGTTTCCGAACTTCCAATTGCTTAATTTTTCCCTGTGCACCCTGGAGTGGGCGGGGTCTTAATTTGGCTTATATTGGGCGCACGTGTAAAAACCAAGCTAGGACTTACTTCCTGAGTAGGTCGTATTTTCGGGGAAACACGGTAAATATGACAATCTCTCAGGGCACAGTTTCTGCTTTAATGGCCCACCATGGCTAGACAACATTATGATTTCTCCTTAACCAATTTTTCTTCCATTCATCTCAGCTAATAGCAGCAGGACCCCTGTGCCAAAAGATATACTAACTCCAAAGGAGTGTGAGGACATTTTTTTTCCCCTGTTGATCTCATTTGGCAGATCAGATGAAATCTCACATTTTTAGTGCTTTTTTAGTTCCTGTCCTCACAGAGGTTTATTTCAAGCCAACAGAATCATAACACTTTTGGGAGAAAGGCAATAGTGACACCTTATCTTACAATCCTACCTTTTCACTAGAATTATCCTCTGAAGTTCCATATCTGTTAAAACCGAAGAAAAGAAATGAAAATGTATGTATGAAGTGTTTCCAAGAACCTTTCATTGTGCCTTCATTCTTGCAGTCATGGTTTCCTGTGTGGTCTAGGGAGGAACCCACCTGTGATTTACAGTACACCTAAGCTTTTTTTTTTGCCAAAAATATAGGGGAAATGAGTCTAGGTAGGTACTGAATTTCTCTGGAAGCCTGATTGGATCCCTAAAAGATGCACGCTAGGGTCCAACAACACAAACTTTGGAAAGAGTGCAGAAACAAGAAATAAAGATTGGGAGCAGAAGGCTAAAACATATGAAGAACGGTTGCAGGAATTGAGTTTGTCTAGCCTAGTTTTAAGAAGGACTGGGGTGACATGAGAGCAGCATTCCAATATTTGAGGGCCTGCCCCAAATAAGAGAGGGTCAACCTATTTACCAAAGCACCTGAGGGCAGGACAAGAAACAATAGGTGGAAACTAATCAAGGAGAGAAGCAACTTAGGAGACATTTCCTGACAGTGAGAACAATTAATCGGTGGAACGGCTTGCCTCCAGAATTTGTGGATGCTCCATTGCTGGAAGTTTTTAAGAAGAGACTGGACAGACGTTTTTCTGGAATGCTATAGGGTCTCCTGCTTGGGGTTGGACTAGAAGGGGTTGAACACTCCCTTCCAACCTGTTATTCTATTTCTGTTATTCTATTCTGTTAAGCTTGTAATTGAACCTGAGGAGGTATATTTTCTCAAGGCCTTATTTCCAGTTACCAGAACTGATATTCTGGCTATTATGATTTATATCTTACTAAATGAGCCAGATGACCTTGTCCTTTGTGTATAGTTAACACTCAAAGGGTCGTAAAAGCGACAGCAAACCCGTACGACACAAAGCAACAAGGAACAGGACCTTGGATAGCTCCAAGTAAGTCCTCTTCGTTTTATTTTTATTTTTTTATGTTTGGCTAAAAACAGGATGCCGATTATTTATTTATTTATTTACTATGTTTTATTCTGCTTGAACACACTCTGGATTCAAAGGTACCAAGGTCGACTTTGAGAAAGATTCAAAAATAGAGCTATGAACATTGATGAAACCCGTCTTCTCTAATCACAGCATCCACTGAAAGACCAGTGTCGATTTCCAGATGCTTTAAGATGACCTTTGACCTCAGAGGCCGAAATGGTTTGTGTCTGATTTGGGGAATTTAACAGCCCTTTCAAAATGACATGACTTTTAAAATATGGAGGAGACACTCCCACTTCAGAGAGTTGAAGTCCACGCCTCTTAAAGTTGTTAAGGTTGAGAAACATTGGTAAAAAGACACAAGAGGTGCACTTGGGAATCCTATGGTCTAGTTGTTCAATGCAGACTGATTTGCACAGTAAACTAATTATGTGCCTCAAATCTATATATAGAAAAGCCAAATCCACTCACTCATCATGAAATCTCCAGAACTGTAAAGCCTACAAACCTGAAATTCGGCAGGTATGTTCCTCTTGGCTTCTAGGTGCTCGCTAAGAAAGGATTTTCTGAAATGACCATCATATCATTAGTATTTCTTATATTATTATTAACACGCTCTGATGCTAAGGAGTTAGACATTCTACTCCCCCTCCCCACCTGAAAAGAATTCTGTTCCAACTGCCAGTGGGCATGGCCAGCGCGTGACTCATCCAGCCTGCAGGCTGCGAGTTTAGACATGCTACTCCATGCTAAGGAGTTAGACATTCTACTCCCCCTCCCCACCTGAAAGGGAGAGAAGGGGATAAGATAGAAGAGGCTTCTGTGGGGCAAGCCTGAGGGAGAGAAGGGGATAGGAGAGGATCAATGGGACCAGCCTGAGGGAGAGCAGGGGAGATAAGGGGTGAGGAGAGGCTGATCGTAACTACTCATTTATGTTCAAGCTTTAACTGTCAATTTATCAAGCCCGATCACATAGTTTCATAGCGAAGCACGGGTATCCAGCTACTAGTACATTATAATGTTGAAATGTTTATTAATTATTTGCATCTGCTCCTGTCAAGTACTCCAGATGGAGTGTTTAGTTCTATTAAAACAGCATCTGTCATAATGCAAGTGATTTAACCTAATGTTAAATTTGGTTGCTAGAATAACCTCACTCGCTCATTCTACAATTCTTGGCTCAAAATACACATTTCCTCCTGGCTCATTTGCTGAAAGGTGAACAGCAGGAGAACATGGAAACATTTTATTATGACAGAGCACCCTCTAACGTCCAACAATCAAAACAGAGCAACATTCCTCATGCCTTTTTTTACCAACCAGTGCAGAAAACACAAAAAATATATTATGTACATAAAACAGTGCCTGAAATATCTTAAGGCATAGGAATTTTCCAATCTGTAGGGCCGAATCCTTGAATTACTTTCCCTTCTGCTTACATAAGTGATCCTCCCCAATGCTAAAATACAAATCAAAGACTATTACTTCACATACGTTGGATAAATACATAGAACCCTATAGAACTGGCCCTACGGTCGAAAATTCTGATTTATAGTTTGATTAACTATTTATTTATTTATTTATTTTATTTGTTTGTCAAACATGTACAAGATAGCAGTTGTAGGTATAAACATAAACATAATCAAAGTGAATACAGATAGATGAGGACAATAGGACAGTAGGACAGGGACGGTAGGCACGCTGGTGCGCTTATGCACGCCCCTTACAGACCTCTTAGGAATGGGGTGAGGTCGACAGTAGACAGTCTAAGGTTAAAGTTTTTTGGGTTTGGGGAAGAAACCACAGAGTCAGGTAGTGAATTCCAGGCATTGATCACTCTGTTGCTGAAGTCGTATTTTCTGCAGTCGAGTTTGGAGCGGTTTACATTAAGTTTGTATCTGTTGTGTGCTCGTGTATTGTTGTGGTTGAAGCTGAAGTAGTCATTGACAGGTAGGACTACCCTTTCAGCCCTAAGGATCATGCTTAGAAAAAGAGCACTATCAATCATTTGTTAAGCAGATTGTAAACATTGCTAATCCTAGCTGAATGACCAAAATGAGGAACAAATCAGTACAGTGAACTGGAGGAAACCTTCAACTAATTTTGAAGCAGGCATTTTGGAAATCACGAGCTTAAGCCGTGATAAGTTAGTACAATTCTCTGAATTTAGTTCATTTCCAGCCTGCTATATTTTGACTAAATTATATTACGTATAAGCTGATACTAAAACTCTGAGTTTCAAATGTAATTTAGAAGAAAGCATAAAAGCATGCAGAACTATTAACACCTCCCATAAAACCTTGTAGGTTGGCCATTGTTATTTATTTATTGGAATGTTTCTGGGTGTCACAAAATGGATTGCTGAGACCCACTCTGGTCATTTTTGATATGATTGTTGAGCCTAAACATTTATGGACCATCAATCAAGAGATGACATTGAGTGGTGCGGTGGCCTAGAGGTGGAGCTCTCGCCTCACAATCAGGAGGCTGTGAGTTCGATCCTAGGTAGAGGCAGATATTTCTCTCTCTGGGCACATTGAGATTATATCTGCTGAATATAACTCCGCATTGGTGACAGGAAGGGCATCCGGCCAGTAAACACTCAGCTCCATTCAGTTGTCCAGCCTCCACCCCACAAGGGATTATGGGGTCATTAAAAGATGATGATGAACCAAGAGATGAGATTGACTCAGAGACTTTAACTTTCTGCCCAACATGGCAACTATTTAGTGAGCAGGCATAGATTTCTCCTTCCCATGCAAGCAATGTTGTGAATGCATCTATGACAGCGGTGGGTTGCTCCCGGTTCGGCCCGGTTCTGCAAACCGGTAGTGGCAGCAGTGGGAGGCTCCGCCCACTTGCCCAGGATGCTTCTGCGCATGCACGCACACGAACCGGTAGCAACAGGATTTAGAACCCACTACCGATCTACAACATGCTGCCAAAATTCCAAATATGTTCCCTCTTGCAAAGGTTGCCCGCCCAAGACATCTACTCACTACTCACAAGCAACAAAGACCCCCGAGGCTTGCCATCCAGCTTTGCGTTCAGGAAAAAAAACATCCACAGAGACCGATTAAACCATCCTAAGAAGAAAATATAACAACTGGACTTACTGTGAGACATCTGTCACAGCAGGCAGAAGATCCTCTTCAGCTGTCAGGTCCACATCTTCAATGAAGCTGCTGGCTCTCGACATCCCTCCACTGTTGCCTTCCAAATGTTTTTTGACTAAGTTTAGAAGGTGAAAATGGGAAATGGAACGTACATTAATGTAGCCAGGGAGGCCCCATTCCTCAGCATGTCCTTTTTACTGTATATAAATAAGCGACTGTATGTCAACGGGAACAATCCCCATACTTCCTCGCACTGATGATGTTACCTAGGCAGGTAATGAAACATCTGCAAGCGAACAAGAGCACCAAGGACTCCACAGTTCAACCTTGAGCTACAGTTATCCTCTTCTGTTGCTTCCCCCCCCTCCGCTATCTCAGACCTCAGTGACTGAAGGCATTTGTTTTAAAATCAGTTCAACAGATAGGGGAAGGATTTCCTTTTGGCAGTTCTAACCTAGAGTTTATCAACCGAAGCTTTAGGAGCCAAAATGCATTTTGTTGATACAGGTGGTCCTTGACTTACGACCACAATTGAGCCCAAAATTTCTGTTGCTAAGCGGGACAGCTGTTAAGTGATTTGGGCCCCATTTTATGACCTTTCTTGTCACAGGTGTTAAGTGAATCGTTGTAGTTGTTAAATTAATAACACGGTTGTTAAGTGAATCTGGCTTTTTCATTGACTTTGTTTGTCGGAAGGCCACAAATGGTGATTCACATGACCCTGGGACACTGCAACCATCATAAATATGAACCAGTTGCCAAGTTTCCAAATTTTGGTCATGGGGCCATGGGGATGCTGCAACGGTTGAAAGTGGAAAAAAGGGTCATAAGTCATTTTTCAGTGTTGTAGAATAGTATAGAATTCTTTATTGGCCAAGTGTGATTGGACACACAAGGAATTTGTCTCCGGTGCATAAGCTCTCAGTGTACATACAAACAACAAGTGATAACTCATGATCATGTAACTTCAAATGGTCCCTAAATGAATGGTTGTAAGTCGAGGACTACCTCTATAGCAGGCCCTCATGGACACAGATGGGGGAGCCAAGTAGCCTGTCCCTGATAGCCAACTCTGGACTCTCCAAAGGTATAAAGAACCTGCTGAGGTTTATTTTCCCCAATCCCTTGAACTCTTCTCAGGCTTTGAAAACAAAAAGAAGGTTCTTCGACCCTTATTAGTCCAAACGAAGAGCCCAAAGGACCATTATAAAATGCTTAACCAAGGAAGCTGCTGTATCACACCCACAATCTCAATAACTGTACCATTCCACAAACACCCATCCAGAGGTGGGTTTCAGCCGGTTCTGACCGGTTCTGGCGAACCGCTAGCGGAAATTTTGAGTAGTTCGGAGAACTGGCAAATACCAC
>QLTV01001316.1:18599-37462 GCA_003457575.1 Thermophis baileyi
CCGTTCTTCCCTTCCCCCCCCCCCCCCGCAGTTAGTGCTGGACCTTACATGGTGTGAGCCAGGCTGGGGAGCACCTTCATTCAGAGAGTCTCCTTTTCCATGGGATTCCTGGGAGGGGGCCCTCCCTCCTCGGGGCCACACTCTGCAGAGAAAGACACAGCAGGCAGCCTGAAGTTGCCCAACCCCTGGTCCTGCTGGTGCTTGGAGATCTCCAGCGCCTCTTGGGATCTGGAGCTTAACGCCAGTTTTGGAAACCTGAACTTGCTGGACAGCTCCCCTTTAGTGGTTGTTTTCAAAGATGCTCCCCCCGCTTGGGGCCCGGGTGCAGTTACAGCCTCGGGGGCCAACTCCCCATTGCGCTTCTTGAAGCCAGAGAGTGCGATCCTGGGGGGCTTGAATTTGGCAGCCTTGAGGGCCGTGGCAACGGTGGTGCCGCGGTGGGCTTCCTCCTTGGCCTCGTCTGCCTTCACCAGCTTGAGGCTCAGCTCTGGGTCGGTCTCAGCCCCCTTAGAGGGAGACAGGAGTTCCACCTGGGGCAGCGGGATCTTCCCCAACTTGCTCGCCCCATCCTGGAGCGGCACCTCCACCCTCTCTCCCTGGAGCTGGGGGGCTCCCTCGGCCTTGGAAAAGCCCAGCTTGGGCACCTTCAGCCTGGAGGACGCCTCCTCGGCTTCCCCATTGAGTTCGGCGGCCCACTTGGGCCTAGAGATGGAGACCCCAAAGGGGGGGCTCAGCTTGAGTTTGGTGGCCTTGGACTGGCTCTCCTCTTCTCTCCCCAGGAGCCCAGCAGACCCTTCCTTCTCCTTGGGCCTCCCCAGGGCCAAGAAGCCCCCCTTGGCTTCTGCCTCCTGCCCCACAAGGCCCTCGGGAGCCTCCAGCCCCGCCCTGGGCAGGAAGAGGCCAAACGTGGGGATCTTCACCCTGTGCCGCTTCCCTGCATCCGAGTGGCTGTCTGTCCGCTTCCAGCCCTCCTGGGAGGCCCCCACCTCATATTCAGCATGGGTTTTGAGACTTGGAGCAGAAATTTCCAAGCCAGGGACCTTAAAAACTGATTTCTTCCCCTCTGGCTCTCCCCCACCCGCACCCCTCTGGCTTGGAGAAGTGGCGCTCTCTGTGTCCCACTTGGTGCCTACTGCCCCACACGCAGTGATACCGATTTTGGGCATCTTCAGCATGCCCTCCAGCCCCCCCTCCAAGTCTGTTGCCCCTGCCACCTTGGCCTCCTCTCCCCTCTCCTGATCCCCAGAGAAGCCGACATCGGGCAAAGCAATCTGGGGCATCCTGAAGGCAGGCGGACAGAGGGGCTGTGTATCCAGGCTCAACTCGGCCTCTGGCTTGGAGACGCTGAGCGACGGGAGCGTCAGCCTGAATCTGCTCTCCTCGGTTCCCATCTCAGCTTCTGTTTCCAGCTTGCCAAGGCCAAGAGGCAGAGCGGGCACCTTTAGCCAGCCCTCTTTCGCCCCTGCTTCAGAGTCTAAGGCATCTGTGCTTCCTCTGAATTTGGGAGGCTTCAACTCCAGTTGGGGAACCCGGGGCAAATCCTCCTCGCCCTGCCCATCTCCCGCTGAGCCCAAGGCCCCAAATTTAGACCACTTCACTGAAGGAGTGCCTACTGTGACCTTGGGCATCACCCCTCCCCCATCCAAACCCATATCAAGCTCCAGCTCTGGAGCCTTAACTTTTGGGGCGCTGAGTTTCGGCAGCCCCATTGAAGGCATCTTGAACTTTGCTTCTGGCCCTTCCAGGCCAAGATCCACCTTGGCTGGGGGCAGCTCCACCTCTGGCAGCCAGGCCTTGGGCAAGGAAATGTCCACTTTGGGCAGCCGTACCTTGGTGCCCAGGGCAGAAGCTTCAGCCACCCCTTCTAGGTCTTTCTCTCCTTCCTTCCCCAGCAGCTGCACGGCCGCCTCTGCCTCTTCCTCCTCGCCCTTCCCAAGTTTTGCCAGCTCCACCTTTGGCAGCTTGATCTTGGCACCTGTGCCAGGGGCTGCCTGGAGAACGCCCTCCTCTTTACCAGCCATGGGCAAACCAATGTCCAGCTCTAGTGTGGGAGCAGACCCCTGGATGGGAGGCACTCTGGGCCTCTTGAGCTCTCCCTCCTGCTGCTGAAAGTCCGCCTTGGCTGCATCTCCCGCCGGTTTCTCCACAGTTGCCTCCCCGTCAGCTAGGGGAGAACTAGGCACAGCGATCTCCACTGATGGCACCTGAACCCTGAACCCAGGGCTCTCTGGCTCTGGGATCAGCCCTGTCTTGGCTCTGGGGGCAAGCTTTGGCAACTCTACCTGGGGGAGGACTTTCTCATCTAGTTCTGGAGCTAGAAGGTGGACCTTCCTTCTCTCTCCTTGGGCCTTCAGAGAGGAAAGCTTCAGCTGGGGCATCTTCCCAAATGGGCCTTTTGGCTTCTCCTTCGGACTCCCAGGGACCTTCTTGGCTTTGGCCTCCACTTCTCTCCTCACGAGGCCAAAAGAAGCTATCCTGAACTTGGAAGACTTGGCGTCCTTCTCCAACATCCTGGGCTCCGGCTGCCCTGTCAAGCCCCCCTTGCTGCCTTGCAGCTTTACCTCCTCACTCTCTAGGGCACCCCATTCTTCCTCCTTGCCTTTGCCCCCAAAGCTCAGTAATGCGAGTTTTGTCCCTTTAAACTGGACACCGAGGAGTTCAGGAGAGGTTCCCTCCCTGTCTCCGTCAGACCATCCTTCCATGCCTTGTGGGCGGCCAATATCCACCTCCACCGTGGGCAACTTCATTATGCTCTCTCTAGTTTTGCCAAGCCTTTCCTTGGGCACTTCCCCTTCAACCTCAAGGGCTAATTTGGCATCTTCTGCCTCTGCTTCCCATTTTGATTTGGGGAAAGATATCCCAAACTTTGGCAATTTCAGCTTTGAACCCAAGTCGGCAGCTTCTTTGCCCTCCACTCCAGACACCGAAACTTCTGGGCTCATTTTGCTCCAGACTCTGGGGCCCGAAATGCTGAATTTGGACAGGGCAAATCGAGATGTTTTCGCCTTGACCTGACTCTCAGTAGTCATCTCTGGGAGACTTATTGGTGGGATCTCTACAGTTGGCAGCTTCATCTTGGCTCCTTCTAGGTCAGTCTTTGGCCCTTCAGGGTCTGCTGGCCGTTTCTCAAAGGCAAGGTCCACCTTCGGGAACTTGGCTACCATCCCAGCAAGAGCCGGCCCTTCGATGCCCCTCATCCCTGGCTCCAGCTCAGGCTGGCTGACCACACACTTCGGGAGACTGATTTCTACCTCTAGGTCTTTGCTCAGGGTCTCTAGGATGACCTCCTGGGCTTTAGGTCCCTGCTTAGAAACGTCTCTTTCACGCTTCGCCAAATCCAGCTCTACCCCAACTTTCGGCAGCTGAATGTCCAGCGCAGGCACGGTTGCAGATGGAAAGCTCAGTGAGGCTGGAGGAGCGGTCATCTCAACCTCTGGCTTCTCAACAGAGATGCCCAGCTCTGGCTTTGGCACCTTAGGAAGTTGCACACCTGGCACCTTCATTGCCAGCAAGGAAACATCCACCTTTGGGAGGCTGACCTTTGTTCCTGAGTCTCCTTCTGGTTTCAGCATTTTGACCTGGACTGGAGGCGGGGAGGGGACTGCCTTGACAGGGAAATCAAATTTTGGGAGGGCTATTTGAGGCATTTGAAACTTAAATCCAGGCCCTTCAGCAGCCTCTTTGGCTTTTGCCCTTCCAGAAGGGGCAGCCGGTTCCCCCACAGCCTTGCAAAGATGCATATCCTGGACTTTGGGGGCAGAGATGTCAAGAGAGGGCACCCTCACCTCAGGGAGCTTCACCTGAGTACCACCACCTGCCGCTCCAGCTGCCTCTTGGCTCTCCAAAGGCTGCTCCCTCAGGGAAATCTCCAGGCCAGGCAGCTGAATTATGGAGCCCTTCGTCTTGTCTGCCTTGGGGCTCCCCGGGATCCCCAGGCTGACTTCCACCTGGGGCAGTTTGCCTGCTCCTCCTTCTTGGGCTTTGGAGCCCAGCTGGGGTAGGCTGACCAAGGAGAGACTGCCCGAGATTTCAGGGCTTTCCATGCCCGTCTTCCCCTTGGGAAAGGGGAGCTCTAGATCCACACCAGGAGCTACCATGCCCAGAGAAGGCACTGCCCCTCCTGGTCTCAGCTGGTCCTCCAAAACTTTTTTTTGACCTTCTCCCAGGGCCATTTCCAGGGCAGGAGCCTTCATCAGGGGCAGCTTCAGTTCCGCTTCCTCGGCAGAGATCCCAAACTTGGGGACTTTGATTCTGAACCCCTCCCTTTTAGGGGCAGCCTCCGGGGCAGCACACTCCAACCTGGGCAGGGCCAAATCTATGTCCACCTTGGGAGCTGCCACTTCGGCTGCAGGGAGCTTCAGCCCGGCCTGGAGAAGACCTGGCTGGGTCTCCAGCACACTGGCGCTTCCTTTGGGCAGGGCAGCCTCTACTTTGGGCCACCCAAGCCGAGATTCTGAGACCGCGAGGCTCTCGCCTTCGGGGCTGGCCTCGAGAGACTCATCCTCAGCCCCCATCTCAGGCAGAGCAAATTCTACTTGCGGGGCTTGGAATCCCATTTCCATTTTTGCCCTGGCTTCTTCCTTGGGCTTCTTTGTTTTGGAAAAAGGCATGGTGAATCGGAACATCTTCCCCTCGCCTCCTCCCCTGCCTGCCTCCTTCAATTCCAGACCAGCATGGGGCAGGCCCATGGCAAGGCGGGCCTCGGCCGCAACTGCTTCCTTGACCTTCAGGCGGGGGAACTTCAGTCGGTGTCGTTTTGTCTCCAGGGAGGACAACTTCCGCGAAATGCCTGGGCTCGGTTCAGCCACGGCCACCTCTCCAGCACTCCTGGCCTTGCGCAGCTTGGAGAACTTGGGGAAGGAGAACTCCACATCAACTGGGGCCACCTCGGGCTTCCCGGCTGCCAGGTGTGCCTCCGTCTCCTGCAGGCTCTGTGCCACCATCCTCTTCTTCTTCTTCTTCTTCTTCTTCTTTTTCAGGGAGGAGAGACCCTGGATGTTCTGGGGAGAGAAGAAGCAAGGGGTCGGTGAGCCTCCCTGGCCAAGAGGCCTGCCTCATTCCCCGAGACCTGAGGGGCACTTCTCCTATGCAGATCTCTACGGTCTTTGGCGGAACTCCTGCATCTAAGGGCCCAGGAGAAAAACAGCCCTGTTTCCAGAGCTCCTCTGCGATTAACGGGGAGGGGGAGGGGCTTCCGGGCTCTGTTTTCTCAAGCCATCAGGCCTGTCCAGGGAAAGTCAGCATCAACCCCTCTTTAGGCCCTCTCAGCCTTCCCTACAATGCAGGGGGACTCCAGGGACAAAACAGGAGAGGGACGAGGGCCCAACCGATCTTTCTGAATAGTTTGTAGGAAGCAGGAAGGTTAGGAAGCAAAGAAACAAATGTTGGGAGGCTGTTGGGAAGGGAAATGAACAAACATCCTGTCTCGAGCTGATCAGATCGGTCTCATCGCCCTCCGGAAACCCACTGGGGCGCCTGAAGAGGAACCTGCGAGAGCCGATTCTGATTTAGACCCACTCCGTAAGGGGGCAGACGAAGTCACTCTCCTGGCTCCAGTGGGTACGGTACAAGTGGGAGAAAAAAGCAGCAGGATTGAATCTGGATTCCATTATAAATGCAGCTTGCATTTTAGATGCAGCCGCTGCTGGAATTGCCCTTTAACGGATTTCTTAGTCCTGCAGTAAACTTATTTATCAGAAATCTCCCTTCTGGGATGACTGCCTGGGAGATTCCCAGTTCTTGTATCAGCCAAGAGAAGCCCAATGAAAATCACTTCCCCGTTTCTCCTCCGAACTTGTGCTCAGAAAGAGACGGCCTCTGAGGACAGCGGACGGATCTCCCCTTGTGCTCCACCTCAGCCTCGGCTTGGGGCTGTCGCCTGCCCTCCCTGGATGGCTGCTGTGCAGAGGAAGGTTCCTGGAGGTAAAATACCCAGGGCTGCCAGTGTCACCTACCAGCTTGGCCATCTTGGCTTTGGGTCCTCTCACTTCAAAGACGGTGGCTCCGGGCTTGCGAGAGACGTCTGCGCTGGGAACCACCCGCTTCAGGCAGAAGGAGATTTTGTATGGTTCAGCACACTTGAGGATCTGCAGGGCATCTTCATACTTGATGTTGTCAAAGTAAACTCTGGCACTCAGGAGCTGATCCCCTGCAAGTTGCAAGATGGGTGAGGGAGGATGTTAAGGGCATCGCGGCAGGCTGGTTCCCAAGATCTCTGGCCACCAGGCAGCCCTCAAGGGCCCGGCACCCGTTCTCCCACAGATGCAGCCTTTGAAGTCATGAGAGCAGAAAGGCCTCAGCACTCCAAAGCAGCTGGACGAGGCAGTGCCCTGTCTCGTCCTGCCAGGCCTGCTGCTGCCAGTCTCTGCCCACCTGAGTTGGGCCCTTCTGGATCAACCCTTTTTATTAGTTTATAATATGAAATACAAAAATACAAAAGCAAATAACAGGAAAAATAGGGGAGGGAAAAGGGAAGAGAAAAGTGTAGGAACTTTGATGTTATGTATGTTGATGGCAGCAAAATCACTTTATGCACAAAATGGAAGGACTCTTCAATGCCCTCAGTGGAGGAACAGCTGCAAAAGCCGATGGAGTTAGCAGAGGTGGCTAAACTGACGGCTTTGATCAAAAACAAAAACACAAGTACTTTTGTTTCTACTTGGAAACCACTTCTGGACTTTGTGCTTGAGGTGGGGGAAAAAATGACACTTGATTTTGAGCTATACTGATTAGACAGATCTGTTGTTATAAAAATGGCTAGTTTATACTATTATGCAAAAGTAAAAAAGTTGAGGTTTGGTGTTACTTCTTATTCTACTGCACCAAAGGGAGTCGGAAGTCAACGCCTTTTCTTTCTTTTCCCCTTCTTTACACTTTTCATATTATTTGCTTTTGTATTTTTGTATTTTGTGTTATAAACTAATAGAAAGGATTGATCTGAGTTGGGCTCTTCTGGATTGCTCACCTTCCTGGAGACTCAGCACTCGCGCAGCTGGAGAGTCCTTGAGCACATCCTTCACAAAAAGGCCTGCCTTCCCTCCACCGGCCACGCTCAGCCCCCGGGACCCGGCTCCAGCCTCCGTCTCCACCACCATCTCCAGCAGCTCAGAGGCCTCGATGGTCTTCTGCAGAGGAAAAAAGAACCATCCATCCATTCCTTGCCTCTGGCTTCCTGGGATGGGAGGGGGGGGCATCTACTAAATTTGCCACCTGATAAAAACTCTCTTTACAAGGCTGCTTGTCCAACAGGGCAACCTCAAGGAGCAGCAGGAGTGGAGAAGGCGGAGGACAGGAGGGTACATTGGGGAAGCGTGTAGTGCAGATGGCGCGCTTGCCTGATAGCGGCTGCAAAGCTATATTTGCATGAGGAAGCAGAGCCTTCTCCTGCCAAAGCTGGCTTACCTCACCTGCCAGGTACACCTTGCCAAAGCCACCCAGCAACTGCCACCTACAGGTGAAGAGAGAACCCCGGCCCATCCAGGGGCCTCTCTGAGCTAGGCTCTGTTTGCTCAGCTGAGCCGGGGCTCTCGGGGGCTCCTGCCTAGCTTCCAAGGCAAGGTGATCCTAGAGGTCCCCCCCCCCATTCAGAGGTCCCTTCCTGTAGCCATTGAAGCGCTGCAGCCTCCTGCCGTGCTCACCTCCATCGCAATGAATTGTGCTGTCATCTTGGGGGGAGGGGTAGCAGAAGGATGTGCCCCTCCACGTCAGGACCTCCTCCCTGGTTCGTGCTTTTCTCAGGAGGGCCTCCTTCAGCACCACATGAAGCTTCTCTTCTAGGCCTGGAAGGGGATCGAGTGTCTCAACCCCAGCAGAGATTCTGGAGGCTGCAGAGCAGGGGTGAAATGCAAAATTTTCCCCTACCGGTTCTGTGGGCGTGGCAGGGGAAGGATACTGCAAAATCCCCATTCCCTCCCCACTCCTGGGACCAGCCAGAGGTGGTATTTGCCGGTTCTCCGAACTACTCAAAATTTCCGCTACCGGTTCTCCAGAACCTGTCAGAACCTGCTGGATTTCACCCCTGCTGCAGAGGTGGGAGCATCAGCCACGTTCCCTGCAAGAGTGCCGAGACACCCCTAAAATCTCCTCTGCCCCCCCCCCTGGAATAATGATGTCCGAGCTTCAAGAATTGCCCCAAAGTAGTCCTGGCTCTCCCCCTGCCTCCGCCTACACGAGAGACCCCCTTGGAACGAATCCTCTCCCCCTCTCCCTCCCAGAGTGGGCCCAGGACTGCAGCAGGCAGCACATCCCTCTGCCCCCCTCACAGGTTTTAGCCCCCCCCCGCCCCCCTAGGAACAGGGAGCAAAAGCATGATTGCTGGAGGGGGGGCTAAAACCTTCTCCTCCCCATCAGTTGCAAGTGGGTTGTCATGGAGTAGGCTCATCACCCTCCTGCAGGCACCCTCAAGCCCTCCTTGCCCCAGAGCAGTCCAGCCTTGGCATGGCACTGCCCCCCCCCCAAAAAGCTGCCCCTTTTTCCAGGAGGAGAAAAACGTCTCAGACTTTGTGTGTGAAGAAGAGCACCCGAAGCCCAGAGGCAAAGGAGCTTCCCTTGGCTCTAGCAGGAAGGCCAGCTGCAAGGAAGCTGAAGAGCAGGGAAGGCCGGGCTGCTGCCATTCCTTCTGCCCCTCCAGGAAGCCTGGCTCCAGCTCCCATCAGCTGGGGGTGGGGGCAGATACAGGAGGCATTGGCCACATTCAGAGCCACTGCACAACTGCCGCTGGCAGGATTGCTCAGCTGAATCCAGCCTGTTATGACCTCATCCTTTCCTTGGTAGGCTTCTGCCCCCATCCTCAGTGTGGTCTCGTTCTGTTCTGGTTTTGGACAGGTGGGCAGGCAGAGTGAACCCGTTCCAAGATTCCTTGGCTTAGAAAGAATCAACAGAGTTCCTGCCCAGGTGGGAGAAGGAGGGAAGCAGGCAGGCGGGGGATGGGGCAGGATTGCTGAGAGGCAGACTTAAAGCAAGGGAGGCATCTTTGGGGAGAAGGCAGGTCCCGTTTGGCCAGTATCCGGCAGGCATCCACCCCTGAACCAGTTTTCCAAAAGGGCACTGGTTCCTGGGTGCCTTTACAGGGCTGAGTAAGTCAAAGTGGAGGGCGAGGGGCGTTAGGACATCAGTTACCATCTGAAAAGTGGGTAGAGCTGTTCAGAGACAGCAAACCGGGACCTGGAAGCCTCTCGTGAGACTCATCCCAGGTGTACCGTATTTTTCGCACTATAAGACGCTCCAGACTATAAGACGCACATTAGCTTTAGAGGAGGAAAACAAGAAAAAAAAATCTGCCTCTGCCTCCAAGCATCAATCCAGTATCCATCTGGCCAGTGTCCTTGCAGCAAACAGCCTGGTCAGCTTCAGCACGTTATCGCAGCCCCAGCACTTGGCTCGTCAGGCCTCCGCTCCGTTGCGCCCACCACCGGTCAACTGAGCTGAGCTGCCGCCGCTGCCAGGGAACACTGGAGCCTTCGCTGCCGAGCAGCTGATTGGCCGTTGGATCGGCCTCCTGGAATACTGCCGATCAGCTGTTCTAGGCGGTGGGGATTGCTGCCGCCTATAGCCGCTGCCATTTGCTGCCGCCGCCTATTGCCGCCGTTTGCTGCTGTTTGCCACTGCCGCCATTCGCCGCCAAATGGTGGCGGTGATTGGCCATTTGGCGGCCATTTGGTGATTGGCGGCGGCAGCAAACGGCGGTGGATGTGGCAATTCCCGCTACCTAGAACAGCTGATCGATGGTATTCCGGGAGGCCAATCCAACCACCGATCAGCTGCTCGGCAGTGAAGGCTCCAGCGTTCCCCAGCGGCGGCAGCAGTGATAGGCCGCTGCTGCAACCCCCCTCCCTGCCGCTGCAATATTCGCTCTATAAGACGCACAGACATTTCCACCCACTTTTTGGGGGGGGAGGAAAGTGCGTCTTATATTGCGAAAAATACGGTAATTTCCCCTTTCCTTGAGGAGGGGAAGCCAGCAATTGGTTCTTTCTCTTTCTCTCCCTCCCTCCCTCCCTCCCTCCATCAAATTTATTTATTTTTCAAATTTATTTGCCACCAATCTCACAGTTCAGGCAACTCTGCAGGATACATCAAGCTGCCTGGCCTGTGGCTGTAGCCTTAGAACAGGCAGCAGCAAAGGCAGCGGCACGAGGAATTGGCCCCCACCTCCTGAGCTGCTGTGGAGTCGGTGGCTGCAGGGTGGCAGAAAGAAAACCCTCTGTGGGACTTTTGCTTCCTTTCCTGCTGGTCAGCCCTGGGTTGGGGGCTGCTCTGCTTGAAAGCAGGCCACAACACAACAGGTTCTCAGGGTCCCTCTGGGTGAAATGGCACCCTCCTTGCAGGCCAACTCTGCCCACAGCCTGGAGTTTGATCCTGACTGGCTCAAGGTTGGCTCAGCCTTCCATCCTTCGGAGTCAGTAAAATGAGGACCTAGATTGTTGGGTATATACAAATGCTGACATTTGTAAATAGCCCGGAGAGGGCTGTAAAGCACTGTGAAGGTCTAAGTGCTATCGTTATAGTGCTATTGCTATTCCTTGTGCAAACTATCCAATTTATTGGATAGAATTTTGCAATGACTCTATTTGTACCACACCTGGGCACTTATTTTAGATGTTATTTTTGTTGTTATTTAAATTTGTATGCCATCGAGAGACATTGGGAAGTATACAAATACTAATAACAATTCTCAGTTATGTTTTAATTTGGCAGCAGCTTGGGGCAGGGGGCACATATGTGTTAAGACTGCTTGTTATGCCTTTCATCTGGGCAGGGGGAGCCCTTGGGAAAGCCACCCCCTCCACCCCCCGGGGCCTCTGGAAAAGAGAGCCAGTCTCTGCCCCATGGATGCCTTTGGGATCCCCCCCCCCACAGGCATCATCAGCAGTTCCTTCCTTGCCTTCCAGCCCAGTCCTGGTGGGACCCATGCTGCTGTTCGGGCAGGGCATTTCATTCCCACACTGGACACTGGGGCCCACGCCACTCCATTCCCCAAAAGGTCAGGGCTCCATGCCAGACATTCCCTGCCCAGGAAGACAAAGGGGCGCTGAGTCCCAGCCAGGCCTCTGGCATTGCCAGCATTCCAAGGAGAATTCCTCCACGCCTCTTCAGAGTCCGCTGTGGATGGCAGCCCCAAAGGCTCCTTCCCACAGCGGCCATTGAGCAGGAGCAGGGCCCAGGAGCAGCCAGAGCAGCCCCCCTCTTCTGACCAAGCAGAGGGGCCAAGAGAGCCGGGCTGCTGCCTCTCCCTGCTTGCCTGTGCAGCCTGCCCACTGGGGCAACTCGGAGGACCAGCTTGGGAGGACGAAGGGGACCCGTGGCAAGAGACGAAAGGATGTAACATACAGCCAGGAGGGTCTTCAGTCCACTGCCTCTGGACAGGCATCCCTGGCAGGGCTGGGAACAGCTGGTAGAAGTGTTTGTGGTCACCAAAAGGCCAAGCAGAAGCTGGAGGGGTTGAGTGCCTCGGCCAATTGGGCCAGGCCTTCCATGGAGCCCAGGAAATAGCTTCCAGCAAGGCTCAGCCGGGCCTGGTGGGAAGCCCCTGGAAGTGAGGGCAGTGCCCCGTGCTTCTTTGGAAGCCAGCATGCAGCCGTCAGAGGCCTCTTTCAGCAGGAGTCCAAGTTGCCTCTTTGGCAACGGCACAGTACATCCCCTACACACGTTCAGGGCTGGGCAGCAAAATAAAAGTGGACCCAAGGAGGTGCCAGGCTGGGCCTGGTGAAGAACTCCTCAGTCCCTGGGCCAGTCAGAGGGAGACGCTGACGTGACTTCAGCAGCTCCCATAGTTTGAGTGGAAGAGGCAGCGAGCAAAGAGAATCGGGGGGGGGGCTTCTTCAGTCCCTCCCCCCTCCGCTCACGGCTGAGCAGCTGGAAGGTTGGGGAGAATGTCAGGCATTCTGTAGTCTCATCAAAACTCAGGGGGGGGGTGCAGAACAGGGGCTGAGGCTGCAGTTCCACCCAGCAGAGACATCCCAGGAAAGTGACTCAGTCTCCTTCCCGCAGATGGGCAGCCCAGATGCATTGCAGGCGCAGGCGCCACCATCTGGCTTTGCTAGATGCTGTGCCTGTTGTGCACTTGTGCTGGACGTCAACCTGCCCACCGGCCCACCCCTGCCTCGTTCACCTGCCCCTTGAGAGCAGCCTTGCCCTGGCCGGGTGGCGAGACCTGGCAGGTGCGAGGAAGAGGCTTGGCTTTGGGAGAGCAGGTCACGAGCCCAGTCAAGCCGAGCTGGGGGAGTGAGCGCAGGAGGGATTACCCCAGAGCACACGTGGGGGGGGGGCTGGGGGGCTGTGGAAATCAAGAGCAGAACAAAATGGTAAAATTAGAGTCATCTCAGAGTCAAGAGGAGCAAAAATGAAATACTCCTTCAGGAGAGATTGCCAGAATCAGGGGCTGCCCTCAGAGACTCCGGGCCAATTTCTCTCTCTGGCTGTGCTGGGGCATTCAGCTCAAGAGAAAGGAGGCTTCCCAGTTTGCCCACCCAGCCCAGCCCAGCCCAGCCCAGCCTCCTGGCTAATTCTGGGTCCCGATCCTGATAAACCCTTCCAGTCAGATGCCCTCGAATCGGTGCCCCCTCCTATCTCCTCTCCCCTTAGCAGGCTAAGGATGGTCCCGTTTCGAGAAACCGCCTCTTCTCCTTCCCAAGAAGGAGGGTTGGGGGAGCAGGCACCACACGTCCTGGAGAGAGACAGCTTGGGCAAGCACAGAGGTCGGAGTTGGGCAAGGAGAAGGGAGGATCAGCCCTCGATCGATCCCTGGCTTGAAAGGATCCCTTTTAGGCTGAGCTGTGGAACGCCAAGCCCTCGGGCTCCAGGGATGGCTTCCAATGACAGGCCCAGCAGCGGGACAAGAGCTGTGGGAAGGGGGAAGGCTGGTCTTCCCTCTCCCACGCTGGACCCCAGGGAAGACTGCCAAAAGCACCTGGGCCCCTCAAAGCCGATTCCAAGGACCGGCTGCAGCCCTCCTGCCCATCTGGTCCCTCCCTCCTTATCTGGGTTCAGGTCATCCCCCAAGAGCTCTGCCCTCGCCTCCCCCTTTCCCTCTGCCCCCCTGCAGCCTCTGCTCCCATCTCTCCTTCCAAAAGACTTTCCTTTTGAGACCCCTGTCTTGCCCTCTCCTTTTCCTGCCCCCAAACCAGACAGCAAACGTCCTGGCAGCTTTATTTCCTGGCCCGGACAGCAGGGCCAGTAGTGCCAAGACCTTTCCTCCCATTGTCTCCTGGATGACCCCCCAGCACATTCCTGGCATTGGGCTGCCCAAGTCCAGGTGGGGGAAGCACTGGCAAGGGCCTTGCCCAGGCAAAGCGGGCTTCCCAGAGATCTCAGCAGCTCTCAGGAAAGGAACCGACTCCCTTCCTGAGTTGGAACACCAATTCTCACTTGCTAAATACAGGAAGAGGAGCCTGGGGTTCCAGAGTTCATGATCCAACCAAACAGGAAAAGCCATTTGCAGTCAGCTAGAAGCTGCTGCCTGGGTTCTGAAGACGCTGCCATCTCTGCAGATGGGGGCTCTTCTTGTGTGGGTTGTCCCAAGCCACCTGGACCCTTTCGCAACTTGAGCAGCAGCTCCTGGGAGATTGGGGAAGCAAAGCCCAGGTGCCTACAGGTGAGCATGGCCAGGGGCCAAAGCCTGGGGCAGCCCAGCCAGGAGCAGCTTGACCGTCCTATCCCAGCTGCTGCCAGGTGCCCTGAGACTGTCACTCCAGCCAGGAGAGCCAACACCCCCCTCCCCCCCCCTTTGCTTTCTTTTCAAGAGCAGGAGGGAAGCTCCGAGGGCAGCTCTGAGGCCACCAACCTTGGCTGCCATTTGGTGCTCGTTTGGATTCTGCACACCAGAACTGCTGCCCCGAATTAAGTAAAAGATGGAAAAAGGAAACTATCAATCAAAGGTTGAAAAGGCCGCCTGGCACCTGACCCGGGAACCAGCGGCTCTGGGGACATTTTGCAAATTTGGAAGGAGAAAAAGCGGCCGCCCTCCAAACTGGAGTTGGGCCAAGCTCAGCAAGGTCCCTCGATGCCCTCCCCCCCCCTCGATGCCCCGGCACTGGCTTTTCCTGGGCCGCGGGGCATCCAAGATTCTCCTCGTTGATATCCGAGGGGAGGGGGCTGTCGGGCCGACCCGGAGAAAGCTGAGGGCGCGCCTTCTCCTGTGGCCCGGTCGGGAAGAGCGCGGAGGCTCGGAAAAAGCCGGCGACTTGAGCGGCTCCCCCGGCCAGCACACCAGCGGCGCCCACCTGCCCAGCGGGAGTCCGCGCGCCCCTCCTCTTCCGCGCTCGGCCGCGTCCAGCGAGCCAGGCTGGGAAGGAGCCGAAGGACGCCGAAGCTTCCCTCCCTCTCGCACAAGACCAGCGCAGTTCTGCAGGGCGAGTCGCTTCGGGCTGTCCCGAGAGGAGCCGCCGGTTGGGGAGCAGGGCAAGCCGCGAAGCGCCGGCCCCTTCGGACTTACCCGAGCTGGTTTGTGCGCTCCGCTCCTCAAAGCTCAACCGCCGGTCTGGCTGACGCGCTCCGGGCGCGGTCCAGCAGGAAGGGGACGGCTCTGGCCGACCCTCCATCCCGTGGGCGTCCAAGGCGGCCGCGGCGGGGCCAGGGCCGGGTCTGGGCGGTGTCGAGCCGGCTCCGAGGCAGCCCCGCCCAGAGAGAGACGTTGCGACCGAAGCGCCCTTCCGAGCCTCCCTCCGCCACAGAAGGCCCGTCGAGCGGACGAGGCGGCGCGAGTCACCATCTGCCAAGCGGAAGAAGCGACCAGGCGAGGAAAGGGAGCGGAGAAACATACCCGGGGAAGGCCTGGGCATCCCTCGCTCTCCGCAAAGGACCCTGCCGGAGCTGCCGACTTGCATCTTTGCGGGCAGAAAGCACGCCACCCCCCCCCCCCCCCCCCCCCCGGAGGCCCGCAGGGGGGGGGGCAACCACACGCCCCCCCCCCCCCGCCCCCCGGAAGACTCCGCAGTCAGGGAGTCCGAATACACCTCTTTACCCTGGCAGGCGTTTTGTACTTATTGTATTTTTAATCTGTCTTTTAATTCTGCTTCTGCTTTTAAATGTTGTTTGTCCTTGTCTGTGAAAACAGATAAGTAGATGCCCGTGTCAAATGATGGCAACAGTAATGTCAGATTCACTTAGAAGAATTCAGTTTCCTTTGGGAGTAACAAAAACATGCACAACTCGGCACTGCTCTAATTCCTCCAGCCAGATTCAGAGGAGGCTGGAGTCGAAGAGCGAAGCCAGATTCAGAGGTGTTGTAAGGCGGTGGGGGGGGGGGGAGCAGCCGGGCAGCCAGCAGGGCCTGTGAACCAACCTGCCACCCACTGAAGAAAGAAGACCTGTGCCAGCCAGGGCTGCTGGGGAAGTCTCTCCAGTTTCCCAATGGGTGAATCTGGGCCTGGCATCCAAGTGAGGCACCAGCTTTACCTCAACAGCCTGGGCACAGCGAGAGGCCATCGCCAGAGGCCAAGGGTGGCTGCCAGGAAGAATTTCGGGGCTCTGCACAGGCTTCCACCCCATCTCAGCCACAAGGCTGGGGAAGACGCCCTCTTGGCGCACCCTCCTCCAATTGGGAGCTGAGCTTCTTCGGAGGGGCGGGACAAATGTGCCCCTCCTGCTCTCTGCTGGATTGGTGCTCTAGCCAAGTCACCCAGAAGCCTGCTTGTTGGAAGAGCACCATGGAGTGGTGCCACCCCAGCTGGCAGCTCGAGAGTGCAGTGGGCCACACAACTTTGGAGCGCAAGATATGTTTGTGGGTGAGGTTATGGCAGTTGGGTGAGACTGGAAAATGTCCCCATACACTGAGAACCAGTGTCATTTTCTGTCCTACCCTCTTGTCCCAAAGATGCCCTTTCCAAAAAGAAATTGGACTTTCTTGGGTTGTGTTGTTTTTTTTTGAAAATGTTTCGCTTCTGTTCCAAGAAGTTGAACTGATGAAGCTTCTTAGAAGTGAAACTTTTTTGAAGAAAAAAATAAACAAGAAAGTCCAGCTGCCTTTTGGAAAAAGCACCTTTGGGACAACCCTGACCTGGATGATGGAGAATCTCCATAGACGTTCTACCCTCTTCCTCCAGAGGTTTTCATTTTTCTTTTCATTATCTATTTGCTTATCAAACCTCTGCCACAATCAAATGACTTTTGGTAACCCACATAGAACATAAAGTTTTTTACGCAAAAAGTGTTTCAAAAGCAGATTGGGTCAGCCTTAGTGTACATTTAAATGTAAACACAGAAATCTGTAACTTGCAAAAAAGGGCCAAGGAATGCCGATTGTCCCGAGGTTAAGAACATCTTGGGAAGGCTTCAGAAGGGGCAAAGGGGAAAGTCCCCCCCCCCTTTCTTTGCTCCATTCTTAATCTCAGTCTGATTCACAGAGCAAGATAAAGTGAGACAGGCTGGCCTTATGTGAACTTCTGTAGTTGCGTCAATGAACAAGTAACTAGTCAAAACATAATTTATGTATTGTTCAACTCCAACCACCATGAATTCCACTGCAAGGTTGGGAACAGCCACTTGCTTAGAAAATTTAAAGATGGATTTATAACACCAATTATGGGAAGACAAGCAGGCTAGAATCTCCATGAGCAGCAGGAGGAGGAGATCAGGCAGGGCAGAGCAAACCCAGATCCTCCTCTCCTTTTTTCATTCATAGTTGGGTTGTCACTGAGGAAGAAAAACTGTTGGACTAGATGGGGCCCCCTTGATCCAACCCCTAATAGTTCTACATTCTTCATCTTCTATGGGTGCCAAATCCATTCAGAATTTGTCCTCTGCATGAACCTCCCTATCCTGGAGTTTCTCTCCACTCCAGCAACTACTTTGGGTCTCTGCGCAGGGGCTGCAACCTGCAGCTGGCCTATGTACTGGCTCACCTTCCAAGCCCAGCAATGCCCCATCCCTCATGGAAGCCCCCACCTTGTCCCACAAACCCTGCCTCCTCAGGACATCCATCAAGGAGTTTGTCTTCCTCTTCCAGCGCCAAATGAGGAGTTGCCCAGTGCAGGCTGGAATTCTAATCTGCTCCCTGAAAAAGACGCCATCCAGCCCAGGGAGGGAGCTGCCGCCATTGCTGTCAAGACAAGAGGGGAAAGCAGCAGCTGGGTGTGCTTGGTCAAGAGGCTCTGGGGCCTTGGGGGCAGGAAAGGAGAAGACCCAGTACCAGCAAAGACCCTCTCCCTGTCCCTCCTTCTCAGATACACAGAATACATGCAATTCCAACATGAAAGTGTTGAATCCTTTCAAGCAATTTAACAGGATGCAGCTTTTTCACTTTTTTTAGTACTTGATGCTCATATAATAAATTACCCTCTCACCCCTCTTGACTGCCCAACTTGTGGGAGTCGGGCTCTCTCTACTCACATAAAGAGACCAGCCCGGTGAAGCTCCCCCACCCAGGCAGATCAGGAGGGTTCACCAGGAGAGGGAAAACAGAGGTACCATTCTGGAGAAGACTCGGGTAAACGCTCTCTCTCAAAAGCAGGCAGTCTGGATCCCAAAATCAAAGTCCTGGCATGCCCTCCAAATAAGACAGATCCAGCCCTTTGTGCAAGTAAAGTTCCCGGCTGAGCTCCAGAACAGCCTCTTTAGGCCACTGCGGAACTTTGCTGTAGCCTAGATTGTGACTGAAGTTGAAGATGGCAAGTAGAGTACCCAAAAGTTGGTCACTTTTTTTTTTTTTTTTTTTGAGAAAGCTTCCAAAGAGATAGCCGTGTGAGGAGTTGGGAAGATGCAATGAAGACTTTGTTCTCTGCGGCAGAGGCTCTTTCCCTTGTCAACCCCCATTTCCAGCTGGCAACCAGGGACCACAATTTTCTTTGACGGTGCCCTCATAGTTCCTGCACTCCCACAAGCACATCCATGAGACAGTCAAGACGGTCTGCCAGACCTGGCACCTGCTCCCCAGGTGAGCAGAAGGCCTCCTTGAAGTTGGGGAGGCTGGTAGGCAGCCACAGATCGCAGTCAAACATGGAGGTGTCGATGTCCTCCAAGACCCCCTCCAGGCTATCTTCCAGAAGGTAGCCGCCAGGGCTCGGAAGGTCCAGGGTGCTAGAAGGGCAGGCGTGGGGAATCCATTCAGCCTCAGGGCTGAGCAAAGACAGCGGGAGCTCTTTGGGCTGACCAACGTCACTCGAGTCCTCCAAAAAGTCCGGGAAGGCAGATGAGTCCCCCTCGGAAAGGAGGAGGTCGCCCACGGGCGGGGAGAGGGAAGGGGGTGACATCAGCCTCCAGCTGGGCTCTGACAGGTTGCAGGCCAGGGCCCTGGGCATCGAGCTGCCCTCAGAAGGGTCCTGCTGGACTAAAGCAGCCTGGAGAATAGGGGCAGGCCCTGGCTGCATCTCCCCCTGGAAGCGACGGAGCGTGTTGGCCACCAGCACCAGGTGCCGGAGGTTGGGCTCAACATGTCGCAGGCTCTGGTGGAGCTTGGAGACCGACAGGCTGAAGAGAGAGCTGCGTGGCGCGGCTGCAGCAGGCTCGGCCTCCTCTTCGGCCCACTTTCGCTTCATGGCTGCCATCAGCCGATTCCTGGAAAGGAGCAGAAGGGAAGCCCTCAGAGATGCCAAGCCCGGCCAGGCCCTAGGCAAGGGGTCCAGGGGCCAGCCCTGCCAGGCAGGCCAGAGCGCAGACAGGGCAAGGATTCCAGGCTGCTACTTCAGCGTGGCAGAATAGAGTTACTTACAGAAGCGAGAACCTCCGGGGGATCCCTCTGCCCCGCCCCTCCCCAGAGAACCAAGCCAGGTGGCTGGCTTCTCCCTCCTTCACTTAACTCGCCTTGCTGGGCGACACCAGGGAGGCCGGGCGAGGCAAGGCGGTGGCGGCCCGCCAGGCTCCCGCAAGGGGCTGCGACCCTCACCTGGCCGGCTCATCTCACCCCGCGGTGACGGAGCCGGAGCCGGAGC
>QLTV01001316.1:45097-58249 GCA_003457575.1 Thermophis baileyi
CTGCTGAGCGGCGGCAGAAAGGCGGGCCGCCGCTCCTGGAAAGCACCCCTTGCAGCGGTCGCGGCGGCTGCGGGAGGGGGGGCTCTCCGGCTTTCGGGGAGGGGCTGAGCGGCGCTCCTGGATTGGCTGCTCGGCCAGGACGGCGATAGCGAGACCGGCGTAGCGGCCCCGCCGGGCGGCTTTGCTCTGCTCTGCTCTGCTCTGCTCCTGCGCCCATTGACCAGAGCGCCCGCCAGCAGCATCTTGCCCGGCGGCGGGGAGGGATGAGGCCCCGCAAGTCGCCGGTGCTCAGGTGAGGTTGGCCCCGCCGCGGCTGCGCTCGGGGGAGGAGGCCCGAGGGCGCCCCATGGGCTCTGACGACAAGACCAGGAACGGGAGCGAGGCGGAGAAGAGCCGGAGCCGGTTCTCCGGAAGCCTCTCGGGAGGGGAGGGAGCAGGCCGAGAGTCGGCACGCACAGCAGATGGGCCGCACTCCCGGACCCCCGGCTCCGGCCGCTCTTCGGGGCCAGCCGTCCCCGCAGCAGACCCATTCCCCAGGGCGGGGGAGGAGCAGAAAGGTTGCTCTTGCCTCCGTGGGGCAGCACCCGCTACAAGCCTCGGGCGGCTACTGAAGGGCTGAGGAGGGGTCTTCTGAGCCCTGGGCTGGGTCTGGTCCCATCCGGATAGAAGGAAGGGGCGGGGGGGTATCATCCAGGCCCTTCACCCCTCCCTTGCTGAGCCCTTTTTAGCCAAACAAGGCCAGGGACCCGGTTCCTTCCCTGCCAAGGACCGGATGAAACAGCACCTCTCCTTCGGCCTTGCAGTGTTGGGCTCCAGATTCCCAAACCTGGCAAACTTTGAGCTGCATATTTGGGGTGTCCAAATGGGTACGTAAATGATGCCCATCTTGCTCCCCTGCAAGGGATCAGGCGGCTTGCTGGACAGGGGTGTTGCCCTGGAGCCCTCCCTCCACCTGCCCTGGGGGCTCCGAGCAAGGGAGTCCGTCCGTGCCTTGTGCTCAGCCCCATGTGCTGAGTTCCATCAGAGAAGGCATAAGGAGCTGCTTCACCCACAATCCTCGGCCATCATCCGCTTCCCGGCCTTCCTTGATGGGTGACTCTCGTGAGGCGAGGAACCCCATTCTCTAAGCGGCTCCTTAAGATGGCCAGGCACCCCAGGGCTCCTGAAACCATCTGTGAAAACCCACCGAATGTGGAGAGCCATGTTGCCTTAAATATGGGGGGGGGTTTATTCTGTCATACCGTGTGGCTGTGGCCTGATGCTGTGAGTCTCCCGGGGCACTTTTGCCCTGGCACAATTCACCCACTCTCACCCCCCTTAAATTAACCTCTTTAGGATATTCCCTCAGCCTGTCTTCCCCAGCAATAAATATCTATTCCAAGCCTGCTGCTCCACAGAGGGCGACTTTCGTTGGGGTCAGACTCTTTTCCTTCCACCACTCTCTTCCTACAATCGACTCAGGAGCCAGCCCCCCCCCCATAATTTAAGCTGCAGCTGCTTCTGCCCCAGATTTTCCTCCTGGGGGGGCACTTCTGACTCCCAATCTTCTGAATGGGCCAGACAAGTTCCTAGGGGAGGAGAGGGAAGTCGTGGCAGTATGCAGAAGGTTTTGCGCGCGCGCACACACACACACACACACACACCCACCCCTCCAGCTAGTAGGGCAGTCTAGCTGCCTTGAGGGTCTCCAGGTTGCACCCTGAGGGAAAGGGGGGGGGTAGTTCAAACAGATGAGCTGTTTGATAACCCTCTCATCCGCTCCAGGGGACAGCAAAGGCCCAAGCACCAAATTGCCTGCTCTCGCGTTGGGTCTTTTCTCAGCCTTGCCTGGCTGGCTACACTGGGGACCGGTTGAAAGGGGAGGGGCATCTGCCAGCCCCTCTCCATCCTCACCAGAGAATCACCCGGTTGGTGACATCTCACACAGTCTTTGGGGCCAGGTGTAGGCATCGCAAAGCAGGTGTGCCCAACAGGTGCTCGCTTTCAAGAGCTGCCATTTTCTCTTTCATTCTTTCGTTGGAATTCTGAACTCAGCATGTAAGCGGCTGGTGCAGCTTCAGGGGTTCATGTGGCCCCTTTATGGGGCTCCCAGGAAAGCAGCAACATGGCAAACGTTGCACCGGCTCAGCTGGATAACCAGGAGGCCCAGCAGCAACTCAGCAATACCCGATGGGAGAGCACCGACCCGCCCCAGCCCCGGCCTTGGGAGGAGGCCACAGCCACCATCAAGCTCTTCGAATGCTCACGGATCAAGGCCCTCGCGGGTAGGCCTCCCCTCCTCCGCCTGGGCTCCTCTTGTTGGGCAGGAAAGGATATTGACGATGGGGAGGGGCACCAAAACGGAGCTGGGTGAGGGTGCTTCCCCTCTGAAATGGTGCAGCCAATGGGTTTTTAAATAAAGAGGAGGGGTTTGTTTCAGAGAGGTCTTCCTTAAGTGTGCAGGGTGAGGGAGGGGTGCCTACCTAGTGCTGAGCCCTGAAATGCGGGGAGGTGGGGAGGGGATTGCTGGACCATGTCCCAGGAATCTCCATGGGGCGAGGCTCTGGAAGTAAAAGGTTTAGCCCCAGGAAGAGTGAGAAGGAAATGCTGGACAGGTCTGGGATTGGGCCCCATTGTGGCTGTCATCTCTCTGTGTTTAAACACCACCATAGAGAAGGGCCCCATGGCTGCAGCTGTGGCCCCTTCCCCAGGTCCCCTGGGCCAATTAAAATGAAAAGCTCCCTGGGGCGGCAGGATGGCCCTCAAGCCCAGCCTTGTGCTTCTGGTCCTTGGGGAGCGGGTGGGCTTTCTCTGCGGGGTGAGAGATCGGCCTAACGCCACCCCTCCCCCCCCCAAATTTTGCTAGACGAGCGAGATGCAGTGCAGAAGAAGACTTTCACCAAGTGGATCAACTCCCACCTGGGCCAGGTCTCCTGCCGAATCGGCGACCTTTATACAGACCTGAGGGACGGATACCTGCTGACCAAGCTGCTGGAAGTTCTGTCTGGGGAGCAGCTGGTATGGGGGTCTCTCGGCTTCTTCAGGGATGACTGCCCCAGAGGACGAGGGGGGTGCCTCTTAGGACAGAGGGGCTGGTCGCTCCTGTAAAAAGGGGTGCACTTTTGAGCCAGTCGGAGTCACCTTGATTTTTGCTGGGTAACTTCAGGCCTCGGGGCCAAAGGGTGGCTGAGCCCTGAAAGGGAAGGCAGTGAAGGGAGGGAGGGGGAGGGTCTGGGCATGATGCTCCCTGCCCCACACTTGCTCTCTGCAGGGCTGTGAGGGGCTGTTGAGAAGGGTGGTTGGTAAAGGCAGTTGTAAATCTCTTAACCAAATTCTGGAATTCTGCAACCGGTTGTAAATGCAAGCTAGTTTGCCAACGCCAGAAATATGACCGTGTGATTGTGCCTTTGAAGATGGGTTCTAAGTAACTGTTTTCAAGTCTGTTGTAACTTTGATTGGTCGTAAGTCAAGAACTACCTGTCAGTGTTACCTGTGCTGTGACTTAGAAACATACAGTAGTATTTTTATTTAATTGCATTTGTGCAATTTGAAAGGTTGTTATTTTTAGTTGTCAATTCTGCATGTGCTTAGACTGTGCCCTGATGGGAGCAGTTATATTTTGATTGGCTTCTGTGGCAGCCCAAACCCACCCGGGGGAGAATGCGGATCCACTCCCTGGAAAATGTGGACAAAGCCCTGCAATTCCTGAAGGAGCAGCGAGTTCACCTGGAGAACGTGGGTTCTCATGACATTGTGGATGGCAACCACCGCCTGACCCTGGGCCTCATCTGGACCATCATCCTGAGATTCCAGGTAGAGCAAGAGGGCAACCCTTCCAGAGGGGCCATGCCTGGGCAGCTGGGGAGGCTTCCAAGTGAGGCCTGAAGCAACCTGGAGACCGGCTTGTCTCCCTAGGCTCTCCAGAAGCAGGAAGGAAGAGCTAGAATGGTATTCTGTGCAGGTCACAGAGAGTTTGTGGAAGGATGGGCGTCCTGGGCAAAAGAGGGAGGGAGGGAGGGAGGCAGGCAGGCAGGCGGCTGGTTTCTAGGGCATGTCAGGGAAGGCACCTATGGAAATGAAAATGGGGGTGGGGAAGGGGCTGAACACAGGTGAGCTTTGGAGAGAGGAGAGCGAAAGGACCCCCCTCTCCTGCTTCCCCTCCCAGATCCAGGTGATTAAAATTGAAACAGAAGACAGCCGAGAGACTCGCTCGGCCAAGGATGCCCTCTTGCTCTGGTGCCAGATGAAGACGGCAGGGTGAGTTCTGAAGAAGGTACAGGTGGCTCTGAGGCGGCCAAGTCCTGACAACCGAGAGGTGACTTGCACACTCGGAAGGATCCTCTCCTGCCTGGATCTGCGCAGGCAGCCTGTCGGTGGGCAGGTGATCCCTGGGGCCCTGCAGCTGCCTGCTGGCATGGAGGGGGAAGCAAGGCCCCCTCCCTATCCTAGACTGCCCTGGTTCAGAAGAGGCTGCTCCTCCTTTTCAGTTACCCTGAGGTTAACATTCAGAACTTCACCACCAGCTGGCGGGACGGGCTGGCCTTCAGCGCCCTCATTCACAAGCACAGGTGAGTGGGCTCCGGGGGGGGGCTCTGGAGAAAACGTGGCTGGAGGGTTGCTGTCCAGGGGCTACTCTCTCCAGCCGGGGACTGGGGGAACAGGTGGCCTCTCCTGCAGGAGCTGTCAGTTGGCCAGCTGCAAAATACAGGGGGTTTCTCATGGACTTTGGCCCAGGCTAGGGGTATGTCCAGTGCCATGAGAAGGAATGCTCTCAGTCCCACCCTGGACAGGCCCAGCACCTCAGGAGGTCTTCTGTTTCCTCCCCAGACCGGATATCATTGACTTCAAGAAGTTGACCAAATCCAACGCGGTCTACAACCTCCAGCAGGCCTTCAACACCGCCGAGCAGCAGCTGGGCCTGGCTAAACTTCTGGACCCCGAGGGTAAGGCTCTGAATCGGCCCCGAATGGCACAAGTGGCTTCTCTGCCCAAAGATACCTGGAGCCTCAGGAGGTGGGAGGCGGCTCTGAGCCGGGAAGGATTCTTGGCAGTTGCATTTGGGTGGTCTGTGGGGATGGGGGTTAGAGCTCTGCCAGGCCCAGCTTCCCATTACAGGCGCAGACCCCTCTTGCTGGACGCTTGTCCCAAAGCGGGGAAGTGGCAAAGGAGCAAGTGGCAGGATTTCAGGCATCAGGACCCGGTTGGCCTGCCCAGTTGCTGCCCTTCCCTCTGCAGCACTTGAACTGGGCTGGGAAGGAGCTCCTCAGTCAAAGTCTGGCAGAGAAACTGGTTTCTCTCCTGCCTGCTGCCAGCCTGGGCATCGCGGCTCCAGATCTGGGCTTTTTAAGCAAGGTTTCCTGATTTGCAAGGATTAGACTTCCATTATTGCTTTTTAATCTGACGTGGAATGGAGCCCCATCTGCTCTCTGTCTCTCAGGCCAGAGTTTGCCTCCCCAAGAGAGCTCTTTGCCCGGCGGGCTCTGTAGCCCCCGATGCCCCAGTTCAAAGGCAGTGGCCAAAGAGGCTCCTCTCCAGGGCCCTTGTGCGGAGGAGTGTGGCAGCTGCCCCTTGGGTTGCTGAAAGAGAGGTGTAGCCCATCTCTTGGACCAAGAGAGGCCGGGAGACAGGTGCAGCGGCCTTTTGTTCTGCCCCGCCTTGGTCTGGCAGAGGGAGGCGTGCTGACCCCAGGCCCCCAGTGGCAGGGCCTCCGAGGGTCCAGACAGAACTGGGGGATGGGCTGATCTGTCCCTGCTAATCCTGGGGGGCTGTGCCAGGATCTGACTCGCATAGAGGGTGATAACCCCTCGGGAACCTCAGAGGTGAACATGAGTTGGTTGGGGTGGCAGCGGGGGGCGGGGTGCCTGAGCCTCTCTCCGGGGACGATGGTGGGTCTGAACCTGCCCAGACTCTGCCCCTCAAATCCTTGTTGGCCAACCATGGAGAGGAGACATTGGCCTGCTTCCTGGCTGGCTCCTCAGCTGCTGTACTTTCTCTCCTCCTCCTCCTCCCCCCCCCACAGATGTCAATGTGGAGCATCCAGATGAGAAGTCCGTTCTTACCTACGTGGTTTCTTTTTACCACTACTTCTCCAAGATGAAGGCGCTGGCTGTGGAGGGGAAGCGGATAGGAAAGGTGAGCCTGGCAGGCGCGGCTCCCAGAGGCACCCGGCCCACGCTGCCCCCATGCATTAGGGGCACTCAGGAGGCTTGGCGGAGGGCGAAGGCCGCACTGCTGGTCCAGAGCAAGGAAGCCCACACACACACACACACACACACACACACACACACCAGAGTGGGATATTTCATATGCTCAGCAGCTCAGCGTGGATCCTGGAAGGAAGGAGCCTCGTCCAGCTTTTGGGAGAGCTCCAGGAGGAACGTGAGTGTCTGATGGCAACCATTGGTCTGCCAGGGCCTCTTTAGGTACCACATGGACCTGGCATCTGGCCAGGCAGCCTGGCTGGAGGGCAGAAGCTCCCAGAAACAGGCGCCTGGAGGAATTGGCAGCACTGGCTGGCCATTGTGGAGGAATTAAAGGGCGCTCAAGGCCGTGTGGCAGGCTGGGTCAATGGTGTGGATGCCCCAGGGGGCATCTGCTTGCTGCCATGAGCACAGCGGGATTTCACAAAAGTCTCCCCTATCCCCGATCCAGGTGTTGGATCAAGTGCTGGAGATCGAGAAGATCATAGAGCGATATGAGTCTCTGGCCAGCGAGTTACTGGAATGGATCGAGATCACCATCCCCTTCATCACCAACCAGAAGTTTGCCAACTCTCTGTCTGGGGTCCAGCAGCAGCTGCAGGCCTTCACCGCCTTCTGCACCCTGGAGAAGCCCCTCAAGTGAGCCTGCCGGGACTGTCTTGGCACCGAGGGGCCCGCTGTCTCCCAGCCCGCTCACGCTCCGGGCCCCTGCGTGTCCCTCAAGGCTGCTGCTGCCACCTTCCCTGCTTGCTCAGTGGGGACAGTCCACCCCGGCTGGGCTGACCCCGTGCCCTTTGCCCGCAGGTTTCAGGAGAAGGGGAACCTGGAGGTGTTGCTTTTCTCCATCCAGAGCAAACTCCGTGCCAACAATCGCAAACTCTACGTCCCCAAGGAGGGCAGGAGCATCTCGGATATCAACAAGGTAAAGAGAGGCGGGTACTCTGATGGCATGTCTTGGCCGTGGCAGGCCTTGCCTTCCCCTTCCCCCCTCTCCTCTCTCTCTGTCTCTCTCTCTCTCGCCAGGCCTGGACACGGCTGGAGAAGGCAGAGCATGAACGGGAAGTGGCCCTTCGCGCTGAGCTCATCCGCCAGGAGAAGTTGGAGCTGCTGGCCCAACGTTTCGACCACAAAGCCGTCATGCGGGAAACTTGGCTGAATGAGAACCAGCGGCTGGTCTCTCAGGTAGCAAGACTGGGCTGGGCTGAGGGAGCCCAGGTGTCCCACGGCGAAGCTTTCTCTTGAGCCTTTATACTGTCTCTCACTAGAAAGTCCCATGGAGCTCAGCTCTGGGGGGCATTTCTAAAAGTGGGGGGGACAGCTGGGGGAAAGGCTTCCATGAAGCACGGACCTCAACTAGGATGAGGAGGTCGGGCAGCTCAAGAGCCTCGGGAGTCGTCGGGGACCAGCCAGGCAGGATTTCCTGGGGGCGGGGGGTGTCCATGGAGATTGGACCTCCAGGCACCCCTTCGTGGAGAGAGCTGCTGGCTTGCTCAAAAGGTACTCTGTGCATGTGCAGGAACATATTGTCCTGACTCTGCTCACCAGCTGACCTTTCCTCCTCTCAGGACAACTTTGGCTGTGACCTGCCAGCCGTGGAGGCCGCCATGAAGAAGCACGAGGCTATCGAGGCAGATATCTCCTCCTACCAGGAACGCATCCAGGTGGTGCTGGAACTGGCCCAGGAAGTGGAATCCGAGGGCTACTATGACAGCAGGCGCATCATTGCCCAGAAGGACAACATCTTGCGCCAGTGGGGACTTCTGACGGAGCTGGTCAGTGCCCGGCGCACCCGCCTGGAACAGAACGTCGCCCTGCAGAAGATCTTCCAGGAGATGGTCTACATGATTGACTGGATGGAGGAACTGCAGGTCTGGGGCCTCCCCAGGGCCTCCTGAGGAGCTTGGGGGGGGTGAGCGGGCGGTCTACAGGGACCTTGCCTCATCCCCTGCTCAGTAACGGGAAATCAGCTGGAAGGTGGGTCCTGCCCCCTGCCATTTTGCCAAGCTGAATCCTGCCAGCTGCATTCGTGCACATGGACACGTAGGCTCTGACACCTGATCTCAAAGAACACTGAGTGGTGTGCAACATCACACAAAACCCCGCAAAATGCACAGAGAGTAAAGAGAACCAAGTCGGGGGCCACCCTGTTCTTTAGGCTAAAGTCAGAGTGAAAGTCCAGAGGAAATTCCTGGCTCCCTGGTATGTTTTGTCCCCAGAGCAGCACTCTAGAGTGGGCCCATCCCCTGAGCCAGCAGAGGCTTGGTGTGGCTCCAGCGGGTGTCGCCGTGGCCTCTCCTGGGAAAAGAAGCCACAAGTCTTGCCACTGGCACTCATGCCCGATCACCCTGGCAGGCCCAGCTGGCATCGAAGGAGTTCGGGAAGCACCTTCTGGAGGTGGAGGACCTGCTGCAGAAGCACAGCTTGCTAGAGGCCGACCTGTCTGCGCAGCACGACCGGGTCCAGGCCCTCAACGCTGCAGCCCTCAAGTTCTCAGAGCTGCAAGGTGATCCTTGGGGCCTGGTTGGCAGCAGCGGGGGGCACTTGTGGGCTCATTGTGCAGGCTCTCACCACACATTCTGGGCATCCTTCCTCCCCCAGGCTACCAGCCTTGCGACCCCCAGATTATTTGCAACCGCGTCAGCCACGTCCAGGGCTGCCAGGAGCGGCTGCAGGAGCTGGCGTCCAAGCGGCGGAAGGAGCTGGAGGCCTCCCGCCAGCTGTGGTCCTTCCTGCAGGAGGTAGAGGAGGCCGAGGCCTGGGTGCGGGAGAAGGAGCGCATCCTGTCATCCTCCCAGAGCTTCGGCAAGGACCTGGACAGTGTGGCCAAGCTGCTGAGCAAGCACAACCTGCTCCTGAGTGAGCTGAGCAGCCGCCGCTCCCTGCTGCAGGCGGCCATGCGGCAGGGTGAGCAGGCCTTGCTGCGAAAGCGCTTCGGCCTGGGCAACGTGCAGGAGAAGATCCGGGACGTGCGCCTGCGCTGGAAGAAGCTGGAGGGGCTGGCGGCTGTCCACCTGCAGAAGCTGCAAGGGGCCCTGAGCTTCCACCAGTTCAGTGCTGACACGGACGACCTAGTGGCCTGGCTGCAGGATGCCTACCGCCTAGTGTCCAGTGACGACTTTGGGCATGACGAGCACTCCACCCGCTCGCTAGTCAAGAAGCACAAGGGGGTGATGCAGGAGATCGACAAGCACCGGGCGGCGGTCCTGGCCCTGCGGAAGCAGCTGGCTGCCCTGGCGCCTGAGTACCACGAGACCATGGAGGTGCAGATCCGCATCGTGGAAGTGGAGCAGCTGTACGAGGAGGTGGCCGAGGTGGCCGTGCTGCGGTGCCAGTGGCTGCAGGATGCCCTGGCTGTATACCACCTCTTTGGCGAGGTGAACGCCTGCGAGATCTGGCTTGACGAGAAGGAGCAGTGGCTCAACCGGATGGACGTGCCCGAGAAGCTGGAGGACGTGGAGGCGGTCCAGCACCGGTAGGAGGGGCAGTGGAGAGAAAGATGGGGATGGGGTTGTTCGGGACCCAAACGCCTTGGCCGCCTTCTTTCCTTCGTTGCTACTTCTTCCGTTCCCCCCTGCCCCATCCCGCCCAGGCGGGCTGTCTTTTCAGGGTGAGTTGGGCTGATCTCGCCTCCCTTCCCATGCAGGTTTGAAAGCCTCGACCAAGAGATGAACAGCCTGATGGGTCGCATTCTGGATGTTAACCAAATTGTTCAGCAGCTGGTTGATGGGGGCCACCCTAGTTCCTCTGAAGTCCGATCCTGCCAGGATCATCTCAACAGCAGGTAGGAAGTGCCCTGCGCTGGAGGGAGAGGGCAGTCCAGGTGAACGTCCGGCATGAAGGCTGGCACCCTCCTCTCTGAGCCACGTACAGGCCAGGGGGATGGCAGCTTCTCCTGTTTTGTCCCCAGAAAACCCTTCAGGGACCCGGGTGCTCCTCTCTCTCTTTTCAGATCTGGGTCCCTTTGGGCTGCTCCGCTGAGAGCAAGCAAGGAAGGAGGGACAGGCTGCTGGAGACCCTCAGGCAACTGCCCCATCAGCTGACTGCAGCTTCCCCTCTGTCCTGCCTCCCCCAACCCCTGGACGCTTGGCCAGGGGTTGCCAGAGCCAAACAGTGCAGGAGGGAGCAGTTATATCTCTTTCCTCCTGCAAGAAATCCCTGCATGGTTGGCCAGGAGAGGACGGCCTTTCTTACAACTGGGCACTGTACCATGTGTCCACCGTCTCTCTCCCACGTTCCTTCCTCAAGCACTGAGCATAACCCTAATCAGGGACTCTGGTGCTTGGTCACAGCTGGACACAGCCTTGCTACCAAGGCCCAGACCCTGCTGGCCCACCCAGGTGCTGGACAGAGGGGGCCAAGCGCGTCTCTTCTTCCCATACCCTCATCATGACCTTTCCCGTGCTTTTCACCCTTTTCCTGGTCCCGTGGGGTGACTAGGTGGAACCGAGTGGTGGAGCTGGTGGAGGAGAAGAAGAACCACCTTGGCTCCATCCTGAAGATCCAGAACTACCTGCTGGAGTGCAGCGAGATCAAGTCCCGGATCAGGGAGAAGCGCAAGGCCATTGAGTCCACCCAGTACAGCAGTGGCGACCTGGGTAGCGTCCTCTCGCTCCAGCGCCGCCTCTCCACCATTGAAGCGGCCCTGGTGCTCCTGGAGCCCCGGCTGGTTGAGCTGCAGCAGGAGGGGGAGTCCTTGGCCACCACCCACCCTGCCCAGGCCATGGAGGTCCTCATGCAGTTCGAGGAGATCAGCGAGGAGTGGGAGGCTTTGAAGAAGACGCTGCAAGGCTGCGAGGACTCACTGACGGTGGCCAGCAGGTCAGCGGGGCTGGTGGCTGAGAAGGCAGGGCACGGGGCTCGCCACAGGTGGCCAACGGGAGTGGTGGAATTGGAGAAGGCCAGGGAGGCCAATCTGGGCAGGGGCATCGCAGGAGGCCTCTCACTGCCCCGGCCTCTCCTTGCAGGCTGCAGCAGTTCATCCAGGACCTGGACAGCTTCCTGACCTGGCTGGTGAAGACCCAGGCAGCCGTGGCCTCACCCGGGGAGGAGCTGCCGAGGGACCTCTCGGACGCCGAGCGGCTGCTGCACCACCACGCTCTGCTCAAGGAGGAGATCAGCCGCTACGAGGAGGAGTATGCCAAGATCCAGGCTGTCAACGATGTGCTGGCGCTGGAGGAAGCGGAGCTGCCCTACCTGTCCCTCCAGCAGTGGCTGCAGAAGCTGGAGGTGGGCTGGAACAAGCTGCTGGAGAGCTGGGAGCACCGCCGGGAGGTCCTGGTGCAGGCACACATCTTCTTCCTCTTCCTGCGTGATGCCAAGCAGGCCGAAGTTTGCCTGTACAACCAGGTAATCCTCGATGCGGCCTGGCATCGCCCTCCTCCGCAGTGGGGCAGATGTGGCACAGTGCCACCGCTGAGCTGCAGTTGGAACTGAGGCGGCAGAACTGGGAGGGCCTCCCACCTGCTAGTCACTCCTCCTCCGGCTTCGGGGGAGGCTACCGACTTCCCTGCTTCTCAGCCCTGGGGAGCTCTGAAGGGAAGCTGCCCTGAGGTGCTTGGCCAGCCTGTTCGGCCCCGTGGCACCCATGGGACTTGCCCAGGTCTGCGCCATCCCTTGGCTGTCTGCCCCACTAAAGACGGGTTATTTCAGCTTTCCCCAGGCTTTGGCGGCCTCTGAGGAGTCTGGCCAGCGGCTGAGAATGTGGGGCTTCTCCCCAGACCCAGGGAGGCTGCCTGCTTGAGGCGAAGGGGGTCAAAGTTGCCGAGCCAACCTCAGCCAATTTGAGGTTAGGGGCAGAGCGGAAGACGCTCTGGCCTGGCAGGACATGGGATCTCTGGGGTAGATTCACTCATACCCACTGAAGGTGTGCAACAGGCGGAGTCTGGATACCGAATTTATCCCCTTGCTGGGTTTGTACAACAATCTGAGTCCTAGGCTGCCAGATGGCCAGCTCGCAAAGGGCTAACACTGGCTAATCATAGCAGAAATGGGGTAGCTTCTTTTCTGACCAACAGATTTTATTAAAAGGCAAGAAAGTCTTCCTGCATCTCACCAGACCTGATGCTGGAGTGCAATCCAGGATTTTAAAAGGCAGTGAGGCGGGGGTGGTGGGGGTCATGCAGGGCATTGCCTTGTTGGAGTTCCTCTTCTCTGCAGGTCTGGGGGCTGGCAGCTGTGGGGGGGCGGAGTTCTTACCAGCAGGCACAACCGCCCAGTCTGTGGCTGGACTTTCACAGAATGTCCACCCTTAATATACGCTAAGCCCCTCTAGTTAGTTCCCAAGAAGGAAGAGGAAGTTGGAGCTGAGCCAGTTCTTTTAGTCTTCTAACAAGGGGATGAGGGATTTTAATCAGTTTTTCCTTCATAAATTCGACCTCTGACAAGCGTACTGGCAACTTTCTCCAGTTGGAAGTCTCCAACCTTCCCTTTGTGGGGAAGGTTGTTGAGAAAGTGGTGGCGCTCCAACTCCAACGGCTATTGGATGAAACGGATTATCTGGATCCTTTCCAATCGGGTTTCAGGCCTGGTTATAGTACGGAAACTGCTTTGGTCGCGCTGATGGATGATCTCTGGCGAGCCAGAGATGGAGGTTTTTCCTCCATCCTGGTGCTGCTCGACCTCTCAGCTGCTTTCGATACCGTCGACCACGGTATCCTTCTGTGTCGATTAAGGGAGCTGGGAGTGGGTGGCACCGTTTTGCGGTGGTTATCCTCCTATCTCTCTGATCGTTCACAGTCGGTGTTGGCAGGGGGGCAGAGGTCGACCCCTAGGCCCCTTGAGTGCGGGGTGCCTCAGGGTTCGGTCATCTCTCCCCTTTTATTTAACATCTACTTGAAACCACTGGGTGAGATCATCCGACGGCATGGGGTGAGGTTTCAACAATACGCTGATGACACCCAGCTGTACATTTCCACCCCTCGTCAATTCAGTGAAGCGGTGGACGTAATAGACCGGTGCCTGGACGATGTAAGGG
>QLTV01001316.1:76044-87460 GCA_003457575.1 Thermophis baileyi
TAAAATTAGAATTATATCTTATTTTTTCCTTGGGACGAGAGGCTTTCTTAGAAGAGTGGGAGGAGGCCCCATGCGAATGCTGGGTTGGTGCATGGGGATGATTGGAAACCTTGGATTTGGCCTTCTCGCTCGATGCGATCTCTGCCTGAGTTTTGGAAAAAGGTTATCACGCTATTTGTTTAACGTTTGGATGCATTGTATGTCTTTTTGGAGCTCCGGGTCACCTAACTTGGACTGGATGCTGATGAGTTGGTGTTCACAAACTTTCCATTGTAGGTACAGCTCACTCATATTTTTATCCAATATGCTGATGCGCCAGGGAGAGAGCTCCTCTTTGGGTGTATCACAAAGATGTATCAATTTATCCCATAATTTGTTATGGTTTCGATAGTGCTTATCCCATTCATCCATCAGGTTTGACCGCATGGTCTCGGTAAGCTTTCTATGCGGCCTTAAATCATAGGATCTCTGAGGTGCCTTTAACTCTTCTGAATTTTGGATATCCAATTCTGAATTTTGGACATCGGTTTCTCTATTTGTGTCAAGGCTTGTTGGGAGGGCTAGCTCTTCTGGCGCTTCAGGGATCTCTGCCATGACTAGGAAGGTTCAAGAGAATTTCCTAAACACTTTTAGAAATGTCAGTGCAATTCACTCTTTGTCCACTAGCGTACGCTGTTGTTGGTGTAGTTCACCTTTTGGCCACTAGGGTGTGTTGCTTGTGTGCGGCATTGTTGGTGTAGTTCACCTTTTGGCCACTAGGGAGCGTTGCTTGCGTGCGGCGTGGTTGGTGCAGTTCACCTTTTGGCCACTAGGGAGCGTTGCTCGCGTCCAGCGTGTTTGGTGCAGTTCACCTTTTGGCTACTAGGGAGCGTTGCTTGCGAGCGGCATTGTTGGTGTAGTTCACCTTTTGGCCACTAGGGAGCGGTGCTTGCATAGCTTAATGCTGGCTTATAGTTTACATATGAGCCACTAGAGGGCGCTGCGAGCTAACTAATGCTTAGACTAAACTGGTTGTTAACTCCTCCTTTGTCTAGAATTTTGCCACGTGGTTATGTCCAATTTGTGATTTTTAAGGAACTTTCCTGTGGTTGTAACACAATTTGGACTATTAACGTTACACAAAACTCTGTAGGGGGGTTGCTTTTCCAATTATTTTTCAAACAAGAGTTAAAGAAGGCATCTGATGGTATTCATAAGCTACAAAGCAGCACGCTGTATTTTCTTAATCTTGCTAGTGTTTTAAAGCAACTTCATTTCTGCTGGAGCCTGGCTTTGACTCATACAGGTTCTTTTCACTTGCAGGTTCAGAACGATTTGGTAGAGGGAGAACTGGCTCTGTTATGCAAATTCTGGGGCCCCTTTGGTTGCCAAGACAACCCACATCTACTTTCATAAGAAGCTTCTTTCTTTGTATACAGAGGAAAGGAAGGGGGAGGTGCGTTTCCCCCTACTGCTAAGGCTAGCTTCCAGATAAACACACAGAATCTTTCAATCTTTGCAAAGGGATTCAAGCATGTATTTTTCTTGGGGGGCCCTTTAACACAACGAAGTTTTTCTTCTTCTTCTGAGCAGTTTTAACTCTTTACTTAAACAAAGTCTCTTTTGAGGAAACTCTCACGGACCTTGGGTATCAATTTAAAGTCTCTTTTCCCTCAAAGAGAATGTCCTTCTTTGTTCCAAGAAGGGAGGGGGGGGGGAATCCACAGCTAGCGTATTTTTACTGTTCCGGCCCCAGGCTATGTAATTTGGCTGAAGCGGCCAGTTAACTCTAGTAAACAGGTTTTCATGCAGATCATATTTATTTCAGGCATCCTCAAATCAAAGACTTACAGTCAAGACGAGATTCATCTGTATTCATAATCTGACCCATTTCCTAGTGTAAAAATACGGTAGATTTGTCCCCATATTCAGAACGCATGTTTCTTTCCTCCAGTGAAATTCTTAATGGCCGGGTCTTTTGTTCTACACCCAGGCAGAGAGCCTCAATGGCCAATCAGATACACAGGTGTGGTCACATGTCATAAAGACTACATTTCCCAGAAGGAAATACCACACTTCCCTTAAGGGGACAGTTCCCAATTCCTAAGTTAACTATGCTCTCTTGTCAGCACAGGGTGCCTGCTTGGCTGGCTTGTTTACAGTAGTAACAGACTATTGTAGCTCAGGGTTGAAATGAGGAGTTCTTGGTGCTCTCTGAGCTTGGTGGTTTTCTTGCAAGCATTTCATTACCCAACTAGGTACCATCATCAGTGCTAGTGTAGTACTAACATCAGAGTAGCACTGATGATGTTACCTAGTTGGGTAATGAAACATCTGTAGAAAAACCACCAAGCTCAGCACCACGGACCCCCCAGACCAGGGGTGAAATGCTCCCGGTTCGCTCTTACCTGTCGGTCGCCGTAGAGCCGGTCGCCAAGGTAGCGCGAGGCGCCACCCACCCGCCCGGACGCCGCCATTTGGGTTCTTTTACCCTCTGCGCATGCGTAAAGCATTCTGTGCATTCGCAGAGGGTAAAAGAACCCAAATGGCGGCGTCCGGGCGGGTGGGCGGCGCCTCGTGCTACCTTGGCGACCGGCTCTATGGCGACCGACAGATAAGAGCGAACCGGGAGCATTTCACCCCTGCCCCAGACTCCGGTAGGTTGCTTCCCCTCTGATTTGTGGCCAGTCCTTTTAGGGCGGGGTGAGCCACCCCTTGGTTATAGGGTGTCTGGCCTAGCTCTTTATGGGAAGAGCTGGTGGCATTTCTGGCACACACCACCTCTCTGCAAACCTGTCCTTGGTTCTCCGTTGCTGCCACTGCTGCTGCACTCCTTTTCCCATGCTTTGTCTATCGGAGTTTTTCACGTTTCCCTTGGATTCTTGTTAATGGGAGAGCCTTTTGGCTTCCTCGCCACCCGGAGCCCACCTCGGGAAGAGCAGTTCTGTGGAGTTTGGAGACCAGTGGAATGCCAGTTGGGCAAAGTAGGCCATGGCAAGTTGTTGGGCCCCACCGTGGCAAGAAGCTGCCCGTGTGAACTGGGGCCCTGGCTGGGCGTTGGGGGGAACAGAGAAAGCCCTTGGGCTTAGCCAGGCCTTCACCAGAGTTGACCCCCTTCAGGCAAGCGCAGACCCGCCCTGCCTTCTGTTGCTGGTGTGTTGGTGGGGAGGGGCAATCTGTGTCAACCACTGGAGGAGCTACATTATGGGGGGGGAGGCTGGCAAGTGCCCCATCTGGGCTCCTGGGGGCCTCCGCTGGAGCAGCCGGTCCAAATCAGACCTATTACGGAGTTGCTGCATGAGGAACCTGGAGGGAGCGCAGCCCATCAAGCCCGGAAGAGCTGCCCCTCTGCCTCTTCCCTCTGCTCTGTGGGTCTTCCTGGGTCAGTTCCTTTGGAGGAGAAACCCCAGAGAAGCTGCTCTTGGAGAGACACATCTGATCGCCTCAAACACGTGGAATGGAAGCGGAGGGCAGGCAGCTGGTTGGGCTGTGAAGGCTGGAGGAAGGTGTCCCTGCCCCTGCCCCGCATGGCTGGTCCCCACTTCCCACCTGCTGGAGATTAGCTGGGTGCCCCATAACCTTCTCTTGAGATGGTTGCTCTCATTTCTGCTTCTGTCTTGAAGTTTATTTGGTTCTTTTAGAGCAGGGATGGTCTATGTGAGAATCATTATTAGGGGTAGTTACACAGCCAGGCAGATGTTTAGACAGGCAGCCCCTTCCTCTCCACTGCCCCCTTTCAGCATCCTCCCTCTTCTTGGGCGCGGGGTCTCCCTGCAGCCTCCCTTCTGAGGCATCAGGTGTTACTGGTTGCATCCTCCAAGCTCTACTCCGGAACGGGCAGGTTGTTCGGAGAGGGGCAGCTGGGCTGGAGCTGCCCCAGGCCCCTCCCACTCAGGGCGCAGGCACAGCTGACTGGACAAATGACTGGGTGACCAAGCCTTCAGCTCTTGGAGCAAAACCGGAGCCTTCAGCAAAGATGTCAGTTCCATCTTCAGTGAATTTCACCCATCAAGCAGAACAATGATGGGGGGGGGGGGGATTCTTGGGCAGCTCTTGGAGCAAAACCGGAGCCTTCAGCAAAGATGTCAGTTCCATCTTCAGTGAATTTCACCCATCAAGCAGAACAATGATGGGGGGGGGAGGGCATTCTTGGGGGCTAAAGGCCTCTTCCAGCAACCAACTTTTTCCCAGAGGAAGGCCCGGGGCTGCAGCAGAGCACCTTGCCCAGATTCACACTGGCAGAAGCCGGAGCGTGTTCATGGGTGCCAGCCAATGTCAGCCCTCTCTCTCTCTCGCAGACCCTGGAGACGCAGGTGGAGCAGTGGTCCAAGGAGGTGGGGGAGCTGCAGGCCCAGGTTGCTGCTCTGCCGCTGGAGACAGCCGGCCAGGAGATGGTGGATGACAGGCAGAATGTGGTGGGGGCACGGATTGTGCGCCTCATTGAGCCCCTCCGGGAGCGCCGAAGAATCCTGCTGGCCTCCAAGGAGCTGCACCAAATCAGCCACGATCTGGAGGACGAGCTGGTAGGTGCTGGGTAGAGGTGGCAGCTGGATTGGCTTCAGGAAGGCTGATGGGTTTGGAGTTAGTCATCTGGGGCTCCGGGCCATGCAGGACTCCTCTCTGACTGGGATGCCCAGCTACAGAAATCCATAAGGTGCTGAATGGCTTGTTTCCGCCCCCCCCCCAGCCAGAAAAAGCAGCATGAAGGCCCCCCCCCAAATGGCAGCCAAGAGAACTGATGCGTAGAGGAAGCTGCGCTGTCTCCACACTGGGCCCCTTGGTGCCAACTGGCCACGTGGCTCATATTGCTTTCAGCAGCCGGCCTTTGTTTTTGCCCTCGTTCTCCCTCTAGGTCTGGGTGCAGGACCGCCTCCCGCTGGCCATGCTGAAAGACCGCGGGAGCAACCTGCAGAGCGTCCAGCAGCTGATCAAGAAGAACCAGGTGAGAAGGAGACAAGGGCGCTGGTCCCAAACTTTGCGGGTAGCCCTGCCCAGAGAGTCTTGGCCAAGAGCCCGCTTGGCTCTGAAGCCAGCCCGGATGGTGGCATTGCTTCAGAGAGCCACGCTGGCGTAGCTGAGCCTCTGGGTCCCAGCCCAAAGCCCCTTCTCCCACAGCCCAAATGGAGAGTCAGTCGGTGGTGGCAAAGGATGGTCCTTCACCCCGCCTCCCCATCCTTGGGGCTGGACCTGGCAGCCAAGCTCCACTGGCTGGAGGCTAAAAATTGGCCACCCCCAACGCTCTGTCTCTGACACCAGAACCTGCGCCGCGAGATCCAGGTGCACAAACCCCGAGTGGACGAGGTGCTGGTGCGAGCTGGCGGCATCGCCTCCATCCAGAGCCCCGAGGTGGACACAGTGCGGCTGCTCTGGGAGAAACTCTCCGAGCTGTGGGGCGCCCTGCAAGAGGAGACGGAGCAGCGGCAGCAGCTGCTGGACGCCACCTACCAAGTGGAGCAGTACTTCTTCGATGTGGGGGAGGTGGAAGCCTGGCTGAGCGAACAGGAACTCTTCATGATGAATGACGAGAAGGGCAAGGTGAGCCTCCCCTCTGCCCTGGCCGGGGGCTGCCGGTTCCTGCGCAAGGGGAGTGGTCAGCCAGCCACTGGAGGGGGTCTGCTGGCTGGGGAGCAGCTCCCCTTCCCAGGCTGTCCCTCAGGCAGTCAAAGCTGCCACTCTCCTCGGACCACTCTGGGGACCCTGCGCAGGCCTGGTCCTTCTGGCTGGCCGGAAGAGAGGTGCTTGGGGAAAGCTGCCTTCTCCAGCTGCGGGTCCGAGGCCACCCACTTGCGGGAGGGACCAGCAGGGCAAAGAGAGAGAAAGGGAGGGACCTCCCCACACTCCCATCCCTGGAACCCCTTTTCCAGGATGAGCAGAGCACGCTGCAGCTGCTGAAGAAGCACCTGATGACCGAACAGACAGTGGAGAACTATGCGGAGACCATCGCCCAGCTGTCGCGGCAATGCCGGTCCCTGCTGGAGCTGGGCCACGCAGACAGGTGGGGCCCTGCCTGCCCTGCCCTCCCCACCCCTCTCCTATCCCCCCTGCCGGCCACGCTGACCAGCTTGTGTCCTTGCCAGCGAGCAGGTCAGCAGGAGGCAGTCCCAGGTAGACCGGCTGTACGTGTCCCTGAAGGACCTGGTGGAGGAGCGTAAGGCTAGCCTGGAGCAACAGTATTGGCTTTACCAACTGCACCGCGAGGTGGACGAGATGGAGCACTGGATCGCCGAGAAGGAGGTGGTGGCTGGCTCGCCTGAACTGGGGCAGGACTACGAGCACGTGACCGTGAGAAAGGGCAAAGGGTCTGAGGGCCCGGAAGCGGGAGGGGGACCCTGCCCAATAAAAGCCAGCTTCTGGTGGGCTGCTCGGTGAGGCCGCGACGTGCTTTGCCGATGCCTAGGAAATGCTCTCAAGCCTTGTGCTGGTTCCAGAGCCAAAGGGGGGCAGAGGAATTAAGGACTGGCAAGGAAAAGGAAACGGCGAGAACAGCATGTCCAGAACGCAGAAAGCAAGGAGGCTTTCGGCTGCTGTTGCATGAGACACACCAGTGCGATCCACATAGTTCTCTCTTTGTTTTGTACAGTTGCTGCAGGAGAAGTTCACCGAGTTTGCCAGCGAGACTGGCACTATTGGCAATGAGCGGATCTTGGCCATCAACCAGATGGTGGATGAGCTGATTGAGTATGGGCACGTGGACGCTGCCACCATTGCCGAGTGGAAGGACGGGGTGAACGAGGCCTGGGCAGACTTGCTGGAGCTGATCGAGACCAGGGCGCAGATGCTGGCTGCCTCCCACGAGCTGCACAAGTTCTTCAACGACTGCAAGGATGTCCTGTCCCAAATTGATGAGAAGAAGCAGCGCCTGCCCGCGATTGCAGCCCGGGAATGCAAGACCTCGGCTGGGACTCTGCAAAGGATGCTCAAGTCCTTTGAGCACGACATCCAGGTGCTGGTAACCCAGGTGAGTGGGGAGGGGACGGAGCTCAGGGAATGCTCACCCCGGGGACGAGCAAGCGCCTGGGTAGGATCATATCTTCCTGTTCTGGGGGCGGGGGCGGACGGACGGTAGGTACGGCAGCTGCAGGAGGTGGCAGCCCAACTGCAGACGGTGTACGCGGGTGAGAATGCCGACGCCATCGCCACCAAGGAGCAGGAGGTGATGCGTTCCTGGAAAGAGTTGCTGACCTCGTGCGAAGATTGCCGGCTGCAGGTCACCACCACGGCCGATAAGATCCGCTTCCTGAACATAGTGCGGGACCTCATTTCCTGGATGGACATCCTCCTCTGCCAGATTGGTGCTGGCGAGAAGCCCAGGTACTGCTGAGGGCAGGGAGAGTGGCCCCGGCCTGCCCTCCTCGGAAGGAGCGGCGCCTCCTCCTCGTGGCCCTTCCTCTCTCCCCATGCCATCTCTGTGCGCAGGGATGCGTCCACCGTGGAGGTGCTGATGAGTGACCACCAAGGCCTGAAGGGTGAAATCGAGGCTCGCAGCAAGTCCATCTCCGCCTGCGTCGACCTGGGCAAGACGCTGGTCCTGAACAGAAGCCCGGCCTCCGAGGAGGTGAGTCTCGCCCAGGGCCCATCGCAGGGCCAGCAGACGGGCGGGCCCACTGTGTGTGGGGGGACAGGACGACACCCCAGATCTGGCGCCTGGAGTGCTCGGGAGATTTAGCACGCAGGGGCTCACTTGGTTGCCGAGGCTTATGGAATCGGTTTGTCAGAGGTTTTCCTCAAGTCCGTCGCTGCATGCAGGTCTTCATATGCACGAGGAAACTCTGCAGGGAGGAAACGGCTGGGTGGGGGGTTGGTTCAGCTACCCTGGACTTGCTGAGGTTGGGTGGGGGGATCCTGGAGCCAGGCCCATTCTCTGTCGGGCGGAAGGGGGAAAGATGTTGCATGGCCTTCCCCTTCCAGAGCCTCTGGGGGAGCGAGTAGCCGTTGCTGATGCAGCTCCCCTGGCCGGAGCCAGAAGCCAGACTGCCTTTGCTCTCGCTGATTTCAGCGGGAAGCAGATGTGAGAGGAGGCACCTCCAGGACTGCTGCGGAAAGCAGAGCAGAGACCTTCCGAGGGCGGCAGGCAGGCAGGCCAGGGAGGAGGGCGACTCTGTTTGCTCGCCAGCCTTCGGATTTCCAGCATTTGCCTGGCCCAGCGCCAGAGAGAGCCGAACTGCCCCTGGGTCTGGGGGCAGAGGGGCCTACGGCGAGTGCCCGGCTTCAGGCACTGAGCAAAGGCAAAGCTTTCCGAGATGGTGGCGGGGATCCTGGAAGGTTCAAAATTGCGCCCCTCTCCCCCTCCCAGCCAGGATTCTCTTGCTTGCAATGCAGATCAAGCTCCACCTGGAGAAGCTGATGACCAAGAAGAAGGAGATGGTGGACAAGTGGGATCAGCACTGGGAGTGGCTGCAGCAAAGTGAGTCTGCTTGGCCCGCCCCTCTTCCCAGGGGTAGAGGCCAAGGGGAGAGTCGGGGTGCGAGACCACTGGAGGAGCAGCAGTGGCTGGAACCGCAGCTTGGAGGGCGGCAGCAGGAGTCCTCATGCTCAGTGGCCGCCTCTGGAGTGATGCGTGCCCAGCTGGCGAGAGACAGAGACAGCTCAGCAGGCCGGCCCAAGCTGGATCCTGGGGTGGGCATTGCTCAGCTGCCCTGCCTCGGCTTCCTGAAGAAGGCCGGGCACGTCCAGAGGAGCCTTTGTTCAGGGCTGTTCCTCCCTCCTTGGCAGTGCTGGAGGTGCACCAGTTTGCCCAGGAGGCCGTTATGGCGGATGCCTGGCTGACCGCCCAGGAGCCCCTGCTGAGGAGCCGGGAGCTGGGCAACAGCGTGGATGAGGTGGAGCAGCTCATCCGGCGCCACGAAGCCTTCCGGAAAGCCGCTGCCACTTGGGAGGAACGCTTCAGCTCCCTGAGACGTCTCACCACCGTAGGAGCCCAGACTCAGGCCCTTCGCCCTGGGAGGCCGGGATGGGTGGGCTCAGTGTGCTGGGTGCACAAGACACTTACTGGCCTCTCTCTTGTCTCGGTTGCCCCTTAGATTGAGAAACTGAAGGCCGAGCAGAGCAAGCAGCCCCCCACTCCTCTTTTGGGCCGAAAGATCTTCCAGGACCCTGCTGAGCTGAGTAACAAGGGCGCCTCCCTCCTGTGCCAGCCGCTCTTCGAGAAGGCCCATGCGCTGCTCAACGGACTGGAGCCAGAGCCCACTGAGGCCAAGATGGCCTACGTCCGGCAGGAGCTGAAACCGGAGCGGCTGCAGCCCAAGATTGACCGCCTGCAAGAGGGCCTGGGGGCTGCAGTGGAAGCCAAAGCCCAGGAGAAAGCAGGCGAGGCCACTGCGGCTGTGGAGGAAGCCCTCAGAGTGGGCACCTTGAGCCGAGCTCCAGGGTCCTTTCTAGAACAGGGGGAGGCCAAGGTAAGCCGGTTGGATAGGCACCGGGAGCGCCAGGAACCCCGGCGCCCGCTGGAGCGGCATGAGTCCACCGAGCAGGACGCACCCCGGCACGAGCCAGCCGAGCGCAAGAGGGAGAGACGGGACCGGAGGGCAGAGCGGCGGGAGTCCAGCGAGCAGGAGGCTCCCCACACGGACCCCAAAGCAGGCGGGTAGGTGCTGGTGCCTCAGACAGCAAGCGTGAGAAGGGAGGCCGCAGCTTGCCCCTTCCCATGTGCGGGACTCTGTGCCCAAGGGTTAGCCCTTCTTTGACTGCAACTTCAGTCAGGGAAAAGGTTAATCCGGCAATAAAAGACGGATGAACTGGCAGCATTTCTGAGGCGGTGAGTCCTTTGGGCACTCAGAAAGAGAGCTGTGGCCGGGCTGGGCCAAGCCGAACTGTGGCAGCCCCCTCCTCCAAACTGCCCAGTTCCTCCTTGGCCACGCAACTCGGCTAGGCTGGCTGCTGCCCGCTTATGGCCTGAGCCTCCCTCTCTTGTCCACAGCAAAGCCACCCTGGCTGACATTGTGGAGCAGCTTCAGGAGAAGGAATCGGGGGTGCTGGCCCCTGCCACGGTGAGTAGCAATAGCAATAGCACTTAGACTTATATACCGCTTCACAGTGCTTTACAGCCCTCTCTAAGCGATTTACAGAGTTAGCATATTGCCCCCAACAATCTGGGTCCTCATTTTACCCACCTCGGAAGGATGGAAGGCTGAGTCAACCTTGAGCCGGTGAGATTTGAACCGCCGAACTGCAGCTAGCAGTCAGCTGAAGTAGCCTGCAGTGCTGCACTCTAACCACTGCGCCACCTCGGCTCTAGTACCCTTCCTCTCATGGCTGGATGGGCCCGGGAGCCCCCAGCATGCAGTCCGTGGGTCCCTCCTTTCTTTTTAGCTGTCCGTGGGCCTTTCTCCCCTGTAGCCTCGGGAAAGAGAGTCTCCTGCCCGCCTTCCGAATGGGCTCGATGTGCTCCCGGAGAGGACGCCACGGCCAGACCGGCCCCGTGCCCGCGACAGACCCAAACCTCGCCGGAGGCCCCGTCCCAAAGATTCCAACGCGCCACCAGGTGAAGCCCGGCGTTCTCGCTCTGCCCCTGCCCAGAGCAGTGCCCCACCCCCGCCGCCCCCCACACATACCGTCCAGCAGGAGGGCTACCTTCTCCGCAAGCTTGAGCTGGAGGGGCCAAACAAGAAAGCTGCCAACAGGTGAGGTGGGGGAGGGCGGGCGGGGGGGCAACAAGACTGCTGCTTGGGGGGTAGCCCAGTTCTGCAGCCAGATCCCTACGGAGCAACATCTGGCAGCTGCCACTCACTCAAGAGGGTGGCCTGGTTATGGGGCCAGAGCACTTGGGTGGCCACAGACGGCGGGTAACTGGGCTGGGCGAGCTAGTCAGTGGGAGGAGTTCATCGTCCCCGGGACTTGGAGTTCTGGAAAGGGCGTTTTCCTCTGAGCTGCTATGAGCACACTTGAGTTTGGGGTCCTGTACTAGAACAGAGCGCTAGGGTGCCACATCCTGATTGAAAGGAATTGTTGTTTAAACGGCCCAGATCCTGGCAAAGATTAGGCTCTGCGAAGGTATTGAGGGTGAAAGTCCAAGAGAGGCAAGAGGCTTCCTTGGCTGGGCGCCAAGCGTAGCCTTTCCTAACCAGGTTCACACAATGATAGAAAGTCCCAGAATTCCTCAGTGGAGCAATCTGAGAATTCTGGGAACTGAAGTCCCCACATTTGGAGAATACAGTCTTGGGGACTCTGTTCAAAATGCTTTGGGAATCTGAGGAAAAAGCCATGAGAATGACAGCTGAGGTGAGAGGGAGGATGAAGGAGGCTGGGACCTTATTTGGAAGTGGAATTTCCATCCCTAACTGAAGCGGTTGTTAAGTGAAACATCATATGGCCACACAGCGATGGTGATCTTGGTTGTTAGGTGAATACCTCAAGTTTCTCCTGCCTTGTGCAAACGGCCTCCGCTTCAAATCCCCCCCCCCCCGGCCAAGGTGAAGAGCCCCCTGTTTTCTGCCATTCC
>QLTV01001316.1:92012-103432 GCA_003457575.1 Thermophis baileyi
TCACTGCCTCTCTCTCGCCCGCAGCCTGCTCAGCGGCCGCATCTCCTCGCTACGGGACGAGACCGGCGCCGTAAGTGAGCCCCCCCTCCCCGCTGCTGCGGGGGACCGGCGCCTCCCCGGGCCCGCGCCCACTTGCCAGCCGCGCCCTGCCTTTCCCTTCCCTTCCCCCAGATCTTCATCGACCGGGACCCCGACCTCTTCGCCCCCATCCTCAACTTCCTCCGCTGCAAAGAGCCGGATCTCAGGTAGGCGCCCAGCTGCTTCGGGAGGGGGCGGGATGACGCGAGGGGCGCTGGGGCCGCCGCCGCCGCACCGGTTTCTCCGCCTTTTCTGCTCCACAGGGGGAGCGACGTCTCGCTGCTGCTGCACGAAGCCCAGTTCTATGGGATCACGCCTCTCAGTACGTTGCGGGGCTGCGGCTTCTGGGGAGCCATCCTGGGCAGGGGTGAAATTCAAAATTTTCCCCTACCGGTTCTGTGGGCGTGGCAGGGGAAGGATATTGCCAAATCTCCATTCCCACCCCACTCGGGGGCCAGCCAGAGGTGGTATTTGCCGGTTCTCCGAACTACTCAAAATTTCCGCTACCGGTTCTCCAGAACCTGCTGAATTTCACCCCTGATCCTGGGCCCCCAAAGACGAGTTTGTGGAACACCCCCCACCCTCAATGACTCACCTGATCTCTCTGCCTTGCTCTCTTCTTCACAGTTCGCCGCCTGCAGTTGCACAAGGAACTGGAGCGGTCCTCTTGCGGGAGCGTCCTGTTTGAGGGTTACCTGCCCCCCCCTTCTGGTAGGGCTCGGCCACTGGAGGTATGGGCTACAGCCGTCTCCCTGCGACCCAGTCAGCTCTCGCTCTCCTTTCCTGCAGTGTTTCCTGCCAAGCGGTGGAACCGCCACAGCATAACGGGGGGACAGTTGGCTGCCCGACTGGGCAACCCCCTGGTGCGCCGGAGCAACACCATGCCCCCTAACCTTGGCATTGGAGGGCTTCTGGGGAGAGTGGAGGAGAGGAGCATGGCAGCCGGTGGGTGTCAGGAAGGGAAAGGTGGAAGAGAGCCTGGGGTGCGGCTGTGCTAGTGCTGCAATGGCTCTGGTGTCTGGTTCTGCAGCCCTGCAGCTCGGTTGATCCGGCTTGTAGTTTAGTCTTAACGATGGAAGAAGCTGGGATGCTTAAGGCATTGAGGGTGGCTTGTGGGAAACGCTCTCTGGATTTTGGAAATGAGGTGCCGCGCATCTGCATTGCACATTCCCTTTAGGAGCCCCAAATGATCCAGGTATGGTTCGTCTTATCTGTGGCCATCATAACTGGGTCGCTCTGGCTTACGTTCACTTCCTTATCTGCTACAAGTAAGTGCAAGGGGTGCAGCTGAATCCTCAGCGTGGGGTGTGAATGGGAAGAGACTCGTCTCCCTCTGCTTCCTGACTAATTTCTCACTCTGTAGGATGAAGGAGACCTCTGGCTGGCAGCTGGCTTTCTGTAGCCCCCGGCTGGACTGGGTAATCGAGCGCGTGGCATTAAATGCCCGGGTGCTTGGTGGGTCCCTGGGTGATAGTGACAAAATGGTGGCTGCTGCCTCCTGCAGCGAAATCCTTCTATGGGCCCTTCAGCCTGACGGGAACGGCACTGAGATTGGTGAGAAACTACACCCCCACCCCCATGTCCTTAGCAATCTAAAATGCCTCTTGGGTGTGGGGAGGCCAGCTAGATTTCCTGGATGCTGGCTTTGCCTGGGCTAAGGTAAAAGTTTGTTCTTCTGGGCAGTGGGATCAGAATAAGGCAGGTTGATAGGCAGCTGCCAGGAACCTCCCCCTTTGCTCTTGTGTGAATGTCTCAAACCTGTCCCCAAAACCCAGCTGGCTCTGGTTGGTGAGTCTTGCGCTCCCAGATGGCTGAGGAGGGCTTTTGAAGAAGATGAGGAGAACCCATAGATGGAGGGCCTCAACCGCTGTCTTCACTTGTACTTTCAGAGACGTTGTTCCCGAGTTGGGGGTGGGGGGCAGGCACTCCAGTTGGCCTCCTGCTCTTCGGGGGCAGCTGGTTCGGAGTCCCATGGGCCCAATCCTGAGCCTCTCCTGCTCTTCTCCCAGTTGCTTCTTTTGTTCTGTAGGAGTGTTCTGTTTAGGGGTCCCCCTAGAAGGTCTCTTCTTTGTTGGCAGCCAGCTTATTGCCACAAGCCACACGGGCAAGATTGGCGTCTGGAACGCAGTCACCAAACACTGGCAGGTAATGAAGCAGCTGGGGATTCCTAGTAGCGTTGGGGGTTGGCTTGTTACAAGGAGTTGTATAATAGCTGCAGATTTGGGATTAATTAAATACAACTTGGAGGGGGGGGTGCTACTGTTGAGATCTTTGAGTCTGACCTGTGGCAGCTAAACTAAGTTTAAGTTTACTGTCATTGCACTTCGTACAACAAAATTAAATGCCATCTTCAGTGTACATCATACATAAGGAAACTATAAAAAAATAAAACAAAAACACACATCCTTCACATTCTACACAATTGAATTGAAAACCCCTGATACTGCATTAATATTGCACTATATTTGGCAGCTCCTCCCCCCCCCCTTTTGAAGATGGGGACAAAAGTTACTTGACTCCACTTCTCTGATCAGCTCTTCATGATTTTCCAAAGATCATAAAGTTTTGAACAGGTTGTCTGCCAGTTCCTGTAATTCATCTGGCCGTGAAGGCTTAAACTTATTCACACTCCATGGGTGTTGTCTGACTGCATTTCATCCGAGTCGCTGGGTGGAATACATCCCTCCGGAGAGAAGGAGGTTGGGTCCCAGTTGGGGCTGGTGGGTGGCATTTTGCCCTCTTTGTGGAACAGCTTGAGCACTAGTGCAGCTCCTTTCATTTAAAACATTCATGAAAAGTCTTTGGTTCCTTGAAGTTTTTCCCGTTTATCTCAGCTGACGGGGTTCTCGGTTCAGGATCTGCCTTGATTCTCATAACAGGTAATTTTCTAGCTCTCGGAGGCTGTGACCTCCGGCTCCCTGATCCCCCTGTTCTCACCAGCTGCTCCACCCCTGCAGACTCAAGATGTGGTTCCCATCAACAGCCATGATGCTGCGGGCTCCTCCTTGCTCCTGGGCTGCCACAATGGCTCCATCCATTACGTTGGTGAGTCATGGCCAGCCGTCCCAGCGAGACTACGTTGGCTGTGTCCTGCCAGCTGCCCTTCTCACCTGCCGGCTGCTTCCCCACAGATGTTCAGAAGTTCCCTCTGCGCATGAAGGACAATGACCTCCTGGTGACCGAGCTGTACCGTGACCCTGCAGAAGATGCTGTCACTGCCCTCAGTGTCCACCTCACGCCCAAGAGCAGTAAGCTCCCCCCCCCCGCGGGCGGAATTGGGCACAGGAGCCTGGGTCACCTGCCCAGACTTTCCCAAATCCCGGCTAGGCTTTGCCTCCATTCCTGGGCTGGGGCAGGTTTGCTTGCCTCCAGCCCTCTGCTCCCGTGTATAGGCCACAGTGGAAATTGGATTGAAATTGCCTATGGCACCAGTTCAGGGATGGTACGAGTGATTGTCCAGCACCCAGAGACAGTGGGCTCGGGGCCCCAGCTCTTCCAGACCTTTGCTGTTCATCGTAGCCCTGTCACCAAGGTGATGCTGTCAGAGAAGCACCTTATCTCAGGTACTGGCTTTGAGGAGGAGAGGCAGATGGGTGAGGCCAGCCAAGAGTCCTCTCCCTCCCTCCCTCATTTTTTCTGCCTCCCCCCCCCCCCCCCCCCCCCCCCTCCCCCGCCAGTCTGTGCTGATAGCCACGTACGGACGTGGACGGTGACTCGATTCCGTGGGATGATTTCTACGCAGCCAGGCTCCACCCCGTTGGCTTCCTTCAAGATTCTGGCCCTGGACTCGGTGGACGGGCAGGGGGGCTGCAGTGTGGGCACAGACATTGGTAGGGACATCTGGGGTGCAAGGGTGGGGCCTGCGAGATCTGGTCCCTGGGACCCCACCTGCTTCCTTCTCTCTCCCATGCAGGGCCTTTTGGCGAGCGCGATGACCAACAGGTGTTCCTCCAGAAGGTGGTTCCAGATGCCAGCAAGCTGTACGTGCGCCTCTCCTCTACTGGGAAGAGGTGGGTCTGCAGTGGTCAGGCTAGCAGGCGGATGTGCTTGAGGCCAAGCTCCAGTGGGTGAAGCCGGAGGCAGCTGCCGGTCTCCTTGAATTTAGCCCTGCTCTTGCCTTTCGGCAGACCAAAGGTGCTCAGTACCACACCCAGCTTCACCAGGGGAGGGGGGGAGTCTCACCTCTTTTTATCCCATTGGTGCCTCTCTCTTCCCCGCAGGATATGCCAGGTTTGCTCAGTTGACGGCTCATCCATCACGGCCTTCCTGGTCCAGGAGTGCGAGGGCTCCAGCCGCATCGGCTCCCGTCCGCGCCGCTACCTCTTTACCGGCCACAGCAATGGCAGCCTCCAGATGTGGGACCTCACCACTGCGATGGAGATGGGGGACCAACCCCCAGGTGCAAGGGCTGGGCTTGGCTGGGAAGGGTAGCCCGGGGGGGCAGCCAGGGGCTCTGCAGTGGGCGTGCGTAGACTGCCCCCGCCCAGAGAAGGCGTCCTCGCTGCCTTCTGCTGTTTTCCACGTCGTTTCTGGGTGTCTCTGCAGACACTAATCTCTGCTACTGCCCTTCCTCCTCCTCCCCCCCTCCTCCCGTCCTGCAGATTGTGGTGGTCTCTCAGAAAAAGAGCTGCTGTCTGAGTTGGGGCAGTGTGACCTGGCCCTTACCCACACCCTGGAAACGAGTCCTACGGGGTCTTTCACTCTCTCCAGTACTTCTGGCATCAGGTACAGGTGTGCACGGGTGCCTGTGCAGCTGATGGGGGTAGGTAATTGAAAGGGAACCCACCAGCAACTCCAGATGTGCAAGTCTGCAAGCAAAGAGGACTGACTTGCCAATTCCCCACCTTCCCTGCCCTTGACACGCCTTAGTGTGTTGCTCAATGGGGTCGAGCTCTTCTCTTCCCCATAGACAGCACGTAACAAGGTTGTGGTTCTCCTAGCCGCCCCCAAAACCGAGACGTGGATGGGACCTGTGAGAAGCCATCAAAATCCTCCCCAGCCAGGTTGGACTTCCAGCGAGGAGACCGCCACCAACAACAGCTGGGCGGGAACTTCTTGGATCGATCCGCCGAGGGCCAGTGGATCAGCCACACTCAGGGACGGCTCTCTGCTAGCCTTCTGAGCCAAAGATCGCCGAGCCCCCCGCCCCCCCTCCCCCTAGCCCCATCCAGAGTGCCACTAAGTGAAACCTCTTTCTGACCTCTGGCCATTCTTGGGGAGCAAGAGAGCCAGCGGGGATCCCTGCTGCTGCTGCGTCTCGCCTCTTGCAACTCCTGTGGCCTGGAGTCTGCCGCAGAGCTGCCTACCCCGCCTCCTTCAAGGCTCCTCGCCCGGGAACTCTGTCCCAAGCCCTTTCCAAGGCTCTCAGGGCCTTAATCCTCTGGCAGGGTCGGTTTTTTCCCTCCTCTCTGGTGTGCAAGAGCAGATTGCATTAGGTGGTAACACATGGCCTCTGGGAGGCTGCCCCCTCCCTCCTGTTTGTGAAAAGCCAAAGATATTTATGAGCAATAGCCACCACCCCTCTTCAACTGCCTTGGCTGACTGGTTTCTCTTCCCTTTCTCTGGTAGATAAGCAGCAATAAATATACCTGGAAAGATGTTCACACAACCTCTGGAGTCTTCCTGGGATTTGCTGGAGGGCAAACCTTTCCAGGATCTTGTAGGTTGGAGTCAAAGGAGCCCAGCGATCCAAGCGCTGGTTTTGGCCAAGCTTATCGGGGAGCAGGGGGGTGAGAGCAGGAGCTCTGGAGGGCAGAGCCAGCTCCCTGCCTTGACTGGAGGGACAGCAAATGGTCACGTCTAGCAAGGGCCTCTTTGTGGTTGGCGAGGGGGGGGGCAGGAAGAATCCCTCCCTGTGGTAGATGGAGGCCTTGGAGGTCTTCGGAGGATCCTGAATTTGGATGGGAGGGGAGCTGAGGATCTCGCCCACCTTTCCACTGCCGGATTTGTGTGACCGGTTTCCATTGGTGCACATGCTGTCTGGCACGCTGAAGTTGTGTCTGCCCTTGCTCCTGCGAGCGTTGCATGTCCGGCCGTTCCGCCTATTCGTGGTCTGCTGTTGACTCCTTCAGATCGGGCTGTTCCTTGGAGCCTGTCGGATAGGAGATGAACAGGCAGCTGGACAGGGGCTTGGGGACTTACCTTCTGTGGGCCAGCCACTTGCCTTTGGGGGCGCCAGAGGTGCTATCTTCCGACTGTTAGGGCTAAAGATGAGGGTGGGTTCTTTTACAAAGGAAAAAGCTGGGAGGCTCTGTCTGTCTGCAGGATCTCCCCTGCCAGCCCCCTCAAGTCTGGTCCATGCAGAGGGAGGAGGAGAGCACCAAAGCTTCAGCCGGCTGTGCGGGCCAGTGTGAGCAGCCGGGGCTCGTTTCCACTCGCTCCTGCCAGTTGTGTGCTGGGCAGGGCTGGCACTGCCAAGGTTGGAGGCGCAGAGATGCAGCCAGCGGGGAAGAGCGGGCAGGCAGTTCGCCGATGGTCCCGACCAGCGGGCGTGAGCGGCACTGGAAGCCCACCCCGATGCAATGTGCTGCCAGCCCCCGCCTGCGCTTCCCCCGCCAGACAAGCCTTGCACAGCTATGTGGCAGCGGCCCCGTAGAGGCCAGGGAGCCGGTCTGGCGCGTCATGGCTGGCTGCGGGGAAGCGCTCGGGCGGAGCACGGCATCCGGCAGGGCTCCCGGGCAGGTAAGGGCGGTGGCGGCGCTTCCCCAGAGGTCGGCCGGGGCACACGAGCAGCAGCTGAAGTTCAGAGAGCCGGACGGGACAGCCGCTGAGTCGCCTGCTTTGGGCGGCAAGGTGCCCTGCTTCCGGGTGAAGAAGTCGGCTCGACCGGGTTGTTCCTTCGGGGGTTGCCAGGAGCAGAGCGGGGCTGCAGTTTGTTTCGTCCCCCCCCCCATTGGCAAGGGCGGGCTGACGGGGGCGATGAGATGCCCACCTTTGCCACAGCAGGCTCCAGCTGCCTGTCTCCCATCCCGGTGTTTGATGGATTTGAAGAAACCGCCGTCTGCAGCCGATACTGGAGTCTGCGAGGACTGTGAACCACCCTCCCCCCAAATTGGCGCCCCTCCTGTATGCACAAGTACCCCATTGCAATCCGGTACAACATGAATCGTGATTCCGCACCAGAAAATGTAATTTTGCAGGTTCTGCCTCCTGCTGCTCCGCATCTGTATGTCTCTTGCTCTGCCCTGACTATTCAGTACTTACGTGGGCAAGCAACATCTGATCAGTTGGTCAGCCTCTCTGTCCGTTCAACTCTTCACTCGCCAAGGCCCTCTTTCTTCCGCTGTCCCACTGGTCGAGCTGTGGGAAGGGGAAGCCAATGGGTTTTCTGTGGGGCCAGTTGAGTGTGGCCAAGTCTAGGTGCTGCTTCCCCCCCCCTCCCCACTTCCAATGCCACCCAACTTTCAAAGGCACCCAAGAGTTTCCTCTTCCAGGAGATGCTTTCTAGTGCTGAGACTGTGGTTGGTTTTCTAATTGCTCTTTTGAAGAAAGATCTGGAAACGGAGCCGTATAATAAAAATGCCCCCCAGCCCTCAGCAATAATGAAATCAGTGCAGTGAAACTCCAGGTGACTAGCAAAAGTGCCAGTCCAGAAAACCACAGAATGAAACGGCTGGGTCAAGGGTGGGGGCGCTCCCCCAGGGTGGCTGGCAACTGGGCTGAAAATAAGATGATCCAGGCCAGGTACCCGCTCTGTTGCCCTCCATGTCATCCCTGACAAAAAATGTGCTGACTGAAAATACCCTGAAGAAGATAGATTCAGGGATTTCTGCCAAGGAGCGATTCCATCCAGGAGAGACCACTGCTCATTTCTGTGGGCTCACCTGAGCCCCCAACAACCAAGCTGGACCAAGGACTACCTGCTCTCATCCCGCCACGTTTCGCCTCCAAGCCCTCTGCAGATTCTGAGATGCTGAAACAGGTGGAGAACAAATTAATCCCCCCCCCGATGCACGTGAAAACAAAGAACTTTCCTGACTTCCTCTGCAAATCCCAGCCCTATCTACATATCACAAACTGGGATTAAAACAAAGCAACAATCCCAGAACATTTTTATATTGAAGTGGTCAATATAAAAGCAAGGGTGGGTTGCTAAGGATCTCACGCCAAAGGCCCTTCCTGGAAACCAGGACTGTGGGCTGAGAGGCTGATGGGGGCTTTGGTCTCGCTGCCCAAGTCCCAGCAGACCGAGACAGATCTAACTTGAGTCCGTGTCCGGAGGAGACCTGGCCGAATGCAGGAGGTGCCCACAGACGAGATTCTCCTCAACCCTGATGCAATATGTGGTAAGTGACTCCTTTCCCCCTCCCCAATTCTGCAGAACTTTGAGAAGCACTGGGGGAGGGGGTGTTGTACATGCTGTTCTGGGTGGGGAGAGGAGGTGATGTGACCAGGAAGCCTGGCTCCTTGGAAGGACAGCCAGCCCTGAACCAAAGATGAGCTGCTGTGTATGAAGAATGAAGCTTGAGAGGCTAGTGGGACTGTGGGAGGCAATACGGGCAGGGAGACCCTGGGGTCTCGGGCAGAAGAGCCTCGGCTCCTGGGATGGAGCTCCTGAGCCACACAAGAGCCTGTCCTGCTCCTGCATGGCATGGTGGCCGAGTTCCCAAATGCAGTCAGCAGCTCAGGAGTTTTATAGCAGTCTTCTGGAATTTGGGTAGGAAAAGGAAGAATCCGAATAGAGCTGGGCGAGAGCTTGGAAGTCTCCAGCCCCCTGCTCAAGCAGGAGATCCTATACCCTTTCAGACAAGTGACTGTCCAGTCTCTTCTTTAAAAAGTCCTTAAGGCCTGGAAGCGGAGCTCTGGCTTCAGGAGGTGGTGTGCCCTGCTCGGCCTCAAGTGAAGCAGAAGTCTCCAGAGGTATTGCCGGAGCGGAAAGGACATGCTGGACATGTGAACAAATTGTCCTGCTCTGCTCCTTCTTGAACAGGCCCCATCTGGAGTCCTGGCTCCAATTCTGGGCATCCCAGTCCAAAAAGAAGCAAGGTCAGAGGAGGAGACGGGAGTCTGGCAGAGACCATGGGGAAAGGGGGCTCTTCCCCATGGCAGCTGAGCTGAGAGTAGTCCATCATGGTATGCCGTGATTAAATAGTTCTTTTGCATGCATTTAATTTCTCGGTTTCTTAAATCTTAGTGGCCATATTAGCCTGTAGCTGAAGAAATAGCAGGCTTGTGGCACTTCAAAAGTATACAAAGATGTCAAAATTGTACTAGAGGGTAGGAGATAATTTTTTCTAAGGATACTAGTGATAATTTGATTTATTCTCATAAAAAGATTGCACCTTGTTTGCATCTCGTGTCAGAAAATTCTTTCTTACTTTTATGTAAGAACCCTCAACCCATTAGCTGAGTCCATAACTATCAATGTATTTCTATCACTTCCTGGTGCCTTGGAGAGAGAGCAGAGCTGAGGATGCCCATGATTGGCCGGGGGGGGGAGCATCCTTTGTCTTTGGCAGCCACACCTCCTTTTTATTTCCTCACCATGCCTTCTATTGTCTTGTCCACCCCCACCCCATGTCCTACTCAGCAGGTTGATCTGAAGGTGCAAGTAGAGAACGTGAACATTACCATGATGCCTGTCGTTGCAGGGGGTGGCCACAGGCTCAGCCCCCCCATTGCTGCCAGAACCCTTGGAAGACCAAGAGGAAAGGGTTCTTGCCATGCTGGGCATCGTGGGCACCATACTGAACCTCCTTGTCATCATCTTCATCTACATTTACACCACAATATAGTGCTCATTCCCATCTGTTGGCCTGCTCCGCTCTGTGGCCAGCAAGTGCCAGCTGGAAGAGGGAGCAGCCGTGGCAGGGACAGACAGCACCAGGAGTGTTGCTGGATGCCGCCTGGGCTCAGGAGGGGCCTAGTCTTTCACCAAGCTTTGTCCCTTCCAGTGTCACTACGTTCATATTAATTTGTCAGCAGGACTCTTATTCTGACATGACATTGTACACTTATATGAAGTTCTCATGTGATACCTGTTCTGCGCATGTGTTATTTATTTATTTATTTATTTATGTATTTATTAAATTTGTATGGCACCCAACTCCCAAGGGACTCTGTGTGTTGCTTTTATGTGCAGGTTGGTTCTTGACTTACAACTAGTCATTTAGTGACTGTTCAAAGTTACAGTGGCAGTGAAAAAAGTGACTTATGACCATTTTTCATACTTAACGCAAAAGGTTTCTGAGGAATCCGGGGGAGTCGAACAACCTGACACAGAGCTTAATTTATCACGGGCAGCGCAGATATTCTTACGTGAAAGAAGTAAAAGTATTTCACCTCCTTTATTATCAGCATGAGATGAAGCTATAAGCAGCTATTATGAGCAAATTAGTATTATGGAAGAGACGCTGCATAAAGCAAAGCAATATGTTTCTACACGAGCCAGTAAAAAGGCGATATAGTGTTCCTCAAGAGGCATCCATGTTGCCTTCTTCTTCAGAGCCAAGGCCACTCCTCCAGGAGGATGTTGTAAAGGATGTTGCGTCAGGTGGATCAAAGGAGACAGCTATTGTTGCAACGCCATCTGGTGGTGAATATGCTAAAATACAGGAGCAGTTAAATGATCTAAAACGTAATTTTTTAGATATTTCTCTCAAACAAACTAGCCTACAAGCAGAGATACCTCAAATGTCTCTTCATGTACATCAGAGTGCATCCCCTGGTGGTGCTGATGTATTGTTTGACCGAGGTCATGATTTAAGAGAGAGACAGCAAGATTTACTGCAGCAGAGACAGGTGCAGGGCACTTAAGCAGGCAGCATACATATGGGAGCTCAAATGCAAGGGGCACCCAGAATACAAAGGCCACTGTTCCAGATGCAGCAGGTTCTGTCACAAGCACAGCAACCACAGATATGAATGCCTTTAGCACAGCCTGCACAACAGCCTCAGCTCCAACCACAAGTGCCTTTAGCTCAGCCACAGCAAGTTCCTCAGGCATTCATGCTTGCTACGCCACACTTGAGAGAGTCATCAGTAGCGAGAGCACATGTGAGACGTCCCTTCCGAGGAAGAACCTACGTTCCCAGGTGCCAAGATGCTACATCTGTAATCGTGAGGGACATGTCACTCGGGATTGTTCACAACGCATTCCAGATCCCATCCAGTACCAGCCCAGAGGATCAGACTCCAGAGGCAGCAGAGGCATGGGCAGAAGACAAGGTCGTCGTGGTTTCAGAAGTGATTTGCAAGCTCCATATATCACTTTGGCCTTAACCAACGATCCAGGGCCATGCCAAGGATATGACAGATGTCTTTTATGGACTTTGGACATTGGTGCATCATTGCACGTTACTTACATAAAAGTTCTCTTCTCAGAAATGCACGAGCCTGAACCA
>QLTV01001316.1:138502-155671 GCA_003457575.1 Thermophis baileyi
CAGGGGGTCAAGCAAACTGTTCACTGTTGACAGAACTCCTCTCCGGGTGAAGTCGGTCTTCTGAGCTGGGGCTCTGAAGGTGAAGATGTCCTTCTTCAAGTCCCAACACAGGCCGAGACTTCGTTGAACAAGAGTAGATTGGTTATGCTATCATCAGGCAGCTTAACACAGACGCAATGGTACATTCAATCAGATTATATTTTATTCTTCAGGCATCCTCTGACAACACTCACGGTTATGTAGAAGTTCTTCTGAATCTACAGTCATAATCTGGAACCATCACGAATATCGTAAAAAAGGATTAATGCTTCCCATCTCCTTCTTCAGGCATGCTTTCCCGGTATATAGCTTGCAAGTGACTTCCTTTGGGATACCGTACTTCAATTACTCCCGCCCCCCCAGGCATACTTCAATGACCAATGAGAGTACACAGTTATGATCACATGCCATGGACTACATGGCATGGACTACATTCCCCAGAATGCTATGTCTTAAAGAGACAGTTCTTAATTCTAGGCTAAACCCTTGATAAGCCAGCACACCTTCTAAAATGAATGTAATCTTTACTTATTTTAACTCTGTTACATTTCATCCAATATTTCAAAGTATCGATGAAGATCAAACTCTTGCACCCCTTGAATGCAAAGCTTCCTCCCCCAAAACATCAGGCTCCAGTGCAGAAAAAAATCTGCAACTCCCTGGCTGACAGGCTGCCCAGCCCCATCTCTACAAACAGCTCCTGCTGTGCCTGGGGATGAAACTGACATTCCAGGGAAGGACATGGGAAAGTGGAGGAAGTGAGAGAGCACCAAACATAAAACAACAGTGGATAAGATCAAAACAGGGGATTGACTTAGACTTATATTATAAGTCTATATTATATTAGAATTCATTGTGCTTTACAGCCCTCTCCAAGCAGAGGTGGGTTTCAGCAGGTTCTGACCAGTTCTGGAGAACCGGTAGCGGAAATTTTGAGTAGTTCGGAGAACTGGTAGCGGAAATTTTGAGTAGTTCTGAGAACCGGTAAATACCACCTCTGACTGGCCCCACCCACATCTATTCTCTGCCTCCCGAGTCCCAGCTGATCGGGAGGAAATGTGGATTTTGCAGTAACCTTCCCCTGGAGTGGGGAGGGAATGGAGATTTTGCTGTATCCTTCCCCTGGAGTGGGGTGGGAATGGAGATTTTACAGTATCCTTCCCTTGCCACGCCCACCAAGCCACGCCACACCCACCAAGCCACACCCACAGAACCAGTAGTAAAAAAAATTTAATCCCACCACTGTCTCCAAGTGTACAGAGTCAGCATATGGCCCCCACAAGCACCAAGTAGCCAAGATTTGCCCTTCCTTTTCTTTGCAATCTTTCTTCTTCCAAACAGAATTCTACCTGGATTTTTGAAACTGCTCCTTTTGGCCCCTGCTGTTATCACCAGCAGGTTGTATACAGGGGAGTTGTTATTACTGCTCTTTTGTTTATTTCTCAGGTGGTTTTTAGCGTACCTGTGACCACTCCCACTATTTTCAAGCTACAGTTTGCCTCTACCCTCTCTGGACCAATGGCATATCTGAATTTTGAAAGCAGGTTTTGTCCCTCTTAGCAACCCACTGAGGTATATAACCCCCCCCCCAAACCAATAATATTCAGGAAAGCAACTCAGTAAATCAATCAATAGCAGGATGTCTCTCTGTTCGATGGCTGGCCCATATTTTTTAATTAACACCTAGAAGAGAGGCTAGCTCTTCCTATTTACATCTTGTGAGCTGTGAGATAAGAAATTTCCAGCTCAAGGTGTTTTAAAAAACGAGGTACTTGTAAAACTGTTATCTAGAAGGGTACTTATTATTTGTGTTCTTTAGAGATTATGTTATTCTCAATTGCTTACACAATGTAATCAAGAATCGAAACAAAATTTACCCTTCAAGATGCAAAAGAATAACAAAAACCTACATCGACAACAGAATGCACTATATAACCATTAATTTTTATTTTATTTTCAGAAAATGTACAAAAGTTAAGAATAGTTACATTGTACAGTAACTACTTTTTCTACTTATTGCTATAAATCAGTTTAAAAAAAGGTCACATAAAAATCACTAGATGAGCAAAAGGGATGCTGATCGTTAGTCGCTCCCAATTATCCCAAAAGTGCTTTATCAAAAGGCAATTGGAGTTTCTTTGTTTTTTCCTTGAAGACGTTTCACTTCTCATCCAAGAAACTTTTTCAGTTCTGATTGAATGGAGGGGGAAATGGAAGGATTTATATTCCTTGCAATCATCTGGCCGTTAGCACTCTCTCTGAGAGTCATTGAGGCCACTTGGGGGGTTCATCTGTGCCTTCAGGGTCCCTGAATCAGAGTGCAAATGGGTGTGGAACCTTCTTGGAACTGCTAAAAAGTCTGTGTTGTAAACAGGAGATGGGTGGTATTGTATCCCTGTTGTATCTGTTGAGGGAGGGCTGTTCAATTTTAACAAAATGGCCTCTTCGACTCCTCTTTCAAACCAGTAGTCTTCCCTGTCCAGAATGTGGACTTTGCTGTGGTCTTTGTCTTTCAAATGCAGGTGGATTGCTGAATCTTGTCCTGATGTTTGTTCTCCTATGTTGTGCCATGCATTTATGGAGTGGTTGTTTTGTTTCTCCAATGTACAGATCTACACATGTCTCACTACATTCTACTGCATATATCACATTGCTCAGTTTATGTCTGGGTGTTTTATGTTTGGGATGGACAAGCTTCTCCTCATCTGTGGGGGGTTGCATTCTGTAATCAACTCTGTAATGTCAGTTCTGTGAACATTCAGTTCACATGGGAAGATGTCAAGGAAAATAGTCTGGCTTTCCTGGACTGAGCAGTACACATTAATAAAAACAGAAGTCTTAACACTGATGTTTACAGAACCCCCCCCCCCCACCACCACCACCACACACACACACAGATCAGTATTTACATTTTGATTCTCACCACCCACTGGAGCACAAAATGAGAGTGATCAGAACCTTACAACACTGGGCTAAAGATTTGCCTACCAGTAAAGCGAGAAAAGAAAAAGAACTAAACTAAGAATTTGTGGCTATTCCAACTGGGTCTTCATCAAATCCAAAAAAAGATCCAGCAGGAGTTCCTCCATAACAGACGAAGAAGAGAACAACAAACAAAGCAATGTTTTCATGCCCTACGTTGCAGGAATATCTGAAAAGCTCAGGAGGATTTTCAACCAACACAATATACATGCACACTTTAAACCCCATAATATACTAAGGCAGAAGCTTCTCCACCCCAAGGACAAAACACCAGACATAAACTGAGTAATGTGATATATGCAATACAATGCAATGTGAGACATGTACAGATCTGTACATTGGAGAAACAAAACAATGGTGAAAAAAGTAAGGTTCTACATTTAGGCAAGAAAAACCAAATGCACAGGTATAGAATAGGTGGTATCTAACTCAATAGTAGTAACTGCAAGAGGGATCTTGGAGTTCTAGTAGACAGCCACTTAAATATGAGCCAGCAGTGCAGTAGTGGGTTCGACTTACCTTTGCTACCGGTTCAGGAATGGGAGTGCGCGGGCGCGCAGGCGCGCTTTGCACGCACACGCTTCTGCACATGCGCAGAGCATTTTTGATGACGTCCGGGCGGGTGGGCGGAGCCTGCCACCGCTGCCGCTACCGGTTCACCGAACCGGTGAGAACCGGTAGCAACCCACCACTGCAGCAGTGTGCTGCAGCTGCCAAAAAAGCCAACACAGACCTAGGCTGAATTAACAGAAGTATAGAATCAAGATAACACGAAGTGTTAATATTAGATTAATAAGGCCTTGGTAAGACCACACTTTGAATATTGCATCCAGTTTTGGTCACCATGTTATAAAAGAGATGTTGAGACTCTTTTACAAAGAGTGCAGAGAAAAGCAACAAACATGATTAAGGGACTGGAGGCTAAAACATGAAGAATGGTTGCAGGAGTTAGGTATATCTAATTTAATGAAAAGAAGGACTAGGAGTGACATGATAGCAGTCTTCCAATATTTGAGGGGTGCAGGTTTGAGCAGCAGGTAGAAGATCTCCAAGGTCCCTTCCAACTCTGTTATTCTGTTAACTACTTCACAAACGCATGGCACAACATAGGAGAGCAAACCCATCAGTACAAGATTCAGTGGTCCATCTGCATTTGAAAGACAAAAGTCACTTCTTTGAGGACAGCAAAGCACACATTCTAAAGAAGCCATCTATATTAAAATTGAACAGCCTTCTCTTAACAGAAGGGGAGGGATAGGACACCATCTATCTGACAGCACCTATCTCCTGTTTACAACACAGTCCTTTCAGCAGTTCTAAGAAGGTCCCATACCCATTTGCTCTGATTCAGGCGACCCTTAGGGCAGATAAACCCCCAAGTGGCCTCAGTGATTCCCACAATGCTAACGACCAAATGACTGCAAGGAATATGAACCCTTCCATTCCCCCCCCCATTCAGTCAGAATTTAAGATGCTTCTTGGATGAGAAGCAAAAGGTCTTCAAGGAAAAAAACAAAGAAAGTCCAATTGCCTCTTGAAAAAGCACCTTTGGGACAACCATAACCCGCATGACTGAAAGTCTCCATAGACATTCAGCTCCCAATTCTTTTTCCTGGATTTCATGCTTGTCAGCCTAGATTCACACTGTCAACAAGGGATAGTTTTCAAGCCAGCTCCAGACCCTGCACACCTCTCTCTCTTTTCCACCTGCTGGCCTTCTCATGCAAGCAGCATTCTCAACGCCCATTAATGCAGAAAATGAGCTGAAGGCCAGCTCTGCCCAAATAACTGTTTTATGTATGTTCACCCCCTTGTGTTACTTATAAAATAATAAATGCAGAATATTGCTATAAAAGTCTAATAAATAAATAAACTTTCCAAGCACTCAGATTTCTGAATTACAAGGTGTAGCCACAAAAGTGCCGGTTTTGGGAGAGGACCACAGAGGACCAATTTATCAATGGGTCAGGTGGCATCTTTGGCAAGGAAGTGAGGGAGGACCCTTCCCTCTTTCTTTTTGACTTGCCCATTCTTCTTGCTTCCAATTCAGCCCACCTGCACCACTCCTTCACTAGGGCAACAATCTGTCAGATGATGTGAAAAACGGTCAACATTTTTGGACAATTCTCAGCATCTGATTCCATAAAGAAAAGAAAAATCTTTTTAAGCTGACAATCCCAGCAAAGAGCAGGACCAGGTGCTGGGATCTTGCAACTTGACTGGGCAGGTGATCCAATATAATTTTCTAGTGTTTGAAGGATACTGAAATTCCCAGGACAGTTGCTGTGAGGAGAGGGTCTTGACTAATCATAAATACACTTTTCTTGTAGAGCACTTGAGGGTTAGAGCTATCAGGCTCAGGGAACACTGGCTAGATTTAGGAAGGAAAAAAATGGTCTGAAGCACAATTTCCCAGCTCAAAAATAGAGCAGCAAAGATTGATGCCCAAGGTAAACCTGGCATCAGAAAATCCACTGGGCCCTGAACATTACAGCCTTCCCGTCCCACGGAAATGGCTCTTAATGAGCAAAGAAATGCTGACAATAGCTTTTCCTGCACAACTGTCAAGTAAATACAAACTTCCAACAAGACCCTGGAGTCTCAAAAGCAGCACCCTTCCCCTCCTGAAAAGCAAGATGGGACTAATAGGAAGCCTTGTATTTTGGAAATTGACAGTCTACCCAAAAACAACCAGAGAGTGATCCTCAGGTGTGGTAACAATGAGAAATATTCTGAAAAGAGAAACCTACCTACCGTTACAGGTAATCCTTGATTTACAACCATTCATTTATTGACCGCTCAAATGTACAAAGGCACTGAAAGTGACTTACGACCAGTTCTCACACTTATGACCATTGCAGCATCTTCACAGTCATGTTATCAAACTTTGGGTGTTTGGCAACCGACATGTGTTTACAAAGGTTGCAGCGTCCTGTGTTTAAAGCCCAGATTGTTTTAAGCAGGAAAACCTCAACATTCAGTTTCAGTCATGGAGCCAGTTAACCAAGGGGTGATGAGCTCCTTTGGCTGAAGGTGTTAGGTACCCATCTATTGGAGATGCTTCATTTTTGATGGGCAAAATAACCTCTTCCTGCTCTATGATTCTGTGGCCGCGTCTGCAATAGAGAGAAGCCGCAAGACTTTCCTGCATTCTCCAGAAGCAATGACTAGAAATGCCATGGGGGGGGGGGCGCATTGAGGTCAGTTGAAATTTGAACAGCTGCAAGTATCCCCATTTCAGCTGACCAGGGAACCCTGTGGAGCAAGTGTTAGCCTATTTGGGAAACTAAAAAAAGACCCAAACCCTTGCCTTGGTCCTTGAGAGGTAGCAAACCTCATACTCCCTCACACTGATGATGTTACCTAATTGGGTACTGAAATGTCTGGAAGCAAACAACCAAACACCAAGGTCTCCACACTTGAGTCCAGATGGAGGAAACCTTGGTTGTAGTTAGAATTTATGCACTTATACTCCAGTTTACAACAATAAACTTGGGCACAATTTGCAGCTAAATTATAGTTCTTGAGGAAATTCAAATAGCTCCCACCCTAATGACACTCAGAAATTCATTAAAAACATGGTTGTTCTTCCAGCCCTTGGCACAGGCTGGTTGTGAAGACCTTGTATGTTTGGCTTCTGATTTGTTTTGGTTTTTTAAATTGGTCTTACAGTCGCCTTTTAGGCAACTTACCATTCTCTTAGACGTCTCTTAATGTATCTGCAGCTGCTAAGTGGTACAGAGGATGCCAAAAGGGTTGGTTTCCATGCTGATCCAATGCAAATGGATAAATGCAGGATATAAATAAATAAATGAAGGCCAGTTTTCAGCACAAACACCCAAGGCCTAAAGACAGGCTCTGAATGAAGAAGGCACTCCTTGTGAAAATTATGCCTATATCTTTTTAAATAGAGGTGGGACTCCCCCTCCCTCCCTCTCTCTCTCTCTCTCTCTCTCTCTCAATGTGTGAAGAGGAACAAGATGCCCCCTTCCCACATGCACATCTTTGTCCCTTCTACACAGGATCAAGAATTGAAATAAAGGAAAGAGACCCCCACGTTAGGCTTTATTTCAGAGAACTTGAACAGAAACGTGGCAGAAGTCAAAATTTTGACAGCCAATATGTGCATAGAAAACACAGAAAGCTGGGCAACCAGATGGCCCAATGGGACTCCACACGCATGAACACCCAGCCTTCCTGAGCAGGAGGCCCCGGCCGATTGCCTCTGCACATAGGCGCTCCAATGAGCCAACAGCCAACAACTCCACGCACCACAGAATCTGAGGCCTGCTGCAGGAAAGAGATGGGCCCACCTGCTTCCCACAGGTCTCGCTTTCCCACAGGAGCGTCACAGGAATCACAAAACCACCCCAACTCTTTGGGCCAGCAGCAGCAGAGGAGGGGAGCTGAAGCCAAGTCCCTTCAAAATGCCAGGGCATCATAGAACAAGGGGAGCTGCCCTATGGGATCCAGCAGGGAAGAAACTCTGGTGGCTGGTTTGGGAAAGAGGCCGGCCTCTAGCAGGTGAAGCCTTGGAAACAGGCGGGGGGGGGGGATCTCTTCATTAAGCCATACCCACCTTCACGTTTCAAGCCACTCATTTTTTCTTTAGGAGAAGTTGCTATGGCTGTTATACTCTTGATCTGTGCAATTATTGACAAATAATGTATTTGCTTAAACATTAAACAATTCTAAAACATTTTTTTTAAAACAACCCACAACATTCTATTCGTGTTCTACACAGAAAACATAAAAAGCACTAATGGCACGTGGCTCTGCCGCCGGCCATCCTCCGGCAGCCGCCTCTGCCCCCGGGTCAGGCCCTATCCCGCCAGCTGAGCAGAGAACGGAGACCCTGGCTGAGAACCCGCAGCACTCCAGCGGCCTTGGAGCCGGCACGGGACCCGTCCTCACGTGCACACCGGTCTAGGAGCGAGCCGGCCGCAAGCGTCACTCCAGGGTCCCTGCTATTTCAGCTGGGGAGGGGCAAGAGAGGACGGTCCCTCCTTCCCTCGATGACAGCTGGGAGCGCCCACCGAGAATCACCGCAGCAGCTTTCTCAGTCCAGCCGCCGGGATGAAGCCATCCTTTGAGAAGCGCACCCCCCCCCCCGCACACTGGCGGACGAAACCGGCGATCTGGACCCGGTTGCCCAGCGGAGGAGGGGTCCCCCAGACGTATGCCGGCGCGCTCCCACCGCGCTGGCAACCAGGGCTGGGCCGAAGACCGCAAATAAGACTTGCTTCGCCTGCCCAAGAATGCGATACCCAGACCGGCGCGGCTCCCGGCTACAAAGCTGCCCCGCGGAGAGGCCTCTGCAGCTGAAGGCCATGAGAAGGCGCAGCGAGCGCCAGTGGCTAGGACGCCCCAGCTGGGCTGGAGACCAGACGCGTCCGACACCGGCCGGCTTCTCCTGGCGGCGAAGCCCGGCCCCGGCGTCTTCCGCCCCCCGCCTCCCTCTCGCCGTGAGAGCCCTCGTTGTCCGACTCGGCTCGAAGCTACCTCCGCGCCACAGGGGAAGCAAGTGCTCCCCACTCCCCACTCGGGGTTCCCCGCCGCCAGGTGGGCGCCTCAGAGCAGCCGCCCAGAATGGCCAGTAGGGGCCACGCGTGAGCTGCTGACAAGCGCTCATCCCCCTCGGAGGAAGCCTGGCACGAGTGGAAAGAGGCCGTTCCGCCAGCAGCAAGAGCGCGCCCGCGCGCACACACCCCAAGCTTCGAAGCGCCGCCTCCTCCCGTTGCCCCGCTTCACAACAACGGGGCTGGTGGAAGGGAACCGCGGCCGCACCGGTAAACCCCGAACATGGTTAGGGCTCCCGCTGAAGCCCCGCCGCGGCTTCCCCGCAGCCAGGAGCTCGAAGGAGCGCAACCCCACCCCTAGGACGCCCCACCCGCCTCCCTTCTCACCTTGAGGCCTGCCATCAGTCGGGAAGGGGCTCGCCCTACCTGCCACCGGCCCCTTGCCGGCGACAATTGTCCTCCCCCCACGGCGAGAGAGCAAGACCAGGTCGCTCGCCTCCGTCGAGGTCCGACGCGGCGGCCTGGAAGCCCCCCGCTCCCGGCGGCTCCTCGGTCTCCTCCACGAAGGTTGACCCGCGACCGGGATGACAGGCGGCGACTGCGCAATTCTGGGCAAAGGCGAAGGTGGGCTGCCGCCGCGACGCCCCTCTGGCCGCGCGCTTTTACCTGGCCCGACGGCCGCCGTTCGCGGCCGCGCCTCTTCTGCGCGCCCGAGTTGGTAGGCGAGGCTGGCCATGCGCTCGCCCGGAGTGGCTCCTCCTGCCGGCTCGTCACACGCGCGGCACCGTCCGCCGGCGCTACGCCTGCTTCGCCCAGCAGCCACCTCTTCCGACGAGGCGAACTGGGGGGGAGGGGTGCCACCTGCTCTCGCGGCTCCTGTCCCCCTGACGCTCCCGCGCGATCGCCGCGGCCGAGCACGCCCGGTAGCCACCGCCCGGACGGTCCACGCAAACCGCTAAGGAAGCCAGTCCGCGGCCGTCACGGCGGAAGGATTTCCGCCCTCTCGGCTGCTGAGTGGGGTAGCTGCAGCGAATGAGTCGCCGTCTCTGAAGGAAGCCGCTGCCAGAAGACAGGGGAGGAGGAGAGGGCGCGGAAGGGGAGGGGGCGTAGCAAGCAAACCAGCCGGCGGCTGCGTTGAGGCTCGCAGGATTTCTGGCAATTCTACGCTTGGTGCGCCCGCGTTTCCCTGCTGTGTGTCCCCCCCCCCACACACACACACGTGTGCCTGCGTGGCTCCTTTCCTCTAGGCCTGCCCACGGGAGTCTTGCTGTTTCCAGCAGCAGCAGCTGAAGGCACCTCTTCTCCACAGGGCGCCCACGCCGCCCCCCTATTCAAAGAAGCGCAGAGAGCTTTGCGCTCAAGCTGGTGCTGCCGGGAGGGTCTGCCGACTGGCCCGGAAATGTATGTGTCTAGTCTAAGGAAGAGACAGACTAGGGGTGGCATGCTATTCATCTCCCAATATCTCAGGGGCTGCCACAAAGAAGGGGAGGACTGATTCTCCCAAGCACCTGAAGGCAGGACAAGAAGCAAGGGATAGAAAGTTGTAACCTAGATCTAAGGAGGAATTTCCTGGCATTGAGAACACTTAACCAGTGGAACTTTCTCCATTACTGGAGGTCTTCAAGAAGAGACTGGACAACCGCTTGTCTGAAATGGTCTAGAGCAGCAGTTCCCAACCTTTCCAGCTCCAAAAACTGATGGGGGTGGAGGGGATGGTTTCGTTTGCACGTTTGCACGCTTGCACGCCGCTTATGCGGCCTGGTTCCCAACAGGCGGCCTGGAGGTTGGGGACCCCTGGTCTAGCGTCTCCTGTTTGAGCAGGAGGCTGGACTAGAACACTTCCTTTCCAACTCTGGTGTGTTTCTGCTCTCTGCAAATCAGCCTCCATCCATCAGCAGACAAATAGGGGGATTAACACTCCCCAAGAGCAGGCAGAGGGAGGGGGCAATGACCCCCCCGCTTACAAGAGTGCCCCCCCTCAGGACAGGCAGAGGCCTCTGGGCAACAGAGAACAAAAACCTGGACCTCAGCTATTCCACAAGTGAGGGATCTGAGATTTCTTTTGCTGGGTCTCTGTGACAGAATTGGCCACAACTATCTCCCATGCCCAGAAAGTGCACCATTGCTCTTGGTGCCAGACTGAAGATTCTTCAAACCCAGGGCAGAAGAGTCTGAAAACTCTACTGTAGGGAAGGACAGGCCTTGTTCATGGCCTCCTCAGCTTGGCAGGAATGCCACTTGCCCTGACCTTCAAGGAAATTGTCGGGCTTGGTTTCCTTTCCTGATCCTGGTGAAGACAAGAAGAGGGTTGTCTTCATTTCAATGGAGAGAAAAACTGGGCATGCCAAGTAAATTGCGCGGAGTTCTGCCAGCCTCACTTGTTTGATGTGCGTGTGAGAAATACTCTTCCTCTTTCTGGTTGGCACTTAACCAAGAAGCATTGTTGTAATGTGGCAGAGTCTATCGGTGGTGGGGCAGACCTTAGGACTTGCAATTAACCACAACAATGGTGGTTAAACTCTTACCTGTCAAAACGTTGGACAGAGACCTGGCCAGACATGGAACTGGGCTCCGGGCTGTGGCTATCTGAGTGTCTTGATCTGGAGTTGTTTAGCAACAGCAGGGAAAGCCTCAGAGCATGGATAGCACTTAGACTTATATACCGCTTTACAGTGCTTTACAGCACTCTCTAAGCGGTTCACAGAATCAGCATATTGCCCCCAACAATCTGGGTCCTCATTTTACCCACCTCGGAAGGATGGAAGGCTGAGTCAACCTTGAGCCGGTGAGATTTGAACCGCTGAACTGCTAAACAGTCAGCTGAAGTAGCCTGCAGTACTGCACTCTAACCACTGCGCCACCTCGGCTCTTGGATGCCCCCAAGGCAAGCGGTTGGCAGGCAACTCAGTGTCTTTTCTTGGGGTGACTGTCTTCCTCTGCAACTTGCTCAGGAAGACTCGGCCCCTGGACAGGGGTGGGTTCCACTTACCTTCCTCACCGGTTCGCATTGCGATGTTTTGCGCGCGCGCGCTCCCTCGGGCAATTTGGCTTCCGCACATGCTCAGTAGCTTCAATCAGCCCGAAACACAGCTGAGGAGCTGATCAGCTGTGCTTCTGGCAGAAGGAATAAAGGTCAGTTTAAACGCAGGGGCGGGCGGGAGGGCCCTTTTTCAAGCGGCAGAACAGGAAAAACCTTCCAAACAGTGAAAAAATTCACTCAAAATTCCCAAGTGAGAACGGGGGGGCGGGGGGGGGGGCCCTTTTTCAAGCGGCAGAACAGGAAAAACCTTCCAAACAGTAAAAAAATTCACTAAAAATTCCCCAAAAAAGATGGCGGCGCCCACGGACCGGCACCGACCGAACCGGATCCATGACATCACCAGCGGGTCGCTAATGGTTCGGGCGATCCAGTCCGAACCGGGAGGAACCCACCCCTGCCCCTGGAGCAAAACTGGGTTGGCAGCAAGACATTCTGTGGCCTGGGAAGCCAAATGCAGGAGGACCCTACAAAGTTCCTAGCAGCTAAATGAATGCCATTTACCATCCCTCTTGCCACACGCTTTCTTTTGCCCCTTCCCACAGCAAGCGGCTCCAAGCAGACCTAAATTCTCCCTTCCCCTGCAGGACCCTGGTTGGGAACCTGTTTCTGAGCAAAGGCAGGGCTTAAAATGCGTGCAGGCCATTTCACCTGTAAAACATCCCAAAGTAGAAACAATTGATTACATTAAAGCAAATGCAATAAGATGTACAATAAGCAATAGTCCTGATCTCCAGGAGCCAACAGATGGGCAAGCGGGTGGCAGGGGATTAGAACTTCACATTCATATCCTAGTTTGCAGCACACCATATAATTTTGGACTTGCAAACCTTTATAAACTTGATTTCAAACTAGGAAAGGCAGGGAAATCAAAAGTAAAAATAGGCAATTCATTCAGTTGGTTCGAGTTCCTTGGGCAAATACTCTCCAAAATGGATTGCAAACAAGCAACTCTTATGATACGTTTAAATCAGGGGTGAAATCCAGCAGGTTCTGACAGGTTCTGGAGAACCGGTAGCGGAAATTTTGAGTAGTTTGGAGAACCAGCAAATACCATCTCTGGCTGGCCCCAGAGAGGGGTGGGAATGGAGATTTTGCAATATCCTTCCCCCAGGAGTGGGGAGGGAATGGGGATTTTGCAGTATCCTTCCCCTGGAGTGGGGAGGGAATGGAGATTTTGCAGTATCCTTCCCCCAGGAGTGGGGAGGGAATGGGGATTTTGCAGTATCCTTCCCCTGGAGTGGGGAGGGAATGGAGATTTTGCAGTATCCTTCCCCTGCCACGCCCACCAAGCCACGCCCACAGAACCGGTAGTAAAAAAAATTGGATTTCACCAATGGTTTAAATATGCATTTGCGCCACATGGCAAAACAAATCAGATAGGATCAGGAAGTCAAGTCACCCTTGTATTATCACCGTTTCTATCCCACGAATGGAGATGCCCTGGTGGCCACCAGATGGGGCTCCTGTGGGAAAGAATCCCCAAGCCGGCTGGAATGGCCTTGTGTGCCCAGTCCTGCATCCAAATACGCCCGATGGAACTGGGGCATCCCCAATCCCCCCACCCCAGTCCAAGCCCTCTCCACCAGAACTGAAGCCTGAGCATTGCTTGGGGGCAGGAGGCACGTACACGTACACACTGAGGAATGGGAGAAGGGTTCTTACGATAAAGGTTATCCCTCCGTCCTTTCCTAGGTTCTTAAATGCTTTTCATAATAAGGAGTTCCCAAAAATATGCAAAGTATTTTGTAAACCTTCAGTTGCCTTTAGCCTTTAAACAAGATGTGGAAATTGTTCAAAGAAAAAAGATCTTTAAATGGAAGTACCTGCACTGGTTCATTAAGGACATGAACCGCATTATTTTCTATGATTTCACGCTACTTCTCATAGCTGCCCCCACACATTTGTTCAAACCACACTCCAGATGGCAATCAAAGAAAGTGAGTTGCATTTTCTCAGGCTCCAAACTCTGCCATGTGGGGGCTGGAGAAGCCGCAGAGGAGCACATTTGAGCAGGATGATTCCAGGCAGATGGTGCCTGGTGTATGTGCTGCTTTAAAGGAATTCTGTCTTTCCTTCTTAATGGAAGGGGGAAAAGATGCATGAGAGGATTACAAACGTAACATTTCCATGAATTGGATTATTCTACAAAGTTCTACTGAGCATCATGAGGCGAAAAAGAAGCATCAAAAGTCTTGCCAGCTTGGAGGAAGAAGCTGCTCAAAGTGAGAAGACAGGACATCCATGCTACATCTCTGCATTGCAAGGCGCTGCCTTGAAACTATCCTGAAGTGGGCATCACTGGACCCCAGCTTCCCCCCTTCCAGGTGCAAGGCGGTTGCAGCTACAACTGACGTTTTACCATTTACCAGGAAACTGAAGGCCCCAGTGAAACTCTCAAGTGGAATTCAGAGCCAGGAAGAGCAGAGACGACGCCAATGTCTTGCCATGCAGAGTGTTAATGGGGAAGATTTGGCTTGAGGGGTCACGATCTGCATTGCCTAGATCTGTGATGGCAAACCTATGGCACGCATGCCACAGCTGGCATGCAGAACCCTCTCTGCGGGCACGCGAGCCGTCGCCCAGCTCAGCTCCACCGCGCATGCGTGTGTGCGCCTCTCGCCGGCCAGCTGATTTTCGGGATGCGCGGGAGCCGGGGTGCATGCAGGAGATGCGCATACATGCGTGGGGACGGGGGGAGCATGGGGGTGTGTGTGGCACACACACACACACACCGTGGCCCGTTTTTGGTCCCAGGAGGCTGCAGGGAGGCCTACTAGGCCCAAAAAAGGCACACGACGAGAAAAAGGTTAGCCATCACTGGCCTAGATGATAAGAGTGTTCATCACGAGATGAACTGTATCCTGCAAGAACTTTTCAAATTATATTTGGCCAAAACATGAAAAACGTGATGATTCTGATGGTTCTGTGCTTAATTTTAGGCACAATATTACTTAAAATGAGCAATTTTCTGCTGTTGCTGAATTTTAATTAACTGGGGACTAATCTGCTTCAGCAAAAGTGCCATTGCATCCCCCGGCTGCCCCTCCCCTCCCCATTATCTCTTTTCATACAAGCAAGGCTGACGGTTAGGATGGGTCCTTGGTGCTCTCTGAGTGCAAGGACGAGGCCAACTCCTCCGATCACGATGTTTCCCTTCTTCTGTGGTCAGGATGCCACGTTCCATAAAGCCGCCTTCCTCCCTTACATGGCCACCATCATCTTAACTGATAAGCAAAAGGAGCTTTAGAAACGGGAAATCTTTTATGGTGGGGAAATTCCAGAGCTCCAGCTGTATTGACACAATGAAAGCAACCCACTTCCCTCAAGGCTGCTGAGTGGGTGTAAATGCCTGTCTTTATTCCAATGTCTTGTGTTTAGCTGACCTTCAGCTATGCAATTCAGAAGCCTCACAATAGCGGACACTATGGGAGCCCACAGATGAATGAGTCAAGCAGATGCTGTTGCTAACAGCACCTCTAGAGCCTACTTGGTTGCCCCATGAACAAAGCATGCCACAAACACTGTGTGGCCCTCTCCAGAGATGATGGAAGCAATTGCTGGACATGGACGGAAGCCACCCACCTAACCAAGGTGGTCATTCCCAAGACCTTTGTGGTTTTCCTTCTGTCGATCACAAAACCAGTCTTGCCAACACCTGTGATTTCAGGCTTCTAGGTGAGGACCTATGGTGGGTTAGATGCCCTTGTGAGCATTTATGCCAGGAGGGACAGCAAAGATCAACAGCCAGGCAACAACTTTTGACCAATGAAATTCTGTCTGGAGATGTAGATTGAGAGATTGCCCATTTGTGCTCTGGACAGCTGCTCCTAGTGAGACTCTGGGAATTGAGTTTCTCCTGGGGTCTGTGGGTTGAGCATCTTAGGAGCTGAGGAATTACCATCACACTCAAAACCACTGTGCAGCCTTTATGGACGCCAGATATGCAAAAGCGTCATTTTCTTACAAGACTTTCGGATACAATTAATTTCAATTTAAGAGAGGTCTTCCAAACAGTAGGAGAAAATAAAGACGAGTTGCTTTTGTTTTGGAATCAAGAGGGGGGTGGGAAATACTATATTAAAGGATTTTGACTTAAAAAGGAAAAAGCTTAACAAGATTGAGATGGGGGGGGCAATAATTTTAGAGAACAGAACAACTTTCTTTGTTGTAAGTTGAAAACCATTGCCAGGTTTTATCTTTATCCACTTTCCCCTTGATCTTTTGTAGAAATTGACCATGGAATGCCAGCAGTTGGTTCTTGTTTTTATTACATTATTACAATATTCATGTTTTGTTTCCTGAACATTCAGTAAGTTCCAATTATGCTTGTTCTTGGCAATCTTTTATGTAATCAGCCATGCATGCTTTTCTTCTTCAGCAGTTTGACTTTCAGTAAATCTCTGCCTCCATTTTAGTGGGGCAGATATAATTGATCACTATCACTACAGGGATGTAATGCATAGTGAATAGTCATTATCTTTCTTGTTTTTTAGTCCAAACTGCCCATTTGAGCTTGTTTCCAATTAATAATTCCAGCAGTATATTGTATCCCAGGTATTAAGCGGCGTGGTGGCCTAGTGGTGAAGATGCTCGTCTCCCACTAGGAAGGTTGAGAGTTCAATCCTAGGCAGCGGCAGATGTTTCTTTCTCCTGAGGTGCAAAGAGAAAATATCTGCTGCAAACTTGGTGTAGGCGTCAAGAAGGGCATCCAGCCAGTAAACCCTCAGCGCCATCCAGTCACCGACTCTATCCCAAATTAAGGGATTACAGGGTTGTAAAAAGAGAGGTTTTTATTATACCACAGGTATGGCCCAGGTCTTGGTGCTTTGATGCAGTTTCCACCATTCAATTTTGGCTTTAACACTTTTCTCACTCTTTAGATGTCCTAATCATGTTTAACTTGTCCGCGCTTGATGATATTCAACAGTAAAATACCCAGATACTTGTAGACGTCATCCTGATGGCTCCCAAGGGTATGGCTGATCTCCAGGGGGGATGAGTCTGCTTATCGAGATGAGGTGAAACGGTTGCTTTCGTGGTGTGGACACAATAACTTGGTCCTTAACACAAATAAGACCAAGGAGCTTATAGTGGACTATAGAACAGAGGTGGGTTTGGACCGGTTCGCTCGAACCGGTAGCAACCCGCTGGTGACATCACAGAGCCGGTTCGGTCGGTGCCGGTCCGTGGATGCCGCCATCTTTTTTTTGGATTTTTTTTGGTGGGGGGGGGTTGGAATTTTTTTCTTCTGTGCATGCACAGAAGCTGAGTTGCCGGCACTGCACATGCGCCGCCATCTTGTTTTTGGCTTTTTGGGGGGAGGTTGGAATTTTCAGCACTGTGCATGCGTGCGCGCGCAAAGCATGCGTGCGCAGCCACGAGGTGCGGCCACACAGCGTGGGAGGAAGCGAACCGGCGGTGAGGTAAGTTAGAACCCACCCCTGTATCACTCCTCCCCACTTTTAAGATTACATCATACTGCTCACTTCTACCCATATTCAATCCTTTTTAATTGGCAAATTCAGAAATCATCAACAGTTTCAGCATAAAGTCCATATAGGGTTTCCAATTTTTGTAAAGTACTTATTT
>QLTV01001316.1:155808-168691 GCA_003457575.1 Thermophis baileyi
AGACGGTACAGGATAATAAAAACAAGGACAAATAGGCTGAAAAACAGCTTATATCCCAGGGCAATAACCATATTGAATTCTATGGTATAGTGCAATATAGGGTTTTCAATTTCAATTATACAGAATGTAAAGGATGTATGTTTGTGTTTTTATTTTTTTAGTTATAATGTATACTGAAGACGGCATTTAATTTCGTTGTACTATGTGCAATGACAATAAACTAAACTAAACTAAATTGTTTGGTATTTCGATTCCATTACTGTTTGTGATTTTACCCCAACTTTATTACTACTCTTGCATATTTCTCTAGTCAAATTCCATTGATTTACCTGTGCTAAAAATCCTTATGGTTTATTTGTTAATGACTGGATTTCAATTTCTGATTTTCCATAAAGCTGCAGATTATCCATATAAAGCAAAGGTGAGATTTTATTAGCAGCTATTCTTGCTTGGTAACCAAGATTTGCTTCCTTCAAAGTCACTTAAAGGGAGATCACAGCAATCACAAATAATAAGGGTGATAATGAGTCACTCTGGAAGATGCCTTTCCTAATTCTGACAAGCCCGTACTTTTTATTTCCAACCAATTTTGTCTTCTACTGCTTCATATTTTTACTATAAACATCCTAATGTTTTTACTGACACGTTGTTTCCCAATATTTGATAATCCAACTATGTGGTAATGAATCAAATGCACTTTATAATCAATCCAGATATGTAAAGTGGATTTTCACATTTTGCAATTCTCCAAAATCAGTTTATCAATCTGAATTTGATTTTATGCACCTCTGCTTTTCCTTTTATTTCCTTTCTGTTTTACTGGATGTTATTTTCTTCTAAATAAGCTTGGGTGTTCTCCACTTTTATGCTTGTAATTTAAACATTGTAGGCAAAGGTATTGTCGGCGTATGGTTTCCAGTTTTTGTTCCTTTTGCTGAGTCCTTTTGAGTCATATACATTTTGCCAGTTATTAACCAGGCACTGATGTATCTTTTCTCATTAAGCTGTTTAGCTATAATGGGATGGCAGCTGGTCAGATATTTGAGCTAAAATTTAGTCATGTAATTGATGATTTCCAAATGTTGTTTTTAATCCTTTTCACCCAATTTTAGCGATTTCTGCTCTTGTTCTTCCATTTGATTTTTAATAAATTCATCTTCAAATTCTTTTATCCATCCATCATTTTTATTATAATTTGAGTTTCTTGTAGATCTTTCCAAACTGGATTGTTTCCTTTTTGTTTGGTTTTCTATTTTCAGAATTTCTATTGCCATTTGAACATTGGTATAGTTGATTTTATTATTAAAACATCCTCATAATCCCAGCTTAAAATTAGATTTTATTTTAGCAGAATGGTTAAAAATGTGCTGCTTAATGACCGCAATAAAATAAGTAATGCCTGACAATTACAGTATGCCCACTTCAGTTCAAGGTTTTCGCAGCAATGCCAAGCGTGCCCCACAGGGACTCCTTCACCTTGATGGGGTCAAATGATGTTTGTTGGGGAGCAGCCGGCCTCCCCTTCCTCTGGGCTCATCCTCCGAGCCACAGCCAGTTCCAGGGAATGATCCAACTGTGAAAATCAGCCAAGGGTCCTTTCACAGGTACCCCTGATGCTGCTTCCGATGCTTCAGGATTTCTGTGGGTGTGAGGTGCAGGCTGTCCTGGCAGACGGCACAGTGGTAGAGTTGCTGCAGGGCACAGGTTCCAGAGGCAGCCTCCGCTGTGTCCCCTCTGGGCCCTGGGGGAGCAGAGAAGGCGCAATGAGAGGGACCCCAGTGCTCCAGCTCTGAAGGGGAGACCCTGCCCCTCTCCTTCCCAAATGCCAGGAGACCCCGCTGAAAATGCAGCTACAAAAGGACTTGCCTCTGCGGCCAGGCTCCCCGTCCTGAGGGTCAGGAGACTGGCAGGCCTCTTCATGGGCCACACGCTCCAGAGGAGTGAAGGGCATGTAGAGGCCGCATCGTGGGCACGTCCAGAAGCTGCGCAGGCAGTCACTGTACAGATCTCCCTCCCCCTGTGGAGACAATAGTCACAGGGTGGGTGGGCTGCTGCCCCCTCCCACAGCCAGGAACGAGAAACACCCCCAAACCCAGGAGTTCTTCCTTCACCCCGTCCCTTCCTGGACTCACTGCCAGACAATTAAATGTCAGGAACTCGCCAATCCTGTAGCCACCTTTCACCTCGTGGGGCACCAGCTGCACCCCCTGGAAGAAGCTGGGCAGCCCTTTAGCCTCCTCAGGTGCCATCTGAGGGCCTCCATACAGGTGCTGCTGCTCCAGAGGGGTCATTCGCCGGAGGCTGTACTGGACCTAAAGGGACAACCAGAGATGCTCAGACCAGCAGCAGAGAGGCTGAGCCCCTGCTCCCGACTAGCAGGGAGGTTCCTCCTCCACTCCTTAACCCAGCAGCCACAACCTCTCTCCAGACAGCAGCCTACCAGGTTTGGCCAGCCTCCACCTGTCTCCCTATGGCATAGCCACGCACCTCCGTCTTCAGGAAGCTCAACAGTTCGTGTGTGAGTTGGCACACGTCCGAGGCGCTGGGTGGTGCCTCTGTCTCTTCCTCCTCCCCAGCCTGGCCTGCCAATCTTTGCAGACACCTGTCCAACATTTTGTCCCAAGAGGCCCGGAGGCGTAGGGCAATGCCGAGCATCCGCACAGCCGTCTCTGCCACGGGGACTTGGAGCTCAAGCCAGGAGTCAGCCACAATGCGCGTGCAGTCAGCGTTGGTATCGAGAGAGCGAGCCAAAAGCAGTAACACCTGGGGAAAAGAGCAGCTATTTCAGGAAGGAGGGAACCGAAGGGGCAGAGTGAGACACACAGCCTGCCAGAGCCCACTCACCTGCAGTGCCGGCAGGCGGAGACAGTTCACCAGGTAGGGCTTGTGGGTCTCCAGCAATGAGACGAAGGACAGAACTTGGGGGTAGCTGGTCATCCTCTCCTTGGCATCTGTGGGCAGGAAGGCCACTCCCTCAGGTTCCTCTGAAAGCCTCTTCCCGCCCTTCCTACGCTCTGGAAAAGTCTTATTCCCACCCTTGATGGCCCTCCAGCTGAACCAGCCACGAAGGGATAGCCTGTTTGCGGCTTCTTGCAACGTCCACTTCTTGGCTGCTTCAGTGCAACCTTTACATGACCCAGGACTGCCAACTGCCCTCCAGGTGCAGAAGAAAGCCAGACCCAAAGGTCTCTATGCCTTATTTTAATCGTGACACGAATAAAAAACAAACAAAGAAGATGTGGAAGGAGTACATGTAGAAGAGCCGAGGTGGCGCAGTGGTTAGAGTGCAGCACTGTAGGCTACTTCAGCTGACTGCTAGCTGCAGTTCAGCGGTTCAAATCTCACCGGCTCAAGGTTGACTCAGCCTTCCATCCTTCTGAGGTGGGTAAAATGAGGACCCAGATTGTTGGGGGCAATATGCTAACTCTGTAAACCGCTTAGAGAGGGCTGTAAAGCACTATGAAGCGGTATATAAGTCTAACTGCTATTGCTATTGCTATTGCTACATAATAAATCTTCCACAATAGAAATAGGAGTTGTCATTTGCGTTGACAGGAGGAGTTTAGTTCTAAAAAATGTTATCCAAGATTTTCCTACATTGCAAATCTGGTTGACTTTTTTTTTTTTCTTTCCCCAGTCTGCTCAGGATGCAGCACTCGGCCAACCCATTTCAAGAAGCCACTCTGTCATTCAAACCGTTGCAGAGGAACAGACCATTACACCTGGTAAGAATTATAAATAAGCAGCAACAGAAGCTTCAGATGGATAAGGCTCTTTCCCCCCCCCAATATTTTTTTCCAGTGAAATTATTTAGTCCTTCTGTTAAATAACCCTGGGATGAAAACCTGGGTTTTCCCTCCTCCTCCCACACCGTCATCACTTCATTTCAAAGTCAGGCTGGAACCATGATTTCCAGTACAGAAAACCTCCAAGGAATACTGGAAAAACCAGAACGCCGGAAAGAAGCTCCCGACTCTCTCAGGTGGCCAAGATCTCTCTCGAGGCCAGCGGGAGTTGAGATTCTCCTGAGACTGAGGGGCTTCCTCACCTGGGTCCTTGCCAGCCTTGGAGTCCGAATGCAGCAGTTCTGGGGCATCAGCAAACACACTGGTCGGGTGCAGGACAAGGCCGGCTTTCTCTCTCGTGTGGAAGATCTGGAGAGCACACAAGAATGGTTTCATCGGATCTTTTAACCGTTTATATATTGTTATTCTTTTGTTTTGTGCTTAACTGCTGGAAGCCACCCAGATCATGTGCAGGATTTAAGACAGGCAGCTATACAGACTGAAGCAATGAATAAAACAAGAAATAAACAAGCAGGGGTGAGTCACGGGAGGGCACCAATTAGGAGACCATCAACGTCTAGGAAGACCTTCCCCCTGCAACGCTGGGCCTGGCTCCAGCCCCCTTTGACCCCCAGTAGGACAGAGCGGCTAGCAGGGCCAGCAGGGACACCTGCCTGTTCCGAATCCTTGCGGGTCTCGTTGAAAGGGTCGGCAGCAGCCAGCTGAGGATAAAGGCCCTGAGCCAGCACCAGCTGCAGCAGAGCCAGCTGGCCGGTCGAGAGCCCGTGGCCTTCACAGGCAGCTGCCTGCAGCTCCTCCATATCATGCCGCAGCTGAAAATTCACATCCTGCAAGGCGACAATACAGCCAGCTGCCGGCAGATGCAGAAAGGCAGACCCAGGCACGCACCCACTCTCCCTTCCAGCCCTGAGCCCCAGTGGTCCGTCGGAAAGACATCCCCCCAAAGTGCTTCAGGGGGCCCTCTAGAAGGACCAGGCCAAAGGCCCCCATTCCAGCCTCCCCATGTTGCAAACATCCACTTCTGGGTGAGGCAGGAAGCTTCCCTGTGCTTTCCAAAGTGACCAGCATTCCTTTCAGAGGCCAAGACGCCACTGCCCACCCGGGAGAGAGGGCCTGCCGCTCCCACGGAAGCAGCCACTGAAAACAGGACGAGAGAGAAGGGGCCACAGTGTCCTTAGAGAAAGGGCCAATGTTTGGTGGATGTGCAAAAAGCTAGAAAATTCTGGATTCAAGGACAAGCCCTGATTCAGAGGATTTTAAAAACTGGTAAGTTTTTCTTTTGGAATTTATGGACAAACAATTGGGGAAAAGTCATGGTACTTTGTCCCAAAGGTGCTTTTTCAAGAGACAACTGGACTTTCTGTTTTTTCTTTGAAGACGTTCTGCTTCTCAAGAAGCTTGAAGTTTCTTGGATGAGACCTGGAGGACTGAAAAACTCCAGTCATGGAACTTTGTTTTCGTACGTGCAGTGAGACTATTGTGTGCACAGATTCAGCATTAAAAGTAGTCCACAATTTGGGCCGTGGCAACCGGCATGTACCCACGACGTGGGGCCACGTGATCATTATTTGTGACCTTCCCAGTCAGTTTCTGACAAGCCAAGTCAACGGGGAAGCTGGATTCACTTAACATCTGATTCACTTAACAACCACAATGATTTGCTTAACAACTGTGGCAAGAAAGGTTGTAAAATCAGGCATGACTCACTTAACAACCACATTGCTTAGCAATGGAAATTCTAGTCCCAATTGTGGCCATTAAGTCCACTAGTCATTGCCAACTCTAGAGGGCGCTGCTCATCTCAATTTCAGGGCCATTGAGCCAGGGCTGTCCGAAGACATTTCCATGGTCAGGTGGCCAGCATGACATCACGGAGCCCTGTTACCTTCCCACCGAAGTGGTACCTATTTATCTACGTGCATTTGCTTTCAAACTGCTAGGTTGGCAGGAACTGAGGCGAGGACGAAGCTCACCCCTTTGTGTGGTTTTCGGGTCCCGAACCTGGGTTGCTGGCTTTCCAGCCGACAAGCCCAGTATCTCAACCACTGAGCCATCCTGCCACCGCTGTAACCACAGAGTAAGCGGTAAGTTTATAATTGTACGTATAACTACTATAAAGATCAGAAGCTGCTTCTTTGTATCTTTTTTCCCTTTCTTGATTTTTGGCTTTTTTCTCTTTGAATTCTTTCTTTTCCTTCTCTTCTTCTTTATTAGGTATCTTCCTTTTTTAAAATCTGTAATAAAAATTGTATGTATGTATATGTGTGTGTGTATGTGTGTGTGGAGAGGGAGAGGGAAAGGGAGACTGCAAGTCAGCTGGCCCTTCCTCTCATTTGCCCCACCTGAATGTCTAAGCAGGAACTGCCCTCCTCCTCTTCCCCAGATGAAAAACCCTCCTCCTGCAGCCGCAACAGCTTCCGCCGGCGCCCGCCCTGCTGCTCATGTTCCCGCTTGAGTCTGTGCAGCTCTCGATGTTCCCGCCGCCTCCTCTGTCGAGCGTAGGAGCTGCAAGGCCGAGCAGGAGAGCGCAGCAGTCGGTGGTCCCGCAGCAGTTCCTGGCACAGCAACCGGAAGGAAAAGATAGCCCACCCTTGCTCAAGGCTACGGAATCTTCTCCCCCCAAAGGGTGTCCTTGCAAGGGAAGACAAAGAACAGCACAACCCCTCCATATCACCAACACCACCACACCGGGAGCTTCCCACCACCAGGCACCCAGCTTCATCTGCCTAGCGGCCATCCTCACTCCCAGCCCTTCCCAACGGACACCAACCTGAAACTGGCGCCGCAGATTGGCCGCCTCGTAGAGTCGGTGCTCCTCCAGGCCCCGACGCCTGCACCACCGCTGGGATCCTCGGCGATTGGCCGCTTTCTCCTGCCAGCCAGACACAAGGGAAGCCCGGCTCGCATGGCTCAGCGGGAGAGCAAGGCCCAGCCGTCCCCCACATAAGGGGCAGACGTGCCAACAAGACCTTCCCATCCTCTTGCCTGGAGCAGGAATGGAGCTTGGCTGGAAAGATGCTGCCTCAAATGGGGTGTCAGTTGCCAAGAGCGCCGAAAGAGCAAAGGGGAAATGCCAAGAGAAGATCCAGGGAACCCAGAGAAATATTCTTACACAAAGGCTCTGGGCTGGGAAAGGACCCTGCAGGGAGAGCCTCCCACCTAGCGCTCCTCTGGCTCTCGAGGAAGATGTCGCCCAGGAAGAGAAGGACTGGCTAGCTGAGCTCTTCACGCTGCATCTGTGGCACTTCCCGTGCCCTGCCTACCTGGATCCAGGCATTGAAGATATTCAGAAGGGTCAGGGGGTCTCCCAGTTGGCTCCCCAGGCTTCGCCGGGCTGCCAGGCAGTCCAGGTCGCTGCGCCCCCCGCCCCTGTGCAGGAAGGGAGAGGGCACGCTGAGGACAGCGGCAATGGTGAGCGTCGGGGCAGCCAGGTCCAGGAGTGTCCCCAACACCAGCATCTTCCCTGCAGAGGGAGAGAGCGCGTGAGGCGGCAGGCAGTGCCCACCCAGGCAGCCACTCCTCCCTGCCACGAAAGGCCCCACCCACGCTTTCCAGCAAAGTTCAGCACAATGCCCACCCCACGGAACTCAAGCTGAGCCCTGCATGGAGCTGTCAGTTCCAGGAAGACACACTGGGCAGATGATGAGACGACAGGAGTCTGGAAGCAGCCCAGCAAACTGCACCCGAAGTGGCCAGAAGGAGGAGAAGCCTTGATCCTCAGGGATACCAGCTGCACCCATCACTCACCAATCACCACATCAACTGGCAGCTGAGCCAAGAGAGTCCCAATGGGTGTTAGAGCCTCTGCTGAGTCCAGGGCACCCTGATGCTTTAGATAGCCCAGGGCTGCCTCCAGGCTGGCCCGAGGGGGCGGCTCCAGGAAAGGGAATGCTCGGGGATCGCCTAGGCCCATGCTCTTCATCTGGGAACAGAGGGCAGAATGCGGGTGGGTTCACTTTAACAAGCAGGTCAGGGATGGCCCCAAAAGAGCCAGACTCTCCTGCTCGTTGGGTCCAACTCCTCTCTGCTGCTCTCCTGCCTGCCCTTCCCGCCTGCAAAAGGACAGGAGGAGTTCTTTCTGAAGGCCATGGGAAGACTATCCAATCCATAGGTTTGTTCAGGAAGACCCAGAGGGACCAGACAGGCCCTTGGAAGACATTTCTGTGGCCCAGAACTAGGCTAACTGGCCTCGGATCTCCAGAGCCCAGGCAGGAAACAGCTTTTCTCGTCATCTACTGTCTATCCCCACACCTCCCCATCGCATCCCCATGCTAGGCGTGGAACGTGGGGCTTCCCACAAAGACGGTCCCCACCCTGAACAAGGGGGAGATGGTGGTGGTTCTTCTCAGAAGACCTCCACTAAGGAAGCGCTTGCCCAGCAGCAGGGCAGCCGGGCATCAGCCAGCGCTCTGCATCTGGATGCCAAAACCTCCCTGAGCGTTCACAGACCCGCACAGCCTGCAACCCTTCCCTTTGTGCAGTTACTGGGCAGTTTGAGGCATCCGGAGGGAGCAGCGGTCTTCCTCGTGACTCCTCCAACACGCAGCCTTGACTCACAGCCGCCATGGAGCAAGCCTACCTGTAAAATCAGGGCATCCAGTGCCACCCGCTGGATCTCGGGCACTGGGTAGGGGGCAAAATTGTCATAGTCCGACTCAGCATAGAGGCGGTAGCAGACCCCGGGCCCAGTGCGGCCTGCCCGGCCCTTGCGTTGCTCAGCACTGGCTCGGCTGATCCAGAACTCCTGGAGGCGATGTAGCTTGGCCTTGGAGTCATAGCTCAGCTCTTTCACCTTTCCTGAAAAGGAGGGGAGTGGGGGGGGGCAACCATGAGGAAGAGAGACACGAAAAACTTTGGAAGGAGAGATATCAAAGCAGGTATCCCAAGAATAGGGTTGGGACAACGTATCAGCAACAAAGCCCGGAGCTCAGCCCACAGCATTGTCTCCTTTTGGCTTCCAACGGTCATCACCAGGCAGGCTGCTCAGCTGAGAGGGTCTCTCATGGTCCTACCCTCGGATCAGGCCCTTTTGGGCCCATCATCAGCAATTGATGTCTGATCGCTGGACGCCGAGGTCTTGACTCTGTTCCTAGATGCTGTTGTCCATGTTATCTTTTAGTCTTTATATTGTTCCCTCCAGCGAACCAACTGGAACTGTCAATGTTATTATTTTTGCTCTGGGGATACTGAAGCTTATCCATCCTTTGTTGATAACCTGTATCAATCATGGCAAAATGCTTTGGCACCGTTTCCTTCTGCAGGTCCTCCCAAAGATTACTGCCCTTCCTCCCCTCCCCTCCTTCCTGTCTCCAAAGGTCTTGATCTACAGTCAACTGACTTGGTATCCATTTACTACCGGTAGTTTTACAGTGGGAGTTGCTAAGTTTCACTTGAGGGACATTGGAGGATGGCTTCACAGGCACCCTGATGGGTCGACTCCCACGGGGTTAGGCAGCTGCTCCAGGCTGTTCCGGACCTTCTCCTCTTCTTGGGTCTCATTATACCACAGGGCTCTTCAGTGGATTGGTAGATGACCAGAGTTCAAGGTAAACCCGGGTGCTCCTTCTGGTCTCACACACACACCCAGTATTTATCTGTCTTGCTTTCAGGATTTCAGGGACCGGCCGCGTCCTACACTGGAAGGACCTGTGGAACAACTTGAAGACCAGGACTTCAAGACCTTCTGAGTATAGACTAGATGGTTCATGCAGGATCTGCTCATCCATTCCTTAATCCTAGCAATTCTTATTGTTTTTATTTCAGTGACAATGTCTGACTGTTGTTTTAAATACGGGGTGCGGGGGTGGGGGAGGTCCTGTGCTTGGTTAATTTTAGGGTTGGCATCTGGTGTCCCCTGGTCGTAAGGAACTTCCTCTATTAGTGGTGTAGGTTTTCACAGTCAGTATCGGTTACAGAGTGTTGGGCTTCAAGGTCTAGTGACCCCGGACCAGGCAACAAATTTCCTGATGTTTCACCCCCCCAAACATGGCTGGCAAGGTGGTAATTAGGGAGTTTTTCTAATTTATACTTTGTCTTGAGCAGAGCAGGCAATAGATCATCCTCATCACCATTTTATCTTGGACCAGTTTGTGCCATTCCAAGGAAAGGAAAGACAGAATTGCACAAAACAACCCATTCGGGGGGGGGGGGCATGTCCGTCCCCACAGTGTAGCGTTATGGAGATGGCCTGGAAGGGAACATCCAGCAGCTCTACAAAAGAAACATGGCCTGAGTCCTGGGAAAGGAGAAATAACACGTGGACCCCGTGCACCAAATCAGATCACGACGCCCCAGGACACCAGGAGGGCCCTCCGATGGGAGTCTGCTTGGGGCTGTCCTCCTCCCCTCCCTCTTACGCCCCAGGGAGGAGATAGCCTGAGCCTCTTCTTTCCCTTCTGCCCCTGTTGCTTCTGGAATGGCTTCGCCTGAATATTCCCTTCAAGGTCATCTCCATGGAAAGCCCCTTTCCTGCACCATGGTTTGCTTCCTGGGTGAAAAGAAGCAGCTTTCCTCCATCGGCCAAACCCGGGGGGGGGGGGGAGGAAGAGCTCTCACCTGCATCCACAACAAACCGGACCCCATCGATGGTCACGGAAGTCTCGGCAATGTTGGTGGAAATGATGCACTTCCGGACTCCTGGTGGAGCAAGGTCAAAGACCTGAAGAGCAAGGACAGCAGTCATTAAGAGATTCTGGGGTGGTTTTTTTTTTAAAAAAAGTAAGTCACATCTCTCTGGCCAGAGAAAGATAACGAAAACTGCAACAGAAACCTGGAAAGCTGCCATTAGCTGCCACCCCCAAAAACTCTGACTCTACATTTGTGAACCGCTTAGACCAGGGGTCCCCAAACTGGCTGGAGAATTCTGGGAGTTGAAGTCCACAAGTCTTAAAGTTGCCAAGTTTGAAGACCTCTGGCTTAGACAGTGCCATGAAGCGCTATGGGGCGGTATGTCAGTCTAAGTGCTATTGCTAAGATTCCTCCTCTTTCCATGAAAAAATTACAAGGAGATCAAGACCGCAACAAGCTGAAAGAGCCCCCAAATTCCAGCCACACCCCATCTGGTGACATCACCACACTGGATTTAATTGGCCACTGCTCTCCATAACAACAAGACCTTCCCACCGTTGAAAGTGGGAGGAGGCAGTTTACCTTCTCCAGCCCTGCTCAACTTACCTTGTCCTGCTCGGCCACAGAGAGGGTGCTGTGCAGGGGAAGGACCACCCAGCGCTTGGTGACGGCCGCGTAAGACTGCGCAGCCTCCAGCACCGCCCCAATCTCAGCCACTCCACTGAGGAAGATGAGCAGGTCTCCCCTCTCCTCCGGCGGGTACTTGTGGTCGATGGCCTGGAGCACCCGCAGGAAGGGCTGGACGGCCAGTCGCTCCCTGCGCCTACGGCTGCTTTCCTCAGGGCGGATGGGTTCATAGATGACCTGCATGGAACAGGAGGTCACGTTGGCCCACCTGGTCTTCCTTCAAACCACAATTTTAAGCCTTCTGTATTACAAGAACTAAAGCTGGAAGGACACGGGCAGCTTCTGATTAAAAACTCACAGAGTAGGGCAAGTACAAGGACTTGGCAAATCACTATTATTTATTGATGTATGAAATCCGCATACCACAAAGGATGGCAAATCTGAGAAACAACAAACAAACCCACACTTCCCAGAAGGGGCTTCGACCACCCTTGCCAAAGGCCCTCCAAAACACCAGCATGCCAGGCCTTCAATTTCTCGGGAGAACCTTGTTCCAAAAGGCAGGCCTGATTCTGGACCAGTTTCTGGGTGGTCTTCAAGGGCAGCCCCAGGTACAGTGAATTGCAGTAGCCAAGCCACAAGGCGACTAGCACCTGCGTGACTGACTGCAGGGCCTTCTAATCTGCGAAAGAGCACAATTGGCACCTCAGTTGAGTTGTGCAAAAGCCTTCCTGGCCACAGCTGCTCTGTAAGCAGGAACTGTGAATCCAGGAATATCCCCAGATTGTGCACCCACTTGAATGGGGACGTCACCCCACATCCATAGAACATCCCCAGATCTGGGTGACCCAAACACGCACAGCCACTCAGTCCTGGTGGGTTTGGAGGCAGTTCCTCCGCAGCCAAACCAGCACAGCCTCCAGGCACAGGGACAGGACTTCAGCAGCCGGACTGGGGTCAAAAGATGTAACATCAGCACATTGATGATACCCAACCCCAACCCAGTAGTTTTGTGTAGATGTTGACTAGGTGGGGTGAGCAAATACAGCCCTGAAGACCGCAAAATGGGCCTAGGAGTACTTTCTTCAACACAATCAGCATGGACCAGGCCAGAAGGATACCGGTTAAGAGTTAACAGTTAACAGTAACAGAGTTGGAAGGGACCTTGGAGGTCATCTAGTCCAACCCCCTGCTCACGCAGATCTATACTAGGGATTCGAATCGCGGAACTGCCGACCTTTCTGATCTTTCTGATCGACAAGCTCAGTGTCTTAGCCACTGAGCCATCTAGTCAGACTTAGTGAAAGCCACCTGAGAGATCAAGAAGCACAGAGCTGGATGTTTGCCAGCCAACACCCACCTTTTTGAAGGGTCCCTAAAACATAAACCCCTCCTCATTCTACCCGAATTGGAAGGAACCCACAGCACAACCCCACAGGTTGCAGAGGCAGTCTTGGGACATGCTCCAAGGAGAAGGCCACCTTGCTGGCAGAGAAGCTCCCCCCCCCCCCAATATTCTTCCCACATCCTCACCGTGATGGGGAAGAGACGTCCAGGAACCTGGATCACAGGAGCGTCCCCAAAATAGTCGGCAAAGAGCTGGATGTTGATGGTGGCAGACATGAGCACCAGCTTGAGGTCAGCCCGGGAAGGCAAAAGCCGGCGCAGGACGCCCAGCAGGAAGTCGCAGTGCAGGTGCCGCTCGTGGACCTCATCCACGATCAGCACTCGGTAGGCGGGCAGCGTGGGCTCCCGCTGGGCCTGGCGCAGGAGCAGCCCTTCGGTCAGGAAGACGATGCGCGTGGCCGGCGAGCGGGCGCTTTCGAAGCGGATCTGGTAGCCGACCTGCGCAGGGAAAGGAGAGCGGTCGCTCCCGGCCCCGG
>QLTV01001316.1:201089-220779 GCA_003457575.1 Thermophis baileyi
CCCCGCCCCCTCCCCTCCCCCGCGACCGAGGCGAGCGTGGCCGTGTACAGTACAAGCACCTGAGCGCCCCTGCTGTGGCCCGTTGTTAACCACACACCGTGAACAGTCCACGCTTTTCCCCACACGAGATCAAGGAAGCCGGGTCCTGCCCATTGGGTTAGCCCCGAGCCCGGTCCGCTCCAAAACCGGCCCCCAGTCTGGTAGTTTCCTTGTAAACCAAGGGCATAACCCTGTTCCCTGGCACACTATTTTCTTTTTTTCTGAGTGGGGAGGAAGCCACTCTTGTTCATCTAAAATAATGTTGCCTTATTTGTTCCTCTTTACTTGGCTACCAAGTTAGCGTTGTACTCATGTACTAGAAAACCTAGATTTACAAAACAAGGAAATAGTTGGGCATTTTTAAAAGTTAACATACAGTACTAATGCACCATTAAGCCAATACCTGTGTAATTCTTTGTAATTTCTGCCTCCCTAATGTGGTTGTCATTGAATTCACACTGTAAGGTCTATCAGGTATTCTTGTCGAGCATAAAATTTCCTTTCTGGTGCTAAAACTTGACCGATGTTTGTAGCTGGGGACGAAGTAGATTTCACTGGCATACTTTATTTTATGAAGCAACAAATACACATTTTCTCAACATTTCAATGTTTTTAACAGCTCACTATAACATATATGAAACATTTAGCCATTTTACTTCCGCTTCAACCGACCTTTTAGAAATTTCCATAACCCAGTTGACTTTTGCCCATTATTTCGTAGGAAGCTTGGGTCCACAGGAGAGCGAGGCAGGGAAGAGCGACCGAAAGCTGCCGTTTGACTTCAGCTTTCAGTGGAGAGTGCTATTTTGCCACTCCAGATTTATCATTTTAAATTAATCATTAAGAGTATGTGTTGATGGAACTTTCTCGTAGCACTTAAAATAATTCCTTGATATTTCTAAACCTTAGGTAGATAGGCCAGAGCTTCTGGGGCCCATCAGAATATTTTCTTGATAGTTGTTATAAAATGGGGCTCGGAGTTCGCATAGGAATACACAGAGAGAATAGCAAACCAAAAATTTGTATATTGTTTTACGCTGTAAATTCTGATCCTTTGCCTAGTAGTTTGGTATACACTCCAAATATGCTAGTGACAATGGTCAGTGGTCTACAAAGCTGCTTTGTTTTGCCCTAGATAGTTTTGCAGAAAAAAGGGAAAATCAGGAGGGTTAGGGGTCAGCCGGGCCAGCTGGCAGATTCCCACTCTGCTGCTTTTTTGAAGTGGCATCTCCTGACTTCCCACTGGTCGTCTGCTCTAAGAGAACCCGGTTGAATTTGGCACGTGCCCTCTTGGAAGAATTGGCTCAATGGTGAATCTTGTGAGTCAGCAGAATTCTATAGGAACACAGCACCTTTAGTTTTCTGGCCTCTTCACTCGGGTGTTGCGTTTGCCAGCAGGCCCAGAGGTCGCTTGGCATTGAATGGCTTCCATAACAGCTGCAGCAGAGAGCTGCAAAGAGGGGCAGGTGAACTGTATTCCATATTTGGCCTTGGAGGTAGGGATGTCCTCAATTTTAAGGAAAACAAAGCAAAATTAGCCCTCCCAGTGTCACAGTGTGTGACCCTGCCTTTGAAATTCTCCATCGAAGACAACAGCGCTCCTGGCTCCAACATGGAAGTGAAAATCCAAAGTCAAGTTAGTCTCTTGAAGCTCTGCTGGGATATAGAATTGATTAGGCGAATTGGCGGAAATCAGCAGAATATAGTCAGGCTGAGCAGTTAGGTAGAATTGTGCTTTGGCTTCTTTTTGGTAGAAGCCGCCTTTCCTTTTGTATGCTTTTACCTATTGAGTGAAGTGCACTTTTAGCACAGCAGGTAAAAATCTACTTTGTCCATTCACAATAATGTTCTTAAAATGTTACTGGTTGTGAGTGTTGCTTTTTGTGTAGCTGCAACTCTATGGTCTGCCCTAGTTTTGTGGTTCAGTTCAAAGCAGGAACTCTGGTGCTGTAGCTGTATTGCTCTCATCTTCCTTTATGAAGAAATCCCACTGTTAACGTTGCTGGGCCCAGCGCCTTGCGGGTCTGGTGTATAACCAGAGGTGGCTTTGAGAGTGCAGCTCAGCAGCCTCCCCTGGCTGGCACTTCTTGGGTCCTCCTGGGCACTTTGAAAGAGAAGCACCGCCTCCATTTTGTGGCAGGGCAATCCTGCCAGAAGATCTGCGAGTGAGGCTTGGCTGGGGAGGGTTTCCGCAGCTTTCTTCTTCAGGGCCACTAGGCGGCTGCAGAGACAACCAGCTTTAAAAGAAAACAGAATTTGAAAAGTTTTTTTTTCTGTCTAGTTTTCAGCACAAAGCTAGAATAAACCTTCTCGAGTTTGGTACTAACATGACATAACTTACTGAGCCTTCCATTTATTTTTCCTACTGGAACTAAGCCAGAGAGATTCCAGTCTGTAGTCTTTTTTTAGGAATAGGGATACTTTATTTGGCCAAGTGTGATTAGAGACACAAGGAATTTGTCTCTGGCACAAAAGCACTCGGTGCACTTGCATTCAAACGATAGAATCATAATCATATTCATAATAATCATAGTGCCAGTGACATCGCTCCTCTCTGCTCGTCCTTCTCATTTTCGGTGTTCTCCCCTTCAGCTCTGCATTATGCTCTCTTCAAGCTTTGTGATTGTTGAGTCCTTCCTACCCTTTTCCAGCTCTCATCTTGGTGCCTGGACCGTACAGCTTCCCTGCACGTTCGGTTATCCCCCCTTCTCTTTCTCCTTTGAGCTTCTGCCAAGGCTTCATTGGTCCTCCAACAACCAGGCACTAATCCTTGCCCTGAATTCTGCAATACGTGGTGCAGCCAGTGTGATAACTGCCTGAATTAGTGACAGGAGAGGGGGGAATGTCTGGACCAGAGCCGGGAGGAGAATCCCATGCTGGGCTGCTGGCTGGCTCCAGTCATGTGATTTGTGAGCTCACACAGGTTGACTGTGAGGCAGTAGCCTACCTGAAGAACATTCTGCACAGGTAGGCAAATGTAGTCCCATGGTGGGCTAGCCACAAGACTAGCAATTCCCCTAATGTCAGCCTTACCCTGTGGAAACACCATAGCTTCATGGCAACCACGTTGCTTTGCTCTGTAGCCAGGGTGAAAACGTTTGGCAAGTTGGAGGTGGCAGAATCGTACACTTTTCAGTAATAATAATTTTACTCAGAGTTGTAGTTACTGTAAGCCAACATGTGTTAGGTCTTCTGGGATTATTTTTGCTTTGACATTGCAGTCTTAAGACCCAGCACTTGACAAGTCCCATATTTGGGAGCAGTCCCCAGTGAATGCAGAATATGAGTAGGCATGCATTTGAGGGCCAGTTTGGTCTCATGGTGACACCATGAGTTCCAGTCCTGCCGTGGGCATAAAGCCAGCTGGGTGACCTTGGGCCAGTCACTTTCTCTCACCCCTAGGAAGGAGGCAATGGCAAACTGCTTCTGTAAAACCTTGCCCAGAAAAATGCAGAGGCTTTCCTGACAATCTCCAAGAATCAGACAGGATGGAATGGAAGGGAGAAAAAAGGCACGCTTAGGCAGGCTGCTCTTCCACCCGAAAATGTGCGGCAGAAACTAGGCCTAGCAGCCTTGAGATTCCGGTCATCTTTTCTATGCTGTCTTGCCAAAACATTCATTTCCTGGAAAGGGGTTCTGTTTTTTTCAAAAACTGAACAATTCAACCTGGTAAACGTGTATCACCTGATCTAATTCTGCTTTGGCCATGAAATCATAAGTGCACAGTTTCGCTGCTTGTTGTGGTCTCTGAATAATTCTGGAATTCCTTCCTTGCTTTGATCCTTTCCCAGTTTGAGACGAAAGACTCATGTTGGGTTTAGCAGCAGAAAATACAGAGATTAAGAACTCAAGTTGAGAACGGAGTTCTAGCCGCATTTGACATGCTCTTTGGGGGGAAATTTAAGGGCCCCAAAGAGACAAAACAAGTGAAGGGAAAGAGCTAAGCTGGAGTGAGGCACAAACATACCTCAAGACCGGAGAGATCTTACCTAAATTTGGCTTCCTTTTTTCATTTCGATATTGATAAAACCAACTTGTCAATAATCGCAGGAAGAAATGTCTTAACTTGGTTTGTATTCAGATAGTACCAGTAGCTTCCTGCAAATTTGCTGGCTTGTAGTATAAAATATATCGGCTTCTATATTGGCATTTCTTTAGTTTCTGAAATTGGGGCTTTCCTATTTTAGAATACTGGAAACTAGACTTTTAAAAAGAAAATGGTTTATCACCAGATTTTATTTAAAAAATCGATTAGGCTCACTCATCATGCTAAGCCAAAGCCTAGTTTGTTGTGCTTTGTATGTTGTTCAAATCCATTGTTTGTAAACGAATTTATTGCATTGCCAGTTGCTGTTGTCAATAAATTGTGGTTAACTAATTCTGCTTCAGAATGATTGTGAAGCAGTTCATATTAGATGCATAATAGCAAGGGCTAGACGGCCAGCTGCCAGGGATGCTTGAGAAATCCATATGCCATATCTGATGGCTTTTGTGATTGTGCAGGTGTCAGGCACGAAAGACCAGTTTTCTACGTGAAGGTCCAATTAATCTAAACAGCTTACGAACAGGAGTCTTCTCAACTGACAGTGCCTGTTTGGAGTTAGAGAAGGATCCACGGAATTCAAGTGGGTTGGATGGGCTTTGCCCACTCCCTCTCCCTTGTAAAGGGAGGAGGAAGAGGGAATGACCTTGAGGGACAGGAGGAAGAGCTGCCACCGAGGGGACACTCAGATAAAAGGGTCCTGAGCCCAGCCCAAGAATATAACATGAGGACACCTAACAGACAAGCTCTCCTCCTCCTCCTCAGGTCATATGAAGATGGAGGGAGGGAAGAAGCACATTTAGAAATGCAAGATTCAAGCTTTAAAATAGAAATCGTACTGACCTGCGTGGCATCAGTTTTCTAGTCTGGCCTTCCCTGAAGGGCCAACTCATCTTTTCCAGCAGGTGGCCCATCTTCCATTTTCTATAGACAACACTAAAAAAATTCTTTCATGTTGCTTTTAATTTCTCTTGAAGGATCAAATTCTTTTTATACTTTTGTATTCCTTACTGTACTTCTGCAGATACTACCTGTTTGCTGATAAATCTCTTTAGTGATTACATACTTCTTATTTATAGCTCAGTCAAATGCTCTGTCCTCATTTTTTTTTTCTCATTGTATGTCAAGAATCGTGTGTCACTGGGAATTGAGTGGCATATAAATGATGGTGGTCATCATCATCATCATCACCATGATCCCAATCCACCCATGTTCCCTTTGCCCTATAAATGTCCAGGGGTTTAAGCTCCCCTAATTATCTGGTAATTGACTAAAATAAGTATTATTTATCTAAGCTCTCCTAACTCCATAACTGAACAAATGTTGGCTTGTTGTTAGTTGCGAAGTCGTGTCCGACTCATCGCGACCCCATGGACAACATTCCTCCAGGCCTTCCTGTTCTCTACCATCCCCAGGAGTCCATTTAAGCTCACGCCGACTGCTTCAGTGACTCCATCCAGCCACCTCGTTCTCTGCCGTCCCCTTCTTCTTTTGCCCTCAATCTTTCCCAGCATTAGCTCTTCTCCAGTGAGTCCTTCCTTCTCATTAGGTGGCCACAGTATTTGAGTTTCATCTTCAGGATCTGGCCTTCTGTTGGCTTGTATCTAGACTTAATTATAATTTGAGTAACTACATTCAAAGAACTGGGCCTTAATCATCATATGTAGCTGATGTCCCATTGTTTTTAATGAGTTTAAATGTGAACTATTAGAGTAATTGCATTTTATTTGTAAGTTTCAGTCTTACTTCTTTTTTGTGCACCACTGAATTTCATACAGTGATCAATTATGTAGGGTTAATTTGGCTGTCTTGCACTTTTTTTCCCTGCCAAATGGGCTAGGGTTATTGATTGATGATTAACAGTTACCTCTGCAAATTTATATACCGGTGCCATAATCGTGACAAAGGTATCATACCAATCAATTGTGTCTGCAGTGGGCTAAAAAATTTTGGACATGAGATTTTAACACTATAGTAGTGGCAAGCAAAAAAGCAGCAGGAGCTGTAAATTTTAAATAAAAAGCTAAAGCTACCGGTAGAACCCCCAACCCCCAGCACATACACAATAGTAGAAATCGGGGGGGGGGGGAAACCTGTATATGGGGGTATGGCACATTTACCATTTCCCCTTGCTCTGAGACCTCGGGGGGGGGGGAGGGAATTGGTTTTGATAGCTGTCAGTATGATGGAAGGTTTGGCCTTCATAAAATAATAATATCTGGGTAAGTGATTGCACAGGTAGAGCTGAAGTCATCTGTTTTTTTTCCAGTTGTGTGCCTTTAGGTCTGCAGCTCTGTGCAGTAGCCTCATATTAAGTTGTATTGAAATGACTCTCCGGCTCCCTCCTGGCTCTGAGGGGGTTTGTTTTGCCTCAACTTTGCTGCCCTTTAGAAAAGCTTTAAAAAACTTGGGTTTTCAGACAGTCCTGAATGTTTTGTGATTCCGATTGATTAATTGATTGGTGGCTGATTGGCTGGCCAGTTGGAATTCTTTGTTTATTTTCACAGTGTGCTATTTGGTTGTGTATTATTAGGATGACTCTGTATGCTGCCTTTTGATTTGACAGTATTATAAATCTAATATATCCTCATTATAGTAAGACCCTATGGACCAAAGAAAGACCTTGGAAATCCAGCACTAAATTCTCCTAGTCAGCAGTTATGTATAGGAGCGTCTTTCTTCTTACATCTGAAGGCGGAAGCATAATGCAGCTATTGTGATCAGCCTCCTCTAATCCCACCATTCTCAAATCTGTTGTTCAGCGATTGGCTGTTCCCGTATCCTCCTCAAGTGAACCCTGTGGGCCAGCTGGGTGAGCGACGGGTGAAGAGCGCCTGCTTTGAAGATGCTTGCGGTCTTAGGGCCTTTGGGCCCCTGGCCTTCAGAGAGAGGCTTTGTGGTAGAAAGAAAGTAGAAATTGGATGATGCCACTACAGCATCCAGGTCTGGAGTTTTAGCTCACAAAATCATCACCTCAGGCTTAAAAAGTCAGTCTTGTAGTTCTGCTTTTGGAGAGGGGAAGTCTGATGTTCCCCTGTGGGAAATACAGTGGGGCAAAACGGAAGGCTTCGAAAGTGCTGCTGTCCTCTTTTGAACATGAAAAGCTGCTGGCTGTGAAGCTTGCTCCCTGTTTTGAATCCCTTGTCGCTACGTCGGAGTAGGGCACATTATATGCCTGTATTCCCAAAGATGAGCTCAAGGAGGAGTCTGATGTGAAAATGCCAGAGGATTTTAGGTTAACTTTCGGGAAAAAAAATCCAGACAACACTTTAATCATAAATGAAGAAGCTGGAAACTGTTGCAGCGGAGTGTGAGTGTGAGATGAATTTACATACTGCCCAGACTTCTTAGGCCGGGGAGGTTCATCTTCCAGATTGCAAAATGAATGTGTGTTTTCATCCAGAACCTCAAGACGGAATTTCCGATAGCTGAAGTGAAATGATTTTTCAATTTTTCTACTCCAACTAATGCAGGTCCAGTCTCGCTGCCATTAAACAATGGCCAGGAAAAAAAAATCCTTGCCAATGTATTCAAATCATTCTGTAGTTCTAGGATTATTTTCTGGTCCCTTAGACCAACTTCACCAAATTTTCTGGCTTTCCTTCTTCCAGTGTCAGTCATGGGAATAAGAAAGATGCAATTTCTTTTCCAGTAAGAAGAATGAGGTTTCTGACTTTGGATCTGGAATGGAGTTGCTTCCTAGTGACAAATTTAAGATTGGAAGATACAGATCAAACTATTTCAGTGTTATGCATTTGTGTGCAGTAAATGATTTCATTAAATCTTTGGTAATTGACAGCTGAAGGTTGCTTATGAAGCCAATTTTACTTTCTGTTTGGGTAGCAAAGCATTTAAGTAAGTGAAAAGTTGGTGTTTTCAGTCACAGATACATATTTTGCATAATAGAAAAATAAATTGTTTTTGGATTGTACTGTACTGCTTTATATCTAGCAGATTCACGCTGATTTATCGCTTGCCAAAATCCACGGAATCAGTCAATTGCAGCTTATCTAATCAAAATATGTAAAATATAGTGCAATTGATAAACCATCTGTGTTTGTAGGTAGGTTTCTGTTCTCGGGAAAATATTACAGGGATCTGCTCTGGCTAACAGGTTTCTTTTTTCCTTTTTTTTTTTTGTGTCACTGAATTGCCCAGAGGGATTTTTGAAAAAAACATGGGAATATTTTGTAATTGGTGTGATTCTCAGTTTTGAAGCCTGGCTTTACTCTTTTTCCTGCTACTTCCAGTCGTTGATTTTGCTGCTCCACCTTTTCAGGGAGGATGGTGAGTTGGAAGAAGGAGAATTGGAAGACGACGGGGGTGAGGAGCCCAATGGTGCTTCAGAGACACATGAGAAGAGCAGGAAGGAAAAAAATGAGAAGCACCACAGTGACTCGGACGAAGAAAAGACGCACCGGAGGAAAAGGAAGCGTCGGAAAGAGAGGGAGAAGGAGAAGCGGAGATCGAAAAAGAAAAGAAAATCTAAACACAAAGTGAGTAATGCGAGATGAGTCTTGAGAGGCTAACCTGCTTTCCCTCCCCCCTTGAAAGCAGGAGATCGAGACATCTGTCCGGGGGAACAAAGTGCAGGCTGCCTTCCTGTGCCCCTCGCAAAACTAAACTAGTTGATTGGTTAGGGAATGGTGCCATTTCCAGGCCCTTTCCTCTGCACGTGGCCTGACAGAGGATACCGAATTCCCGCCAGGGGAGGATCATTGCTGACCTGGCCATCTTCCAGGCTTTGGCCAGAATTGGGGGATAAGAACTCAAAAGGACTGGGGGGGGGGAGAGAGCGCCTGGTTGGGAATCAATGACTTCTCTTTCCTCGCAGCGCCACGCCTCTTCCAGCGAAGATTTCTCTGACTACAGTGAGGATTCTGACTTCAGCCCAAACGAAAAGGGGCATCGGAAGTACCGGGAGTACAGCCCCCTCTACTCCTCTGTGAGTGCTGAGGGTCATCCATAAGGGTGGCCTGAGGGTGGGATCCCCGAGGTAGATAAGCCTGCTGTTTGGTCCTCCATGCTGGATTTAAAATGGCAGCAAATCAACGGTGTTTGCTTCTGCTCGTTGTGTAAAAGTGATGCTTTACAGAATAATGGTTTATAAAATGGGTCGAGACCCACTTCTTCTTTTGGGGGTCCAGTTCAGCTTGTGCCCTCTCTTTTGTTCAACCATAACCATTTGTGTGTTTGCCTCCAGTCCCATCAGCCGTACTCATCCTCTCACAGTGCCCCAAAGAAGGGGTATCCTAAAATGGAGAACAAGAGCTACCCTCCCTACGAAGAATACGAGAACGAGGGCTACTGTGACTACGAGGGGGAGGAGGAGGAGGACATGGGGAAAGAAGAGTACGATGACTTTGCAAAGGAGCTGAACCAGTACCGGAGGGCAAAGGAGGGGACGCACAGGGGGCGAGGTACACTTGCTTTTCCTTCAGTCCAGACATTGAGCGAGCGAGGCAGGTGCTGGCCACTAGGCAGCCAGACAAAACAAAACAAAAATCCAGGCTCCTCCTGAAACTCTGGCCATCTGTCCGTAGCCATCCGTGGGGAGTGTGTGCTGCCTTTTTAAATGACCCAACGGCTACCGATTTCTGCTCTGGAGTGTCGAACAGAACGGAGACAGACCATTCTGGTCCTGCTTCCTTTCTTCAGCAGTGAGGAACTGGGCACCTCTGCCTGTTGAGGCCATCCGTCCCCGTTTGCATGTAGCCCATCCAAGTCCCAGTTGGCTCTAGTTCCAAAAGGGCACTCTGCTCCTGGTAATGCAATATTTTCAAGTTAATGCTTTTTCTTTCTGGGTTTCTTTGAATTGGGAGCTGAATTTTAGAAAGGCAGCATGCAGGCGTATGTGTTCTCTCCATTGGTTTGTAGAGGCTAGTATACGACATTGCATGAAAACATGGTTGTCTCTCAAAACTGGGAAGAGAGAGATCAAATGCCTTTGTGCTTCTCCCCCTAAACAGTGATCCCAGTTAAGAGTATTGTCCTGAGTTGCTGCTTTTTCTCACAGCACTAAGTAAAATCCTTTGAACAAGCCATATTGGCTCAGTTCCCACACCACACTAAACCAGGCAGATCAAACAAAACCAGTATAGCTTAGTGTACACGCAAATGCTGGAGTCTGATCAGTTTGGCACCACCTCTGGTTTGTGTCAACAGGTGGCCGTGGTCGAGGCCGAGGTTACCGTGGACGTGGAAGAGGTGGAATGAGAGGACGAGGCATGGGCAGGAGCAATCGAGGCAGGGGAAGGGGAGAGCACCCGGAGGAGGAGGAGGAGGAGGAAGTTTATGACGAGGAGATGGAGGTGAACATTGAGGTCTGTCCTTGCTCAGCCTGGCTTCCTGCCACGGTCCCTTTTGGCTAATTTCTCCTCTGTCTGCCTGGCAGTTCTGCGAAGGGGAAGAGCCCATGGGGGAGGAAGACTACGATGATTATTCCAAAGAACTGAACCAGTACCGCAGAAGCAAAGAAGGAAGAGGCAGAGGTATGTGGGCGGAGGGAGAAAAAGACGAGCCCCCCTTTCCTCCCGTTGGAGCCTCGGCTGCCCAAGGCCTCTGCCAAGCAGACGGTGAGACATGGCTTTCCGTGGCTGGGCTGCAGAATCAACTTGAGTGGTCTTGTTACAGGCATGGGACGTGGCCGAGGCCGTGGCTCCAGGGGGCGAGGAGGCAAGGGGATGAGCCGCGGACGTGGTCATCGTGGCAGATCAGGCCTAGGCAAAGCGGGGGCGCTCAATGAGGAGGACGACTACTATGAGGATGACCTGGGGGTAAGTGGCCTAGGAGGCCCCTCCCTGGCTTTGGGTCTAACTGGGGCTTGAGGTTGGACGGAGGCCAAGAAGCGGCAGTTGACTCCGGGCGGCGTGGGAGTGAACTCTCTGGGAGGCCCAGGTGAGGCCAAGCACCTTCCACCTGCTCGGACTGGGGCCTCAGCGGCGCTCTTTCCAGGACGGATAGAGCTGGGCTGTTCAATGCAGATGTATCAGAAACTTCCGGTAATAAATAGGGTGAGGCTGAGGATCCTCCGTTCTCATTGGCTCTGGACTGAGTGTAAGGCAGTGGTCTCAGCTACACATCTAAATCCTGAACTCCTTGGCAGTCGGGGCTCTTCAAGAGAACTCCAGGGATGCATGGATCTGACTGACGTGCAGCTGCAGAAGGGTGGATGATCCAAGTGGGAGCTTTGGCAGGCTTTTCCTTTTATTCACCTACTGTAGAAACTATTTAGGATACCGAATTAATTTTATCTGGCTTTTATTCTTTCCACTATTCTTTCTTACACATTGTTTTAAGTTTTTTCACAGGAGTCTGCCTAACTGACATATAAATCAGTCCAGCGAATATTTTTCTTGCAATCTGTATAGGATGGAGGTGGCAGCTGTGGAAGTTACAGGCGGAACGATCACGAGAAATCTCACCAGTCAGATAAGAAAGGAAAAGTCGTCTGCAAGTATTTTGTGGAAGGAAGATGTACTTGGGTAGGTGCAGCTCGTTTATGGCGCTTTGATCCCTACAGGATCAGTGATGCAGCTGCCCAATTCGGTAGTCCCCATTGAACCCAAATTGCTGCTGCTAAGCAAGACATTTGTTAAGTGAGTCGCACCCCATTTTATGACCTTTCTTGCCATAGTTGTTAAGTAAATCAGTTATTAAGTTAGTCACATGGTTGTTAAGTGAATCTGGCTTCCCCATTGACTTTGCTGGTCAGAAGGTTGCAAAAGTGGATCACGTGATCCCGGGACATTGCAACCGTCATAAATACATGCTGCTGGTTGCCAAGCGCCAAATTCTGATCACGATGTCCATGGGGACGCTGCAACGGTCGTAAGTGGAAAAAATGGTCATAAGACACTTTTTTCAGTGCTGTTGTAACTTCAAATGGTCACTGAATAAATGGTGGTAAATCGAGGATTACCTGCAGGTGCCTTAGAACAGGAGTCTGGGTGCTGGTGCGGGGCTTTTTGTTCCTGTGTTGCCCGGGAGCGGAGAAGCCGCTTCGTTCCCTGTGGCATAAGGTGGGGGACGTGGGCGAGGAGTGCCAGAACGGCTTTTTTCATGTGCATCAGTGCCCTCCCCTCCCCCCTCCCCCCCAAAATTTGTTCTTGTGATCCCAGTGTTCGAAAAGGAGCTGCTCGTTGTGCAGTGAATCCTCTCAGCAATGTTTAGTCCCATGGTTGATTTAGAGACTGCCTTTCAGATCAGAAGTTATAAGAATAATTTACATACAGTTAAAAAAACAGTGAAGGATGCGCAAAAAGCCAGCAGCCATGTGGTTCATTGGAGCTGATTTTCCATAATCGGCGTTCTCATTTGCCTGCTCCAGTCCGTGGTACAGTAGTTCCTCTGCCCCACTGAGGCACATACCTTAATCTCTGCAAGGCCCCTGCCATGGGCTCCTCCCTTCATTAGACTCCACTGCACAGGGGTGAGGGGACTCCCCCCCCCCGGCCTCATTGGGACATTTTAATTCAATAACAACAACAACAGACTCCGAGGTCTTCTGGTCCAACCCCCTGCTTTCCTGCCAGCTTTACTTTCTGCTGGAGTCATTGGTCAATCTGGCCTCTCCTGAAATGCCCCTGAATGTCTCTTGGCTGCTTTGCTATCCTATCTCCCGGTCTGTGTATGTTCCCCCCACGAAGTGGTACTTTCCCCAAAGCTGCAGTTGTATTTGTTCATCCCCAGTTGCAAAAGGATGGAATTAACCGTGGGCCGGCTCACCCAGCAGACTGAGGGAGGAGGCAGGAGGGGGGGTAGGACTAGCCTTTGAATTATTGCCATGGCTGCGACCACCAGCCCTTCTCCCAGCGGCCAGGGTGAGATGCTTTGCATCCTGTCAGCTGGTGATGTTCTGCTGTGTTTGTGGCTAAGAGGTGTGCCTTTTGTATTTTTCCTGCCAGGGGGAGCACTGCAACTTTAGCCATGATATTGAGCTACCAAAGAAGAGGGAACTCTGCAAGTTTTACATCACTGGTTACTGTGCCAGGGCGGAGAATTGTCCTTACATGCATGATATCCTTTCCAGTCACTTTCGTCCAGCGTTTTTAGGACAGGGTTTTGGGAGGTTTTCGGTCCCCTGATCTGCCTCTCCTTACTCGGAGGACTGGCTGGCTGCAGGCCAGCGTTTTTCTCAAAGGGGATCTTTTGGGGGAGCTTTGTGGAAGCAAGAATTGTGAAATCTTGGATCTCCTGACACTGGTGGGTCCCTATGGCTTTTTTTTTTTTTTTTTTTTGCTTTCCTCAACACCTGGCACGGGACTTCCCTTGTAAGCTGTTTCACACCACTGGGAACTGCATTAACGGGGATGACTGCATGTTCTCGCACGAACCGCTCACCGATGAAACTCGGGAACTCCTTGATAAGGTAAAGGGACCAAATGGGCACCAAGATTTGCCTACTCTGCAGAGAGGCCGCAGCCAGCTCAGCACGGTGGGAGATGCGGCTGGAGAAACTGACCCCCAGCCTTTGCCTTGCCTTTTAGATGTTGGCGGATGACGCAGAAGCCGGAGCAGAGGATGAGAAAGAAGTGGAGGAGTTGAAGAAACAGGGCATCAACCCATTGCCCAAGCCACCTCCTGGGGTGGGATTGCTGCCCACTCCCCCACGGCCCCCAGGGCCCCCAGCTCCAACCTCCCCTAATGGCCGGCCCATGCCCGGAGGCCCCCCTGCTCCTCCCCCTCCCCCACCCCTTCCTCCCCCAGGGCCACCACAGATGCCTCTCCCCCTCCACGAGCCCCTCTCACCTCAGCAGCTGCAGCAGGACTTGTACAAGAAGATCCCTTCCCTCTTTGAGATTGTCGTGAGGCCGACAGGGCAGCTGGCGGAGAAGCTGGGGGTGAGGTAAGTGTTGCCTTCCGTCTTGGAAGAGGGGATGCAGAGGGCCAAAGAAAAAGAGGAGGGGGCTTCCGCCACAGTTGGTGCAGCCCAGTCTCTGCCCTGGTGGAGGGCAGATCCAAGATGCCTGGATTTCCTGGGCAGCCCGGCTGGCCTGTCCATTATCGGCCGAAATGAGATGCTTTGTCGAGATAAAGGGCCCGCCGGCATTAGGAGGTGCCTGACCCCACCCCTCTTTCCCTCTAGGCACCCTGGCCCTTCCCCACCTCGGTTCCCCGGGCCTGGGCACCCGGAGCTGCCTCCCGACATGCCCCCCGACATGCTTCCAGACCTGTGTCCGGACATCTGTCCTGATATGCCAATGGGCCCAGGGATGAACCCTGGCCCTCCGTTGGGCCCTGGGCCCCCCATGATGCCCTTTGGCCCCGAGGAGATGCCCCCCGGCCCCCCAACACAGGACTTCTATGACAACTTCTACCTGCACCCAGAAGGTCTGGAGATGGACCCCAGCCTCATGGTTGGCCCAGGCAAGTCTCGGGTCGGGTCGGGCCAGGCGGCTTTGTATGCCTGGGGCCATTGGGGCAGGGGGCTGGCTGAGTGGCTGCCTTCTGTTCCAGTGCTCTCACTGCTGTTCTCCCCCCCCCCCTTCCCGGTAGAGGGCTACCTAGGCTATGAGGAGATCCCTGGGGAAGGGCTTTTCCCCGACCCCTCCCTGGAGCCAGATTCTTTCTGCGATGGAGGCCCCTCACGGCTGCAGAAGCCCCCCAGCAGCATCCCAGACTTCCTGCCTTCCACCCAGAGGGCTCTCTACCTCCGCATCCAGCAGAAGCAGCAGGAAGAAGAGAGGGCTCGCCGGCAGGCAGAGAGCTGCAAGCAGGACCGAGACCACGAGGAAGGCAAGAGCCGAGAGGGGGGGAAGCTAAGCCTGCTCCATGTTGGGCATGTTCTTCGATGCGCTGGTGGGGCCTGGAAGCCCTCAGGGAGGCAGTCTGGCAGCGGAACCCAGGAGCAGCCACCGTTCTGGCAGGGTCAAGGGCAGGGTGCGCCGATTACACTGCCCGAGTGTGGTGGCTTATTCAACCACCACAGGGACAGTAGATAACTGCCCTTGATTTTTCCTACTGAAACTGTAGGGTCACTCTCGAGGAGGAGGGCTCCTCAACCCCATCCCTAGGAAACAGCACCTGTAGGCCACGGGAGAGCCAGTGTGGTGGTCTGGCTAAGGTGCTGGACCCACTAAATAATTGACTTGAGCTGCTGGAGGAAAAGCGGGAAATGACTCTCCCTTAGGATAAGGAAAGGCCCATCAGTGGGGTGCCTCCCCCCCCTCCTGTTGCAGCATTGTCAGGGGAGATAAAGGCAACTGTCGGCTAAGGGGAGAGCAATTGTCGGCCGTTGTTCTTTTCTGCAACTTGGTCAGTCTGCGGAAATCTTTTTGCCTGGGTCGATGACTTTCCATGAACGAGGTTCCTCTTTAAAATGTGGCTTTGAAATTATTCTTGGTTGCTTCTTGAAGAGGCTTCTGAGATAGCCAGTATGGGCTCACCGCCCTCTCTGTCTCTCTACCAGGTGATCCTGGCAACTGGTATTCCAGTGATGAGGATGATGGAGGCAGCAGCAGCGTCAGCTCCATCCTGAAGACTCTACGGCAGCAGAGTTCCGGCAGACCCCACGAAGACCCCTCTGGAAGCCCCATTCCTGCCTCAGGCAGGGGCGATCCTCGCCTTCAGAAGAGCCGACCAGCTGATCCTCGCCTCCTGCGTGACCCCAGACTGTCTCGAAACCTGGAGCCTTCTGGAGCCGGAGATGCAGGGCCCACCGATCCACGATTGGCACGGCACGTCGCAACCTCCGCCCCCAAAGCAGCAGAAGTTCTCCATTCGAGCCCTTCAGTCAGCCAGAAGGCTGTTCCTGTCCCAGAGGAGGAAGAAGGGGAAAGGGCCCTGCGGGACAAACCGGTCACCATCCCTCTGGACACCCTGCCGAACCACTCTCTGAGGGACCCTCGCTGCCAGTTGCAGCAGTTCAGCCACATCAAGAAAGATGTCATCCTGCTTATGCCCAGTTTTGCACGCACGGTGCTGTGGAGCCCCGAAGACTTGATCCCCCTGCCTGTCCCTAAGCAGGAATCGGTTCCTGTCCCAACTGCTCTCCAGGCCCTGCCTGCCCTCGATCCACGCCTGAACCGATCTCAGAATGCCAGCGTCTCTGACCCCAGGCAGCGGGCTGGGTCCCAGCCAGAACCCTCTGCCAGTCCTGGCTCCAGCCTTCCAGATTTTGAGCTGCTGTCCAGGATATTAAAGACGGTCAATGCAGCAGGCAGTCCTGGGCAGAGTGACAAGCCAAGCGATCCCCGTACACGGAAAGCACCTGTGGAGCCCCGGTTGGCCAAGGCTTCCGAGCCAGGATCCTCGGGAACCGCCAAGCAAGCTGAAGTCGGCCCCCCGCTAGGAGTGGGTGCGGAGGCTGCAGCCAGCATAGCCCCTTATGACCCCAGGCTGCTGACGGCAGGAGGGTTGAGCAGGGGCCCTGGCCAAAGCAGCGTCCTGAGCGGGATCAGCCTTTACGACCCAAGGACTCCGAGCCCCAGCTGCAAGTCTGCCGAGTCTGCTGGCGAAGGGAGCCCAGCCACCAAAAGTGCTGAAGGCAGCAAAGGGGGGGGTGGCAGCGGCGGCGGCAACAGAGGGAAGGAGCCGCCGTTTGTTCGTCGGTCAGCTTTGGACCAGCTGGAGGCCGAGAAGCCCAGCCCAGAGCCGGTGACTGACCGCTACAACAGCTACAATCGGCCACGGCCCAAGGCAGCCCCCTCCGCTCCTGCTTCCGCTGCGCCTGCTGCAGAGACAGCTGTCACTCAGCCTGGCGTCCACAATCTCCCCGTGCCGCCCGTGTATGGCATGGTGAAACAGGCGGCCAAGTCGGGGGCAGGCAGCCCTTTTGCAGGGAACAGCCCTGCCCAGGAAGGGGAGCTGCAGGATGCGGGCTCTCTGAAGGACGTTTTTAAAGGGTTTGACCCGACAGCCTCCCCGTTCTGCCAGTAGTATTAAGAGACTTGTACACGCAGCCTTGTGTCCAAAAGAAGCAGCAGTGTTCTTCACTTTTTAAAAATTCCATGAATTGCCATTGACCGTGTACCTCCATCCTTTGAGCTTTGCTGAGTGTAATCTCCAAGCGACCTTGTAGGAGTGTAACAAGGGTCTTGAGCCACCCCAGGCAGTATTGTGTCCTGCCCCCTCCGGCTTCCGTTGCGGACTATTCTGAGGTCCACTCGGAATCCTTCAGTGTCTTCAAACCTGGCCTGGCTAGTTCTGCCAGCCCTTCCCTCCTCCTTTGCACAGTGGCTGGGCCATGTCTCCATCCCCCCTGCTTCTCCTCTTCAGGTATTTATTGTCTGTTGAATGGAGGATGAAAGGATGACAGTTTCTTAGCGTGCCCTGTTAAGGGGTGAAGCTGTCAGCCATGCTGATCTGTAGAATATATATATCTTTGTTTCTAAACTGTAACAATATATGTGTATCATAGCCTTTTTTTAAAAAGAATCTAGCGCAGCAAAAATTATTATGGAGAAGTAACCATGATGAATTATTTTTGTAACTGTATTGAATTTTGTTTTAAATACCCTTCTGCCGTTTCCTTGGATTGCCGGATTCAGATGTGATGCAACAGGCTGCTTCTGCCTCTGGTGGGTGGCCTCTTGAAGAAGTGATGCCTTCTACCAAAACAGAGTTTGTAGTATTGAAATTAAATTATTAATAACACTAATTTGCTTGTATGTCTCCTGCGCTCCTCTAAAAAGCAAGCAGAAGCCCCGGTGTTCAGAAACGAGAGGTTTGTCATTCCCGCAAAGAAGCATTTGTTCCCACAATCTTCTATGCAGGGGCAGCCATAGCCTTCCGGCATCCCGGAAAGCCCTGGCCCAGCACCCGTTCCCTTAAAAACCAGGAGAGACAGTTGGGGGAGAGGTTGCTGTGGATGAAGGGCCCTTTTTGTAACAACCAAGAGTAGCTCTGCAAATTTGGTCTTTCCAGAATTGCTGAACAGAGCCTAGAGGCCCGGCCTGTTTCTGTCCTTCCAGTGCTTCTAACCGATGGATTTGGCCTCTTCTCAAATGCAGAGAAGTCAGTTGCGCTCGTTTGTTGTCCTCAGAAGGCTGCTTCATTTCTCCCCCTGCTCTTCTCTGGGTTAGCCTCTTTCAGAGCCAGGCCTTGTTTTGGGGTTAAAAGCACGGACTTTTTGCCCTGATCCGAGGGGCCTGGCGAAAACCACCTGAAGGAGGAGCATCCGTGTGCGCTGGCGTGCTCTTGAGGCAGGCAATTTGGAGACTCCCACTGTATGGCTCTTTGTCCTCTCAGCCATGGGCTTATTGGGGCTAAGAGGCCAGCCCCAGTTCTGCCTCGGACATGGCTGTGTCAGTAGAAAAGGCCCACCTTCCCCCCCCCCCCCCCGAGCAGATAAGCAACCCCGGCTGCGGCCCATCTGCTTCGGTGTGGCGGGATTGCAGCTTCTCCATGAAGCCCCTGCGGAAGAGCTGCTAGCTGGTGGCTCTGTTAGAAAACCAGGGTATAGAAATCCTTTGGCCAGGATCTTTGCAGCTTGACAGACTGCACGGCGGGAGTGACCGGAGCAGGGTTCATGCCCAGGCTTAGCAGTGTTTAATCTGAAACGGGTGAGGGGGTCAAAACATTTTGCAGTGTATTGTTTTTCTCTCTCTGCCTTGGTGATTCCTACTCTTCCAGGCACCTCCCTTTTTTTGCCCAGGGGGTGTAACACAGTGTAGAACTCGCTTGGAAGGGAGAGAAAGTTATGTCCTTTTGGTATAAATGCAAGCTAGTTTCCTTGGAAAGCCAAACCGGTTTCCTACTTTGCCAGTTTCCAGCCACTTACCTGGAGAGGCTCTGTATGCAGACACACTGAAGTCCAGAGATGGAGAAGGGCTGGAGCAGATTTCCAAAGAACCTTTTGAAACTTGTCCAGAGTGGGCAGCATCCTGTGGAGAAGCCGTCCTGGTCCTGGAACCGATGAACAGCTTGTCAAGGAACGTGCTCTTTGTGAAGTATTCTGTCTTGTGAACCTGCCTAGGTACATAGATGCTCTGGGACATTTGTACAATCTGACTTTTGTAAATCAAGATCCATTCACTAGACCCAAATCTTTGTTATCAATGAAATTTGCCAGCGCTTTATAAAAATGCTATAAAATGTAAATAATATTTGGAAAGGGATTTGTATATATTGTACTGGTATTTTTACAGTGATTTTTGGTTGCATGGCTTTTTTTTTTTTAATATCACACATGCGTCTTCCAACAATGTCCAGACTTGAGAGACCGATCGTTGTACTGCTGGCATTAAATGATGCAGTGATTTTAAAGGTTGCCACCCAGCTTATTTTGGTATGGAATTATTTCAAATATTCCTGTTGTGAGGCAGAAGGGTGCAGTCAGCCATGCTACTGTTTATAGCTTTGCAGCCACAGTAAAATGCTTTGCAGGGAAGAGAAGTGGTGGGGGAAAGGGTCAGAGAAAACTGACCTTGGAAGAACCAGCAGCCTAAACCCTGGGGGGGAAAGAACAGCAGCTGAAGCCCGGGGGGGGGGGGGAGCGCTGCCTGAGAAGATGAAGGCGGCCTTGCTTGAGTCCGAACAGTTGAGGCCAGGAGACCGCTTTCTCAAAAGACAATAGCTGCTGTTGTAAGTTTGACCAGAATCAGGGCTGCAGGGTTGCATGAGCATGGCACTGGCAATCATTTTACTCTTGCGGTCTCCCTCCACCCC
>QLTV01001316.1:220811-240418 GCA_003457575.1 Thermophis baileyi
CCAAAGAGGGCTTGGGCTGGCCAAACCTTGGCCTTGGGCAGGTCATGCGTTGCCTGGAGAGCGAGCCTGCCTAATCCTAAGAATGAGAGCCGAGGTGGCGCGGTGGTTAGAGTGCAGCACTGCAGGCTACTTCAGCTGACTGCTAGCTGCAGTTCGGCGGTTCAAATCTCACCCGCTCAAGGTTGACTCAGCCTTCCATCCTTCCGAGGTGGGTCAAATGAGGACCCAGATTGTTGGGGGCAATATGCTGACTCTGTGAACCGCTTAGAGAGGGCTGGAAAGCACTGTAAAGCGGTATATAAGTCTAAGGGCTCTTGCTAAGTGCTATATCAGCAGGTGCAGGAGGCCCGTTAGGCATCCCGGGAGGGGCTAACCTAGAAAAGAAACAAGCCGTCTCCCTTGGGTGATCCACTGTCCCGGCCTTTTGCTGCTCTTGGGTGCAGCCCCCAGTCGTGGGAAGCCCCTTTCCTCCTTGCACATGGGGGCAGAGGTAGGGCAGCTGCAGGACTGGGGAGAGTTGTCCTAATCTTCCCCATTGCTTCCCCAATGGCAGCTGCAGAGGAGGGTACCCTTGTTGCCTTCCTGGTATTGTGAGTTTGTTGTATCCCAGCCTTTTAGAAACAAAACATTTACAATGGCCTAAATACACTTCTGGGTGGGTGGCCTTTGGTCTGTTGCGATGGAATGGGTCCCAGAGGAATTCAGTGAGACTCTCACTGCCTTACCACCGGTCAAAGGTGAGGGCATTCGTGCTGGGCTTGGAAAGGACTGCTTGTGGCCAGAGGCAGCCTGGGCTTGACTGAGTACTCCAAGGCTGGGCTGTACTTGAAGAGCCCTCCCCCAGAAGCTCCTGCTGTGGGTTGGCAGCTTGGAAGTTCTTGTAGGAGGAGGGGGTCCTTCACCTGGCGTCCTCCCCCTCTCCCAGGGAAGATCCTGAGTGAATGAGCAATACAAAGGTGGAAAACCCAAAATAGGATTTCAGGCCAAAGTGAGCTCTTCTCCCTTCCCTCTTTCACCCTCACACCTCTGAGACTGGTCATTTTCACAAAATAAATCATTTAATTTTGTTTGGAAAAAAAATAAAATGTAAAAAATCAGTTTTTATCAAAACAATTCAATGGAAAACAGGACCACATGCAATTCTTCAAGAAGACCACAGGATGGCGCTGGCCACCTGCATGGAGTCCTCATCCCTAAATTCCAGAGAAGTGGCGACCACCTTCACTACTATAATGACAAAAATGAAAACCAGTATTGGGTCTGCAACATTAAAGCCCAGGATCCTATTTCTACAAAGAGAGAATCCTGGACTTGGATGGAACAGGAAGCAAATCAAAACCCTGATGCAAATGCATCGAGCAGGGGGTTGGACTAGAAGACCTCCAAGGTCCTGTCCAGCCCTTGATTCTATGTTCTAGAGTCCTACCTTATGATGAGAGGTCTATCTTCAGAGCTAACATAGCTGTCCCATTGAACCGGGAAGCTAAAAAAGCACCAATTTATATGACCCTCACTTCCTTTATTAGCATTGCTGAAATCAATTTAGAAAAAGAGGGATGGAAATTGCCTGCCTGCTTGAGGTCAGGCACAGCCCACAGTCCTTTCAGAGACAAACGATGAAAATACGGTATATGTTAGACTCCAGTCTGCCCTCTAGTGTTTTACTAGGATTTTCAGAAGAGCACATGGAGACTTTACGCATCTGATGAAGAAAACGCTCACAAAAGCTGATCACTTAATTACACATGCTAGTCTGAAAAATTTATGCCAGACACCCAGGGGTGAAATTCAGCAGGTTCTGGAGAACCGGTAGCGGCAAATGCCACCTCTGGCTGGCCCCACAGTGGGGTGGGAATGGAGATTTTGCAGTATCCTCCTCCTGCCACGCCCACCAAGCCACGCCCACAGAACCAGTAGGGAAAAATTCTGAATTTCACCCCTGCAGACACCTCTTGGTTTTGGGTAGCAGGAGGTAATTTGGGAAGGGGGCTCTTTCAGACACAGATTGCACTGTAATTGGGGCACAACTTTGCTTTGAGGAGGAAAGGCAAGATCCTTTGGCTAGGCTAAGGGCGGAAAGAACACGAGCTCTTTACGAGCACCATTTCGGAGTGGGGAAGGAGAAGAGAGAAAGGGTAGCAGGTGGGATTGAGCCAGAATGAGATTGCGTTGTGGTTGGGCTAATAGGGACCAGCGGTGGGTTGCTCCCGGTTCGGCCCGGTTCTTAGAACCAGTAGCGGCGGCCGTGGTAGCTCTTCTGAAGTGTTGCACGCGCGCACGAGCGAACCGGTAGTAAAGGGTTTTAGAACCCACTACTGATAGGGACCCCTTAGCCACCCAGAACTGAGAGCGGCCAGGGATGACTTCCACAACCCTGGAGATTCTGCTCATCTTTGAATCTCTCTACCCTGGTTAATAACTAGCACGAGGGAGGCCCAAGATACGCCCCTTTGGTGTAGGGAAACCAGACCTCCCCAGGTTAAACGGCCCAATTGCCTTCCAAGGGTTAGTGGAGCAAGGCCTCCCCTCTCTCGGCCCTGGTTCCCCTCAGCAGTTCTTTTCTTTCTGCTCAGGCCAAAAGGGGAGGGGGCTGGAGAGGAACAGGAGGCAAGCCGGACCCCTGGGGACATCACAGGTACCATTGGAAGGTCCTCCCAGGCACTCTGGGCCTTGGGCCCTGCAGCAGGTGAGGTAGAAGAGAGGTGCTCAGACACAGTGGGGTTTGTGTGCTCGTTTGCTCTCCAAAGCCACAGAGGTTGGCATAAGGAAAGGTCAGGGCCATCCCAAGGTCTTGGGTCAACGCCACTTTCTGGTGGCATCAGCAGGCCCTTCTTTCGCAGCAGAGATAGCCAGGTCAGTTAGAGAACAGGCAGCTACCCGATTAGCATGATAGCTGATTTAGGTCAGTGGATTCTGCAAAGCCATTTGCACCAAAGCTCAGCTTATGGTGCAAATCAAAACCATCATCCCAGCAACCCTGGAATTGCTATGCTGGAGCAGCTCATAGGCCCCACTGCCTCAGTTGCCAGGGCCAGGGCGAGCCCCCCCCCCCCGCAGAAGGGTCTTCCCAAGCAAACCAGCTGCTTGCCTCTGAAGCAGGGAAAAGGCTCGCTGCATTGTGTAGGCCAGGGGAAGTTTCAGTTGGTGGTCACTGCTGTAACTCAGAGAAGCAGATCCCAAAGGTTAATTGGGGCATCAATCTGAAATCAGTTTTGGCAAGAGATCCCTTTGGAACTGTGATGCCTCCCTGCTGTCTACGGACTGCCAATAACCCTAATGTGACAAGGCAAAGCTTGACCTCCTGGCTCCTTTTGCCCTCCCTTAGAATGACCGCTCTCAGGCTTCTGCCCATGTGTTGCGCAGGGCAACAAAGGCCACGGTCACTGGTTGTGCATTGCTCCTGAATCTGGAAGTGAGCAAAGGTGGTTTTAGTCACCAGGAGGCTCAGTTTTTGCAGATGAAACCAGGGACAGCCTGGGGAGCAAGCAATCCTCTTGAAGTGGAAAGGCTGTTTCTCCAGCAGGCCGGGAACCTGTTTTGGGCTCTGGGATCTTGCAGGAAAGGGAAAGCAAGGACCTGGCAAGCCAGGAGAAGATGGATGGTGACCCCTCCTGACCACACGGGCATGAGACTCAGCATGGCCCTTCCCGTTAAGCCTCTGCCACGAGAGGAATGCCACAAGGTCCAGGGCCGGGCAGGGCAGGCTTGGCAGGGCCAGAGCACGGGCTTTTAATTTGCAGTCAAAGTGCCCCCCCAATGCCAGAGAAGTCACCAAATTGGGGGTCTGGACTGAGAGGTAATGAGTATCAAGAGCCTTTCAAAGCACAGGAGAATGGCAACAGCCCAAACGCCCAAGGCTGCAGTTGGTGATTTGGGGCTTCGTTCTATTTTGGCTCAAGACTGATCTGGGGAACAAACTAAATGTAGCCTTCCCTGAATATGCTGAACATGCTCAAGCCACTCCTGTTTGTTTGTTTATTTATTTATTTGATTCATGTACAGATGCCCTTCTCACCACAGCAACTCTGGGTGGCCAACAGCACATAAGAACAACAAAACATAACATCTGCAAAACTAAACAATTATGTTTGACCCAAATGCATTTATACATACACAGAAACTTAATCCCGTTGTATTCGGACACTAAACAATAATTCACCTCACTATAAAACAATAAAGTGTAAAAGACAATGAAGTGGAGTTAATTCAATGTTAACTTTGGGATTGCACATTATACAATTAACATTATATACAGATTGGGATTAAAGTTTTGATGTTTTGTGCCAAGGAACCGTCTAATTTGGGTTTCTTTTTGGAAGAATATTTTAACATAAACATTAAGTAGATGGCTGTGAATGTTTTCAAGTTACATTTGTCAATGTTATTTTGAACTACATTATGAAACTGTGGGACCTGATCACAGGGGTGTTTCTGAGGGGTTTATTTGTTGTGCAGAAGAGCCAAGAGAATTATATTGAGAGATTGGAAAAGTGCTCAGTAGCAAAGATGGTATTCAGGAAGTGTGACTTATTCATTTTTGAAAAGGCCGTTTTCCTCGTTTTGTGAATGCTATGTCATAATTAATTTGTTGAATATTACAGTTTTTTTACACTTTTGTACGCTATGGGGGTTTTGGGGGGGCATTTCACTTTTAAATTTTCAATAAGAATTTTTTTGAAGAGGAGGAGGAAGAATTGAGGTAAAAGTCATTTGCCAGAGCAGCCCATGAAAAGGAGCCCCCAATGCCGACTGGGCTCCCCTCCTGCCCTTGTCCAGCACTCCCCCTCATGCCAAACCCCCTGGAGAAAAAGCCCTTTGGGGGGGAGGGCTGTGGGCATCTAGGCCAAGGGAGGACAAAAGGGCCCAGCTGAGCTGGCCTGCAAGTCCCTCCCATCTCCAGCCTTTGCCTGTTCCCAAATAAGGGCATAAGCTTCAGAGGCTCCAATGTCTCCTGGACCAGCCGAGGGAGGGAGGGAGTGCCCGGGCCCTGCTTCTCTTTGCAAGCATCTTCCCTCCCTCCCAGGGGAAAGGATTCCCCCCCTCCCCCTGCCACCCTGGCTTGGACTGAGGCAGGCAGTAGCTGGCACACATTGACTTGCAGAGACAGTAATGGCAGGGGGGGGGCACATGGGGAGCCATATGCGCATCGACATCTGTGGGGCCTGGGAGAAGGCCTTCTATAGCCAGATACTGCTGGGGGATCCAGAAACTACAGGGAGGACTGGATTGAGAGGGCTGCCGCAGGCCCAGTTGCCGGCAGGTGGACTGAACATGTGGGATCCCCCACTTGCTGGCGGACCATGCAGACCTACACACACACACACACACACACACACCCCGGCAAGGAGGAAGCACAAAGTGCTGCTGGACTCCTGAAGCAGCTTCTAACCTGGAAAAATCCCTCTGGGTCCCAGCTGGGTGTGGGGAGGGGGGAAGCAGGACTCTGTGCCTCTGTCTGACTGAGGGGGTTGTCTAAAACAGGGAAAGGCTGGATGGGGTCGGAATGGGGCAACTTGCCACGGCCAATTTGCTGTGGCCAACTCACCGTGGGACAACTTGCTGCAGGACAATTTAACTATTCTATTTAATTATTTAAAATAAATAAAAAAATACTTTAATTTTTGCAATTCACGTTTCATACTGTCCCTCCTTTTGCATCCTTTAATGATTCTATTCCACTATTTCTTTGATATTAGTGTAACTCTTGTCCCACAACGAGTTGTCCTGCAGCGAGTTGGCCGTGGCAAGTTGGCCATGACAAGTTGGCCGTGGCGAGTTGGCTGCGGAGAGTTGTCATACTCGCTAAGGGGTTCCCAGGAATCCACAGTTAATTGGCCGTGGCAAGTTGTCAATAGACCCGGCTGGAGTCACAGCTGTGAGACTCTAGTAAAGCCTGCTGCCTTCACTTCACCTCACCGGCTACAGGGGGGCTGCCGAGGGATGGACTGGGCAAGGAAGCCGTTTCTGAGTTTTCATGGCCCTGGATAGTCAGGCAGACTGTGCCAAACATGCCCAGCCAGAAAAAAAATCTAGCCAAGAGCATGCAAACACAGACGCAGCTTCTGGGTGATGGCCAGAAAAGTCCAGAGCGCTTCACAGGGGGCAAACTCTATCCTGGCCAGGTTCTCTCTCCCAAGGGTCCCAGTCATCATAAGGCCCCGTCTCCCCCACCCTGCTCTGGCAGAGGCAACAGTTGAGCTTCTGGGGGACAGAGCACTTCATTGTGGGGAGGCGGCCCAGCAGAGCCTTCATCCATCAGAGAGAGAAGTTTAAAAGGGCCCAGGAGACCTTCCCGGCAGGGTGGAGGTGGCTGAAGCCATGGAGCAAGTCCATCCGACTGGAGGCAGGGAGACGGCAGCAAGTTCTTCCAGCAGCTCAGCTGTCTCTGCACCTGGTCACTGTGGGACTTTGGGGCCCTGGTCCATGTTCCTCTGGCTGCTGGGACTTGTCCGGCGGAGAACATGTTCTGTTCGGAGGCCTCGCAGCTTCTCCAGCAGCTCTCTGGTGAAGTCCTGGGGGGGGGGCGGGCGGGGGGGGAGGTTGAGTCTCACCATTCTTCTCCAGTAAGCTGGAGAAGATGTCTGGCACTGGGGGAACCCCGCCAAGAAAGGGATCTCCCTCCAATAGGGACTCCCAGGATCAAGAGCAACCAGATCCCCAGGAATTGCAAGGGAGCCTCCTCAGGGAGTCATGGGGTGGGAAGAAGGCCGGGGAGCCCAAAGAGGGAAAGGGTGCCTTTCCTCAACTATTCCACAGCAGCTGGAAGTGCGGCATCTCTTTGGGAAAGCAAACCCCACCCTTGGAGGACATGCACGTTCCACAGGACCCAGACCAAAGCCAGCGATTGCTCAGAAAGTGGACACCCACCTCCGTGTTGTTGTGGCATGACTCCAAGGTGCCCTAGAAAAAAATTAACAGTGAGGAACAGCCCCAAAGGATGGGCGGCCCAGCATTTATTTGTCCGGCCCTTTTAATTTCCAGCCTCTTTTCCAGCTTTACTCTTGAACTAAACCTGGGCCCAGGGAAAATCTCTTCTCTGGGCCCAGATCTAATTCACAGCCTTCTCTTTCATAGGGAACACTTGGATCCCTGGTTCCCTTTTCTTATCCTGTTCAGATCCTAATTTTTATTTATTAACAAAATGGCACAGCCTAGGCCCGTGATGGCGAACCTATGGCACGTGTGCCAGAGGTGGCACGCAGAGCCCTCTCTGTGGGCACGCGCGCCGTCGCCAGCTGTTCTTCGGGTTTCTGGTGCGCATATGCGCGCCGGCCAGCTGGTCTTCACGGGCGCCGGAGTGCCAAAAAACAGCCTGAAAACGGCCAAAAAAATGGCCAAAAAACAGGCACGTACGCGCCAGCCAGCTGGTCTTCCGGTTTCTGGTGCTCCGGCGTGCACATGCACGCGCGTTCCGGTTTGGGCACTCGGTGCCGAAAAGGTTCGCCAACACTGGCCTAGGCTATCTCCGCATTAGGTATGCAAATAGTGCAGGGCGAGATGAATCTATGCCTCATTCTTGGTGCTCAGAAATTAGCACCAGCATGTTGTTAATGGGCATCAAGGCTCATTTGATCGTGAAAAAGAGCTTCACCTCTTAGAGCAGCAACTTTTTCAGACTTTGTGTGCAGTGGAGCACTTTGTCTGCATAAGAGCCCCTGTGCACTCCGCTGCTTGCTCTGTTGTAATGCTGCAACTGCCTTGTGCAGCACTGCAGGCTACTTCAGCTGACTGCTAGCTGCAGTTCAGCGGTTCAAATCTCACCGGCTCAAGGTTGACTCAGCCTTCCATCCTTCCGAGGTGGGTAAAATGAGGACCCAGATTGTTGGGAGCAATATGCTGACTCTGTAAACCGCTTAGAGAGGGCTGTAAAGCACTATGAAGCGGTATATAAGTCTAAGTGCTATTGCTATTGTCCCTGCCTGGTTTATAAACTCAACATTTTCGTCTCCCTTCCGCTCCTGCTGACAGGACCCAGTCAAGGGTGCTGATTCAGGATTCTGAGTCAGCAGACCTGGTAATGTGAAAGCAGCTTACCTGTAATTTCTTGGCCCTCTCCTCATCTGTGTCCATCTCCAGGAGATCATCAATATTGATTTCATCTGGCATCTCATCTTCCTGCCACAAAATCAAAAAGGGTCAGGCTAAGGGGCTCTTGGAAAGCTTTTTGACAATAGCCCAGGCTCTCTGACGTGCGCAGCTCTTCAGTGAAACATTTCATAGTTCAAAAACATCTGGAACGACAAAGCTTTCAAAGTTTTCAAAACCCAGGCCCACCTGTATCCCCCTTTTCAGGCAAGACGAAGAGCATCCCACCCCCGCAATATCCCAGAGACGTGGCGGCTGCTTTTCCTGGGAGCGTAAGTACCCACTGCTCCTATTCTGCCCACCACGCGATAAGTAATTGATCCAGTTGGGAGAGCCTGGTTCCATATGTACCCCTTAACAGAATGACAGAGTTGGAAGGGACCTCGGGGGTCTTCTAGTCCAATCCCCTGCTCAAGCAGGAGACCCTACACCATTCCAGACAAATGGCTGTCCAGTCTTCTTAAAAGCCTCCAGTGTAAAACCTTTTCTCTGCAACCTCCCTGTAAATATGCAGGGGGGAAGAGGATAGTCGCAGCCCTTCTGCCCCTCACACCAAGGAGCCTCTGGATCAGAGCATCAACCTACCACCATGTTCCAGCCCAGGGCTTGCTTCCCCCAGAAGAGCTGGCTTCCCTCCCAGACTCCCTGGGGAGGCAAAAAAGCAACCCAGATGGTAACTCGCTCCTTTCATGGGAGGATTGGAGATGTCTCTTTTATAGCTAGGCCAGGCTCCCCACCCCCACCCCGAAGAATCCTTTCTAGGCAAGGAAAATGTCAGAAACCGGAGGCGGAGATGCACATTCCTCTCTAGGAAGAGGAGGAGGAGGAGGAGGAGGAGGATGACCCTTCGCTGCAAGCCCATCTGCCACTTTTTCTGTGAGCCCTGTAAGGTTGGCCTCCTTTCCAAGCCAAGGTGCCCTGGGGCCAGAAAGAACCGTGGAGCAGGGCAGATAACAGCCCTCTGGTAGCTAGGGATGCAGCTCCCGTCATTCCAGTCCGAATTTGATAGGAGCTGATCTCTTGCTCAGTCTTGCCTGCTCCGCAGCCCTGACGGGCTCTTCCCATGTATTGAGTGAGGAGGGAATTTCTGAATTTGCTCTCGAGTTTCCAGGAAAAGTTGGGGCTCAAATATCTGGTTTAATTTAATTTAATTTATTTAATTTAATTAATTGTATTTCTATGCCGCCCAACTCCCGAAGGACTCTGGGCGGCTTACAACAGGGTATAGAAAATACATTTAAAAACATCATAAAATATAAGAAAACCAGTTAACAATCACATACATACATATCATTCAAGGCCGGACCTCGCAAATTGCGAGATCAACGGCCCCAAGCTTGCCAGAAAAGCCAGGTCTTCAATGCTTTCCGGAAGGCCAACAGGGTGGGGGCAGTCCGGATCTCAGGGGGTAGCTGGTTCCAGAGAGCCGGGGCAGCCACAGAGAAGGCCCTTCCCTGCGGGCCCGCCAGCCGACACTGCTTAGCCGACGGGAATGGCTCTTGGAAAGACAGCTGAATGGGGTGACCAAGGGCGACAGGCGGGGCCCACCCTGAAGCCCCCAGCCCATCGTATTTCTGAGCGCAGCTTCCCCTCTTGGCAGTCGCCACAAGTCTCTCTCCTGGCCCAGAACCACCAGCAACCTTCAGTCTCTTGAGCCTTAAAATCCCACCCAGCAAAACCAGCAGCAAGCAGCAACCACCCTGCTGGATGCAAGGCTGGACCAAGGCCGCCACTTACCAAAAGGACGGAGTTGCCCCTGCAACTAAAGGCAGATGTGCCTCCCATCAAGGCAGATGGCTCCCCAGTCCCTGAGGGGCACTAGCAGCTGGGAGGGAGGGAGGGAGGGAGGGAGGGGAGGGGAGCCCAAGCAGCCTTAACGTTAACCCCATCGTGGCCTCGAGGAACCAGTTCAGAATTGAAGGCGGCCGGCCAGGAAGCTGAGTGAGGCCGCAGCTGCCTTTGGCCACAAAGGAGTCGCTCTGGACGGGGGCAGCAGCGGTCCCCCCAAATGACAAGACCGCGAGTCCTCTCGCCCAACCCGGCGTCCCCCTCACCCGTCCTCGGTACAGCTCCTCCAGCCGGCCGTCGATCCACTTTTCCGTGTCAAGGCGCCGTTGCAACTCCCGTCGGTCATACTTAACCGTGACCCGCGCTTGGCGCCTCTGGATGCCCGGGCTGGCTGTCCTTTCCGCGCGGCTGCCTCCGGGAGAGAGGCCGGGAGAGCGGGCCGGCGACGCACGCCCCAAGCGCCTCCCCACCCGATCCGCCGCCATCGTTCGTTGCGCCAACTAGACGGGGCGTCCGCCGGCTTCCCGCGCCTTATAGCAGCCGGGGCGGAGCTCTGGCTCCCAGACCCTCCCTCGGGGTGGCGGGCCGTCTCGCTCTGGGGGCAGAGGCGGGGCCCAACCGGCCTCCCTGAAAGATGGAGCCTTGAAGGCCCGCTCTGGCGGGCAGGAGCCGATCGACCTCGCGGGCCTCCCTTTATCAGAGCTGGTCCTTCTGTGCTGCTGCCGGACTCTACTGGCCTTCCAGCAAAGCGCGGTCGCCCGGCCACTTCCCCCTCCTCGCCCTTTTAACGTTTCTGAAGTAACGCCGGTTACTAAGATTTGGGCCCGGCATTCCGCCAGCTGTTAGCGCCCCCCCCGCCCTTTGAACGTGTGGCCAGCACGGCCCTTCTCTCCGAGCGCCGGCCTGCGAAGTGCTTGCCTTCGAAGCTCCTCGCCCGTCTCTGGTCCCCCCTCTGGGAAAGTTCGGCGTTGGCCCCTTCGAGTTGCTGCCGCCAGACAGGGCAGGGCAGGGCAGGACAGGGGAGGTCAAGCCACGCAGCTCTGCTCGGGTCCTTTGATTCGGACTCCGGTTGAGAAAGCTGCCGGAGCTTTTGGGAGCGGCTTCATCGGCCTGCTGTCTCGGCCCCAGCGGGACGCCCAGCGGCCCCTTCCTTCGAGCCCCCCCCCCGGCCCGTTCTGTCGTTATGCAAGTGCATTCATCGAAACGACAGCCCGCCCCCCGAACTTCCCAAGAGCCTCCCTGCGGTGGGGGCTACTAACGCCAGCGAGGGCCTCCCTGACCACGTCGCGCTTCCAACACAGCGGCTGTCCCGAGCGCGAAAGGGGGCCGCAGGACCCCCAACCCGCGCTTCGGCCGAAGGTAAGCTGGAATGCTGAAGAGGGAGGGGGAAAGGGGCGAAGGGAAGGGGCTCCGGCTTTTACTCCGGGGCCTGTGCCGATCCCAGCACGCTCTTCCCAAGTCGGAGGATGGAAGCCGGCGGAGGCGGCTTCCCACAGAAGCCATCCCGGAACTAGGCAACCGCGAGCGGGAGAAGAAACCAGGAGCAGCGGTCCGGACCGCAGCCCCGCCCCGCCCCGCCCCGCCCCGCCTGCACCTGCTGAATCTTCCGCCTACACCTGGCAGGTTTCTCCATCCGGGACTTTCCTACTTTGCAACCGGTGGGGCGCTCCACCACCACCACCACGTGATTGCTACGCAGCCTATGCAAAGTAGGTGGGCAGACAGGTGCGATAGCGATAGACGTCGGCCCCCGTGATTGGCGCCCGGAGAGCGATGGGCGTGGCCCACCTGCGGTGTTCGGCGGCCGTTGCGGCCCAGCGGGCAGCTTGGTCCGGGAGGACGGTGCTATGAGGCGCGAAAAGAGTCTGGCGCTGTTGATCACGTTGGCGGCCGCTCTGGCGGCCGCAGAGTCGCCCCCAGGTAAGAATTGGCGCCCCGTGCTGCTCCCCTGACCCGGTCTTGAGGAAGAGGCCTTCCGCCCGTCCCTTTGTAGCTTCAAATACGGGGGCCAGGCTGGGTTGCGGATCGTTGGGCGGGTTCCTGCGCTGTATCCGGCCAGTGCCAACGCCTTGTGCCTCTCTTGGGCGCTCCCTCAGGTCTCTACCGCGCAGGCTGGTCTTGACGTGCCCCACCCGAAAAGATCGGCCGGCTGCGGCTGCTTTGACACCCCCCCAAAACCTTTCCCTGCCCTGGTTGTCGGGGGGTCCCAAATCCGGGGGGGGGCACAGGAAGGGGAAGAGAAAGCCAAGCCTGGCCTCTCCCCTCACCCCTTTCCCAGCCACGTCTGGCTGCTGGGACTGGGAGACTAGGGCCTCCTTTCTGCCCGGCTAGACGGGCACCAGCCTGGTAGTTCCCCTGGGCTGGATGTGCTTCTGAAGGCTGGTCTGGAGCGCTTGCTGGACTGCCTTTGTCCCGCTTTGCTAGAGGGGTGGGCATTGCCAGATACGAAGATGGCAGCCTCTCGCCAGGCCTCTCTTGTGCCCATCAGGGCTTTAGGCACCTACTGGTTGTGTTGTCCTGGCTGAATGGGGGTTCTTGTCTTCTGGAAGGATTGGGGGCACACAAGCATTTTCCTGGGCTAGAGCCAGCTGGAGGGGGGGGGTGCCTGCCCTTCTCATGAACTCCCAGGGATGAGAGGTTGTTCAGTGAAATCTGATCGGGTGGGATGGGCCAACCAGCCCTGAACCGGTTCAGCCTGTTCGGGTGAGGTCTGCAACTTGTGCCCGAGTCACCTGCCTCCCTGCCATTGTCTGCTGGAGGAAGCTGGTGCCAATTGGACTTCCTGTAAGAAAGTGCTCCTGCCACCCACCCCCCCAGTCCAGCCTCTGGCCCTGCTGGCATCGCTTCTGTGCCCTTGGACCAGCAAAGGGGGGCAGTGGGTGCTTTCACCTGCCTTTTTTGCAAGGGACAAGTGGCCGTGGGGCAGACCCCAAACTTGGGGCAAAGAGAAGGAGGAAGCGGAATCCTCTCTCTGCAGTCAAGAGCTGAGGGTCTTCCTTGTGCTTTCTCTTGCTATGGGAGGTTATGGTGGGCCAATCTCTGGCTCCTTGCCAGCAGCAATCTGGATGGGATCCTCAGGCCACAAATATTGCATGAGGGGAGCAAAGCGGGAAATTAAGGGCTTCCTTTTCTGAAGCTCACAATCTGCCCAAATATTTCTGCCCAAAATCTCTAATTCTGAAAAAATGGCCAGCTTAGCCCCTTGCAACATTTCATTCAGGTCAGTCATAAACTGGAGGCTCTTACAGCCATGACATGGTCATATGCCTGAAGCTTCAAACTCATTCCGAGTTACGGAGGCTTTCAAATTCATCCAAGGTGGATTTGGACCCTTTTCAATCTGGGTTCTGACCTAAAACTAGTGAGGTTACGGACAGAAGTTTTGTATGCATCTCAGTGAAAAGGCCTAGGGAATTGCAGTTACAGCGCGATAAATCCCACGCCAAGCTCTCTCCAAAGAGAGTTCCCCCTCACACTGCAGCCCTCTCTCCTTTCCAGGTTCATAGGTTACCTTTCCCCACTTTTGCCCTTGGAAATTGCTCCTCCTGTAGATTTTATTTCCGTGTAATTCCAAAAGCTAACTACGGGGTTCTGATCTCTTTTCCTTTTGTGGGTCACTGGGGGGATAGACACTGTGTTTGCAAGACTTGAGACTTAGATCTCGGAAATGGGGTGTTTGCAGGACATCAGCCGGGGGGAGGGAGGGAGGCGACAACATTTCCAGAAGAGGCGCATTTGAGCCTGGCCTGCCTCAGCCTGCCTTCTCTGAAAGCCCTCCATCCCCCAGCTACAGTGGGAAATGTGGCCATACCAGGTTGCTGGAACATCTAAACTGCAGCTGTGGCACACGTGGACCCTCTTGTGGTGGTCAGGATCCTGTGGGATTTTGCTTATGCTGGTGGGCAAGGAAAGTGATCCAGCGTTCCTTTCCTTGGCCGGCTTCACCAGTGGGGAAACCCAGAATCTTAGGGCGGTGTGGTCTTCCCACTCGTACCCTTCCCCCAAACGACAGCTATTTCTGGCAAAGAAGTTGTTTTCCACTCTCCTGGGACAAATGGTCACGTGCAGAGATAAGGACCTTCCACTAATGAGGCAGAGGGGATGAAGGATCCCACTGGCCCAAGTTCAGCATCCCATTCATAACTTCACAATCCTACTTGCCTTTCCAGACCAATCCGGGGGGAGTTGCCCTGGGCTCTTGGCGTCCAGAGTGGGCAGCAGCTAAATGTGGCAGTGGCCCTAAATGCCATCAGAAAAATATTTGAGCGTGGAAGCCACCGGCCTCTCTGAAGCTGCTTCTTTCCACAAACCTCTCTGCTTTCAGACCGATGCCACTCGCCCAAGACAGTGGGCCCTTGTCGGGCATCCTTCCATCGGTGGTGGTACAATGCCACAAGTCAAACATGCCAGGAATTCATTTTTGGGGGTTGCAAAGGCAATGCCAACAACTTCTTCTCCGAACAGGACTGCTTCCAGACATGTTTCAGAGGTGAGCATCAATAAAGGAGAATATTTGTAGCTCAGCGTTGAAATGAGGGTCCTTGTTGCTCCCTGAGCTTGGTTGTTTCCCTGAAGACATTTCATTACTTAAACTAGGTAACATCATCAGTGCTAGTCTAGCACTACCATCAGACTAGCATTGATGATGTTATCTAGTTGGGTAATGAAACGTCTGCAAGAAAACAACCCAGCTCAGAGAGCACCACCCCACAGGTGAGCATGCCACAGAGTTGCCAGAGAGATTTGAGGTAAAGCCTATTTGTGAACACAACGCTTGCTGCTGCTTTCCTCTTTTCCTACTGCTGGGACCTCCTGCCACTACGAGGGGCATGAGGCTCCCGCTGCCTTTCCCCCCTTCGTGCTTTGTGGCTTACGCTACACCCAAATTCTCAGCCTGAGAGCAAGCAGCCTGCGTTTCTCCTGCCTTCAGAGCACCTTGTGCTGGAAGTGGGAGTTCCCAGGACCTGGCATCCCCAGTTGGTTCCTGGCAAGGGGTGTGCTGCTCCGGGTCACCCTCAGGAATGCAGCTTAAAGCTTAACAACCTTAACACAGAGCAGTAGCCAAAGAAAGGCTGAGATCTCCCCAGGGGATTTTGTCCAGGGCTTCTCGGTCTGGGCATGAGGGAGTGTTCCAGGTCAGGCCAAGCCCTTTGGTGAGTCTGCCTCCAGAAGACCATTGCTCTGGGTCTCTGATGCCAGAATCGTCTTGACTTCCAGGTGGGGCTGCAGAGGCAACAGTGGTACCCGGAGGGCCGGCCACTGAAGGTAAGGGTCCTGGGTTCATGCGTGAGGCTAGAAGAATGGACAGAAATCGGGAGCTCAAGCAATTGCTCTCAGAGCTCGGGTGGGCTGGAGGCCGGGGTCTCTGAAAATCTACAGCCCCTTAATAATGCTGCCTTGGTGACCAAATTCTCTGCAAGGGGATGTTTTCTACAGCCTCCAAAGCCAGAGATTTCTTGGGGTCTTCCTGCAAGTTAGGTCTTACCCTGTTTGGCGCTGGCTGCCTTTTGGAGAGTGGGGCAATGAGCCTCTAGGACCTTTGGGGTGCCAAGGCCTGGGAAGGGGGGAGTGGCTTTTGCCAAGGATGACCACTGGTCTTCAGCCTCTGGCCAACTGCTCTGCTTTTCTCCCAGTGGCTACACCAAGAGCCGGACGTCACCCAGAGGCCTACGAAAACAAGCCTGGCTTCAGAGGTAAGAGGGCTCCTTCCTTCCCTGGGCCTTGGACTCTCATCTTCCCTTCTGGGGGCTCTCCGAACCATCTCTTTTCCCCTAGAATTCTGTGCTGCGCCCCGGGTGGTAGGTCCCTGCCGGGCCTCCTTCCTCCGTTGGTACTTTGACCTAGAGAGCCGGACGTGCAAGATGTTCGTCTATGGGGGCTGCCGTGGCAACAAGAACAACTATCTCTTTGAGGAACACTGCTGGAGCCAGTGTACAGGTGATGGAGGTAACCTGTCGCCCTTCCCAGACAGTTGGCATGCCCTCCCTCCCCACCTCCCAAGATCCAACGTGATTTGGAAAAGTCCTTGCTTCCCCCGCACCACCCCCAAAAGGGCAGCCGGGACTCCTGATCACTCCTCCCCAAACTCCCCACTTTTCACCGGTTCCTCTTTGTCTTCTCGGCTTCAGAGATAACCGAAGAGCCAGGAGACGCAGATGCACACCCTCACCTCCCGTCCGAACCCTTCAGCTTCTCCACCAGAGGTGCGTAGCTAGTCCTCAGCTGAGACCGCAGGGACCCCCGCGAGGGAAGTGGGATCTCCCGCTGCACCTTGGCTTTGTGGCCAGCTCAATCCAAGAGGGGCCTGGGTTTTCTGGGGCATCTTGGCAGGGCTGTCCTTGGTGCTGCTGGTACAATAGCTCCACAGCAGCTCTCCTGAGAAGGGAGGGGCTGCTGACTCCCTCGTCGTGCTACTGCCACAGCTTCTCCCGGGAAGGGAATCCCATCATGCACGTGTTCCCTTCTGTCCATCACCCTCGGTTGGAAAGTTCTCATTCTGGATAAGGAGGCGCACAGTACCAGTTGCCTTGCCAACCAAGCAGGTAGCAGGGGGGCTCCCCCGCCTTCCTGAAAGCAAAGCCCCTTCCCCCACCTGATGCTTTGTCTCTTTCTCTTCCCCAGCTGTGGTCCTTGCAGTCCTCCTGGCCATCCTGGTGACTATCCTGCTGGGCTCGATGGGAGTTTTCTTTGTCAAGATCTGCCGGAAGAACCCGGAGTTGTCAGTGGGAACAGTGTGGAGCACGCTGGATGACAAAGAGCATCTGATGAGCAACGCCTACACCCTCTGAGTGAGGGAGCTGCCTCAGTGGGAACCAAAGCAGCATGTAAATACCGCAGCAGGCAGCTTTACCTTGCAGGGCTTTGATAGGGAAGCATCCCTTTCCCTGGGAACGTCCCCCTCCTCTTCCTCTTTCCCCCCCCTCACCCTTTCCAGCACACGGGGGAATTGGCTCAGCTGCTCCACAGGAGACCAAGAGCAGCTGCAGGCAGTGCCCCCCTTTCAGAGCCAGCGATGATGACTTTTCTCTTGACCCAGAGCCCCCCTTGCCTTCCCTCTGGTGAACGGGCTCTACGTAGCCCTGCCCCACTTGGGTCCTCTCAACGCAATGGGAGAGCACCTGGGAATCCCCATCTAAAGCCGCCGGTGATTCCCTTGGCTGTCCCGCAAAGGCGGCTCAGGTGGGTGGGCCTGTGCCCTGCACACGTTAATCGTTGGGGAAAGAAGGGGTGGCGGGGCTGCCGAAGCCATTTTTCTTCAGGAGGAAAACTTTGGGGTGTTCACACCCCTGTGCTTCTGCAGAATTCCTCCAGTGCACCTGAAACCCAAAGGTACCATCCTCCCTCTCAAGCTGGGCTAACTACCACATCACCACAGCCATGCATTTCCTGGGGGGGGGGGGGGAGAACAGGCTGCATAAAGTGCCTGTGGGGGGCTCTGCGGCAGCTTCCACCAGAGCCCTGTGAAACCCCATTTCCCTGGGGGAAAGGAGTGCCGAGTGTCCCAAGTATGGCTATGCCAGTGCAGTGGGCAGAGTGCAAGAGCCCCCAGTCGGGGCCAGGAAGGGAGAAAAGCAAGGTGTAAGGACCCTAACAGCTGTGTGTCCTACCCCCTTTGTCTGGGCCGGGGGCCTTGGGCCCCCTTAGTTCATTCCTCAGTATGCCTTAAGTTCAGCTCTCCTCCAGGACCTTCCCTCCAGTGCCTCTCCCCCTTTCTTTGTGGGGGCTGCCCAGTTTTACTCTCCAGTGTGCCAGATTGTTTTCTTGAGAATATCAGGTGCCACCAGCTGCAGCTGTTGAGGCTCTGCAGTTGGCCGGCATGGACCATTTTTCCCAAAGCCTCCCAGATGAGGCCACCTTTGGCTCACAGACCCACCGCAAAACTTGATTCCCCTGGCTTGGCAAGGAAGCAGAGAGAGGAGCTGGAGGGGGCACTGTGGGGCAACCGAAGGCCTTGGATTGCACCGTCGGCTGCGACTGCCAGCAGTTCCACCGCATGCTTCCCTTCCTGCTGGGAAAGGGTGTGTTTCCAATCTGGGGGGGGGGGAACTTTCAAGAGCAGCTCCAGCGAGCGCAGCTGCTGCAGGGGCATCTCACTGAGCAAGCTTCTACATAACCAGCTTTAAATGGGTTTTATATTTTTTTAAAAACAAATCAAAACTTGATTGTATTAAATCCGAGGGACTCTTAAATTGTGTTTTTAGTAATGAGTGGACTCTGAATAAAAGAGTAACTAAACTTTTGTACAACGAATGCTTTAGCACTGGGGGCTACTGGCCAGAAGGCATGGGAGGAGGCCGGCAGCAGCTCCAAGTCCTTATCCTGCCCAACGAAGGCTGCCCTTTGCCCATTCAGCACAGGCGACAAAGGTAGCTGCTACTCCCTGGAGCCTTTCCTGGAAAGCCCCTGTTGCAAAGCAGGCGTGCCTGCCACCAGGCACCTAACTGCTTCTCTTCCCCACTCTTTTCCAAGCATCTTCCCCAGTGGCAGGGCAGGGCAGGGCAGGCCAACCCCTTGGGAGATAGAAAATGCCTCCCAGTACTCCTCTCAAACAGACAAGAGAGCACGCACACTGCCTCCCACATTTTATTTTGTTTGTGGCAAGCAGGAAATTCTATATCCTGGAAAGCAGGCCTTTTCCCAGCTCCTCTGCAGGAGTGACCATCCTGGCTGGAGAGGAACCAGACAGAAAAGAGCAGGACAAGCAAACGTCCCGAGCCAAATCAAGGTGGGAGCAATGCAAACTGCCAGGCCCCTTCCAAAAGACTGGGGAGCTGTGAATTGGGGCCCAGAAATACCCATGGGCCCTGCTCTGCCTTCTGCACAACAGGGCGGCCAGGGAGAGGGGACAGGTTGGAAATGGTGGGTGGACGTTGGGGGCACAAAGCAGCTGCCTGAGCAAAGCATCAGTAGATGAGGTGAAAGGTCAGCCAGTACATGAGGAGGGGCTGCAGCCCAGCCACAGCCATGGTCAGGTACATGCGCACTTGGTTCTGGGTGTCCCGCCTGGGGACCCCTCCGGTGGCCTCTGACAGGATCTTCAGGCGCAGTGAACGGATCTGGGAGAAGGAGGATGGATGAGAGGAGCCCATTAGGAAAAGTCAGTGTAGGCAGGTGGCCAAGGACCCGCAACAGTTGAGGGGAGGGCCACCCATCCACCCTCAACAGGAGCCCAGCACGGCAGCCTCTCCCTCTTACCGTAAACACAAAGATGGTGACACAGCACCAGCCGAGCAGCATGTAATAACCAGGCTTCCCGAACACCAGCCCTGCCAAGAGGCCTGCAATCATGCTGGCAAGGAGAAAAAGATGGGTCACTCCCACTACCCATCCAGTTCCACCCCCACCCCCAGCCAGGATGCAAGGGTCCCAAGCTCCTCACCCTACGTATTTGTAGCCTGAGAAGGCGACCAGGTCGATCGGGGTCAGTGCGGTGTTGACGGCCGCAAGGTAGAGGCCCAGCAGAACGGCCAGCACCTCCACGATGAGCCACGCCAGGGCGGAGCTCGCCAGCAAGCCCAACAGGTCAGGGGAGAACCTGCAAGCAGCCGCAAGAGTGGGGAGGGGGCTCCGGGCAAGGGGAGGGGAGCCCAGTTGGCTCAGGTGCCCCCACCGCTCTCACCGATTCTGCGTCCCCAGCGCCAGCCCAGCCACCAGCAGGTAGGTGATGAAGGCCATGACTGTGGAGGAAAAAGAGAAGGAGGAGGAGGAGGAAGGGGGCGGCCCTGCAGCCCGGC
>QLTV01001316.1:254415-271122 GCA_003457575.1 Thermophis baileyi
CCCGGCATTCCCCCCCCCCCCGCCACAGGTGCTCGGGGTAAGAACAGATGGCACCTCCCTGATGGCTTGAAGGCCAGTGGAAAGGTCCCTTGTATGGTTCCCATCAGGCAAGCGAGCCCGAAGCCCATTCCACGAAATTAACTTGAGAAAACCCTCAGCCCCCCCCCCCGTTCCCATGACGACAGGGGATCCTTTCACCCGAAGGATTGAAGATCCCGATGCCACCTACGAGCCTATAGAATTGTAATTATTTACAGCTAAAATGATATGCCTTTTCTTTTCTTGTGTTTTTTCACTTAAAAACATTTTATATGCATTTTCTTTGACAAAGCATGTACTTTTATGTTTGTGTGTTTTTCCCATTTCTCTGTCACGATTTAAAAGCAGCAAAATAATAAGCTTTTATAGTGGGGGGGGGAGGAGCACGCGCGAGATTCTGTTCCCAGAGCTGTTCCAATCCACTTTCCTTCGCGTGCCCCCCCTCGCACCACAGCCTCTTCCAGGAAGCCCCGTTGACCCTCCCAGCCTTACCTGTCCCCAAGGAGGGGCAGGCCTGGATATGGCAGTCGAGGCCCCACCCGTGGCCGAGGCTGCAGCAGCACTCCTGGCGGGTGGCGTTCCTGGCCAGAACGTTTTCACACGCTTGGGCGGCGTTTGGGTCATAGTAGCACTCGCGTCGCAGGCCGTCAGCGCTCTCCGACTGCGCAGCATCTGGGTGCCTGGGGAGGACTGGGGGACGGGCTGCAGGACGGAGAAGGTGGATGGGACCCCCTCCCAGGTTCATTCAGAGAGTTCCCCCCAAAGTCTACTATCCCCTGCACTGGAGGGCCCTGGGTGGTCCGAAATGCAGCTGGCAACCCGTCTGGCAACATCTGTAGTTGCTCCGCTAGGGGGGTCCAGTTCACCTTTAAAGCCCTGCAGGCACCCAGGTATCTGCAGGACCCCCACCCTGCCCCGCCCCGCCCCGCCCTGCCCTGGCTGACCCATTTTGATCTGAGGTGGGAGGCAGGAGGTGTCTTCCCAGCAATAAGGGATGGCTTCCCTCAGCCTCACCTTCCCCTATTATTCCACAGAGCGTTTGGGGCTGCCATCATGGCTCACCTTAATTAGTTACTTGCCTGACAGTTTTCAATTGTTGTGTGTTATTGTGTGACATTGAAAACCACCCCAAATCCTTCGGAAATGGGTTCAGAGCGGTTTCCTTCCAATGGCCACCTACTGGGAAGGCTGCCCCTCTGCTCTGTGGGCAGGCGTCCAGAGGCATCTGCCAGGCCCCGGAGCCTGGGATGCTGGGCCAATTGCAAGCATTCTATGCTGACTCAGCTCTGGGAGGGCTTCCCCGTTTAGCTAGGACCTTTGAAGCTTACCTACCTTATGTCCCACAGGCCCCTCCCCCCTTTTCAAGCCTCCCCCCAGCTCTCACCAGCACTGGGCAAAGCAATGCAGCGGCCAGTCATGGGGTCAAACTCTTCCCCAGTTTGGGGGCAGATGCACAGGAAAGAGCCTTCCACGTTCTCACACGGTGCTGTTCCACACACCCCCTGCAGTGTCTCACACTCATTCACATCTGTGAGGAAGGGATGGAAAAAAGGTGCCACTGGGATCCAGGCCTCTCCCTCCCTCCCTCCTCCCTCCATCCCCTGCCCTGCTCCAGCCACATACCTAAGCAATGCCGCCCATCCCTGGCACTTTCATAGCCCTGGTCACAGATACATTGGAAGGAGCCAAGCAAGTTGTGGCAGATGGCATGGGCACCACACGTGGAACTGTTCTGGCACTCATCCACATCTGCAAGGGTCACATATACCCACTCAGAAGAGCTGTGATCCTTTTGTGGCTCACTAAGTTGCAGAGGTGACCACTGTGAGGCTCCTCCTGCCCACGGCCCAAACCCCACGGATGTCCTCACCTATGCAGTCCCCAGCAGCAGTGGCTTGGTAGCCCATCTGGCAGGTGGCCACACAGTGATAGGAGCCCAGTGTGTTCTCACATCGCTTCTCTCCACACGCCCCGGGCTCCTGGCATTCATCGATATCTGGAGGGGGAGCCACCGGTTGGCACAGATGCAAGGCTAACGAGCAGGAAGCTGAACCCTCCCAGGCAGAGGGAGGGTCTTGTTGGAGAAGGCTCCCATGCTGACGCTGTGCAACAGATGCCCAGAACCAGCCCAGGGTGGGGAAGGAGACATGGAAAGCCCACCAGCAGCTGGCCTGGCGGAACTCACCAACACAGTCTCCTGCGGCACTGGTTCGGTAGCCGGCCTGGCAAGCCACGACACAGCGGTATGAGCCAGCTGAGTTTTCACAGCGCTGTGTTCCACAGAGGGCTGCCCCATACTCCTGGCATTCATCGATGTCTGTGGGATGTAGGAAGAGAGGAAGGCTCAGTAGGAGCTCCTTGTCCCCGGGGAGGGGCTCAGAATTCCAGGGATCAGACCCCACCGTAAGCATCCAAGAGGCTAACCACTATGGTGGAGCATCCCAGGATGAGCCTCTGTGGTCCCCAGGTCCCCTGCAAGGGGGCAAATGTGTGAAACGACACTCTGCAGGGGCCCTGGCAGCAGGCCCTCCTGGGAGAGGTACTGGCACCGGAGGGGGGGGGCAGAGAAACTCTTGGTTTGCGGGGCACTTGACTAGTGCTGTCAAGTGAGGGAAGGCCATATCGGTGGGCTTGGAACTTGTGCTTATGGTGGCTAACCCTCTGCCAGCAGCCAGAGACTCCAGGGTCACCCGTCTCAGAGCTTCAACCAAAGTTCTGACTTTCTCCTCTGTCAACCTTGGCAGGCTGAAAGTAACAGTGCCCCCCCATCCCACAACCCCCGAGACCAACTGCTGAGGGGCTGCAGCTGAAAACTGCCACTCACCCTCACAGGAAGCTTTGCTGGGCGTGCTGCGGGTGCCAGGGGGGCAATAACAATCAAACGAGCCTTCGGTGTTGGCACAGTGCCCTCCAGCACAGACTGTAGCGCTGAGGCATTCGTCAATGTCTGTGCAAAGGCCAAAGAAGAAGTCAGCAGGGCATGAACCCTGCAGCGGTTCTGGATCTCACCCCCTCCCTTGGCATGCACTCAGTGCCCCCCCCCCCGAAGAGACTGCAGGGCCCTTACCCTCACAGGAGGCCCCATCAGGGGCTGCAGTGAAACCCTGGGCGCACAGACAGGTGTAGGAGCCCTCGGTGTTGAGGCACTCACCCCGTGGGAAGCAGAAGTCACCCTCCAGGCATTCGTTAACATCTAGCAGTGGGGAAAGATGAGTGGGCACTGTTCTTGCCAGTGTTTCCAGTCTATGCCTGGAGGGACCCAGAGCTCGGAAAGCAGCTCAGCGTGGGTCTACAGGAAGGCGGCAGCCCCCGACTGAGCTCAGCCCTGGCTGGCATGTTCCTCTAATGTGTGGCACTCACCCACGCAGGAAGTGCCCCCCGCGCCCTCAGTCCGGTACCCTCGGGCACACTGGCAGCGGAAGGAGCCCTCTGTGTTGAGGCAGTGCCCCTGAGGGCCGCAAGGCAATCCTGCTGCTGCACACTCATCAATATCTGTGGAAGGAGTCTGCCCATCAGTGGTGCCCCCGTGCTGCCCCCACACCTCCCCCCTGCCCCCTCCTCTTGCACACCCAGGCATTGGTTCTCCCTCAGGCTGGCCCGGAACCCGGCAGGGCAGAGGCAGCGGTATCCACCGGGCACATTCTCGCAGCGTCCAGAGCCACAGGGGGGAGGGCTTTGCAGGCATTCGTCAACGTCTGTGGGGCACAAAGCAAGAGGCTGCATCCCTCTGGACCCACACCCATCTCTCTGCTCCGGATGCCTCTGAGCAAAGCCTGCCAAAATGGGTCACCCGGGAGGTTTGTGTGGACAGGCTGCTGCCATCCCCCAAAGCACAAGCGGGACAACAGGCCAACCCACGGGGGCAGCTTCTCCCCAGCCTCCTGACCTGCACACAGAGTCCCCAGCGGGTTCGGCTGGTAACCAATGGGGCAGCTGCAGCGATATCCGCCCAGCACATTCTCACAGCGGCCAGGCTGGCAGAGGGAGGGGCGCTCTTGGCACTCATCCGCATCTGGAAAATCACAGGGTGACTTTGTGTCCCGGGTCCTCCCTGCCTCCTTCATGCACTCAGCCCCCCAGCAGAAAAGGGGACTCTGGCCAAGGGGACCCAACTGTTTGTGAGAAGTGAGACCCCCCCACTTAGAGGGGCTTTAAACAAAGGGGGTGTGATCTTGGGGGCCCTGCTCTCACCCTGACACTGGCTGTACCCACGGGAGCAGGCACAAAGGCAAGAGTCAGTGTGTTTAAGGATGGGGGGGCTTGGGAGTACCCATTTACATGTGCAGCCAGAGAAAAAGAGAAGGGCAGCCATAACGGCAAACCACCCCCCAGGTTTCTCTAAATGAGAACCACATCTCGATGCCCCCCGCCTCTGCGTACTGGTAGAAAGGTGGGGGAGGAAAGGACCTGGTGCTGCTGGCCAGCCAGCCTCCTGCGCCCACCAAGGCCCCACCCCCATTACCTCGACATTCAGCGCCAGAGGGGTTGGGCTGATAGCCGCTGGGACAGGAGCAGCGGAAGGAGCCCAGGGTATTGAGGCAATGCCCACCCGCACAGGGCCGGGGCACGTGGGCACATTCATCAACATCTGGAAGGGAAACCGAACAATGGGAGACATGGGTGCATGATGGGAAGGGCGATTCCCCTGAGGGCCAAAGCCTCTGGAGGCCCTACCCTGGCACTCCACTCCGGAGGGGTCAGCTTGAAAGCCCGTGCGGCACCTGCAGCTGAAACTACCCGGGGAGTTCTGACAATGCCCGTTGGCACAGGGGCGTGGACTGCTGCGGCATTCATCCACATCTGCAGAGAGGGGAGAAGAAGGGAATATGGCTGGCGGGAAGGTTGAAAGGCAAGAATGGCCCAGTGGAGCCCTTTCATCTGCTCCTCTGACCACCTACCTGGGGGGGGGGGCGGACATTTATGCTGCAAGCCGGGCTCAGCCCAGAATCTACCAGCTTCGCAAAACCCGGCTTGCCTCTGAGCATCCACATGTCCATCAGAGGCTCCATCTATCGGGAGGCCTTGTTGAGGAGGTGAAGGCCTGCATGCCATTCCAAAGGTCACCTCCCACTGAGTTTGGGGGGCACCCTTCTCCAACTCACCAATGCAGTGGGTGCCTTGAGGGCTCAACCAGTAGCCACGGTCACATACACAAGTGTAGCCCCCCCGGCGGGGAATGCAACGTCCTGGCCCGCACACCTGGGGGTGTCGCTCGCACACCCCTCGCCCAGCCTCTGGGGAAGCATGCCACGGGAGCCTGGTCATTTCTGCACTCTGGCCTTTCCCCCATCCCTCCCTCCCTCCCTCCCCTCCCTCCCTTCCCTCCAGCCCTTTGCCACCTGGCATAGCCCCACCTTCTGTACTTGGTGCAGCTGGCCCAGATCCAGGGGTCCGAGTGGGCAGGGGCCAAGGAAAGCGCTCCAGCAGCGTAGTGGGAGGGGCGCTCCAGAGAGCTGCAAAGCAGAAAGAGCTGGCATAAGGAAGAGAGGAGGGGGCTACCTTGGAGGCACACCCTGGTCAAGGTGAGTCCCCTCCCAAAGACATACCCACATGAGAGGGTGCTGCTGTTGTCCGAGGCACGTGGGGGGGAGGCCCCTGCCTCCCATGCTGATGGGTCACCGGCACCCTGGGGGGGTCCTGGCCAAGGAAGCGAGTGTCGAAGCGGAGGTCCGAGGCAGAGTAGTGATAGCCGGGCCCAGCTGGACAGATGTCCTTGAATCCCTCTGGCAGGAGAGCAACAGCGGCAGGTCAAGGTGAGGGCAAAGTGCCCCTCCCACCCTCCACCCCACCCCCTTGCCTTTACTCCTGCCCCGCTGATAAACTTCTGCTCATGTGGCAGAGCTCTTGGTGCCTCACCTGAGCCGAAGGGTGGGCAGTGCTGGCAGCCCCAGCCCCAGGCCTTGCCCACTCGACTGCAGCAGCAGATCTGCTTGGTTATGTTCCGCAGAGTGGGCAGGGAGCAGCGGCCGTCCCGCAGCACGCGGAAGCAGGGGGCTTTCACCTCGGAGATCACGTGGTGGGCTGGGATGAAGAGAAGGGCTTAAAGCTTTGGGTAATCCAGGGGGTGCCCCCCCCCCGGGGCAAGCCCAGTCTGAGCATGGCTAGGATACAGTGGGGAGAGAGGCCTTCAAATCCTTCAGCCGCTTCCCAATATAACATTTTGCTATATCTTAGATAAATTTGCATTTGGCTCAGATCAGTTGGTTGCATAATTTGTCCAATTTTGAATAAGAACTTGAAGATTTATTTCTTAATATCTGGACACAATTTTTGATCGATTATACATTTGGCACAGCCCTGCTATTCACACCAAAAGCCAATGGCCTGCAAGTGGAAAGTGTGGCTTTCTCAGCAGTCTGATCTTACTTCCCTCTCTTACACACTTTTGTGTGAATTCTTCAAACCAAATGTTAAACAAGATTTTACTTCAACTCCACTCTTTCACCCTTGAGGGGGGCACAATATTGGGTTTCCTCCATGTTACCTTGGATGGCCAGGAGAGGGCAGCATCGGCCCACCTAGACCTCCCTGCCTTGGGAGCCACAAAGAGAAAAGAGCCCCCCTTGCCCCCCCCAGGCCACCGGCAGGTTCTCTTCCCAGGCTCAAGGCAGCTGTCCTTCGAGGCCCCTTTGGACGTCCAGATGGAGCCATCCCGCCCCCAGACTCACAGATGCAGCTGCTGCGGGAGGAATCAAGGATGTAGCCCTCATGGCAGACACAGGCAAAGCTGCCGCGCGTGTTGGTACATTCCCCATTGTGGCAGAAGTTGCCCTCCTGGCATTCATCCACATCTGGCAAAAGGGAGAGACGGTCAGGATGGCAGGGGGATCAGCTGGGGGGACTTCCCCGCACCTGCAGGTCCAGCGTCTCAGCAAGCCTCCCTGCATCCCTTGCAGCCCAGCAACCCTTCCCGGGTGGCCCCGCCTAGGCGCCTACTCACCCACGCAAGAATTATTCAGCCGCAGGAACCCTCTGGGGCAGCCTACCGCATTCCTTCCAACTGGCCCAGAAGCCCCTGTGGAGAGACAGCATCAGAGAATGAAAGACCACCCCGCCCCCCTTTCCTGATCCACCGCTGCCCGCCCCCCGCCCCCACAGACGGGGCTGCTTGGGGGAGGTGGAAGAGGAACGTGGGGCTTTCCAAGTAGGGAGGCAAGCAGCAGGCACAGCCAAGAAGTGCGTGGGGGGGGGCGGGGGGAGATGAGGATCTGTGGAAAGAATTGGGTCAGAGGAAGCCAGCTGGGCCTCGGGTACCCCGGGGCAGCAGGAACCCCCGGCTTTCAGCTATCTTACCCACGTCACCATCGGCACAAGGCAAACAGCCGTGAACACCCCAGGCGACACCGGACCCACGGCAGCAGATCTCTCGCGTGCGCAGCCCAGGCAGGGGGGCACTGCACTGAAAGGGCGAGGCAGCGCCCAGTTAGGGAATGCCCCTGACCGACCCAACGACACCCCATTAACCTCCCGTGCTCCTGGCAAGCGAGGAGAAGGCAAGGTGTGAGTTCACACAAGCATGTCTGTGTCTAGCCACAAATGCACTCCCGCCCCATGGAGGCTGCGAAACAGGACCCTGAGCAGCGCTCGCTCGTTCCCTGGGGATTTTCACCCTCTCAAGAAGGAATCGGTCGCGCAAAGTTTCACTCTTGCCTGCGTGGTTCTGCGTGGGGTGTGAAAACAGACCTGCGGGCGCTGGAGTTAGGCGGAGAATTCAGCAGAGAGAACCTGAAATGGGGGGGGGGGCGCCGGGGGGCGCCTTCCTTGCCTGCCTCTTCCCGCCCGCCGCTCCCGCCTCCCTCGCTGGAAGGGAAGAGCCGAGAGCCCGGCGTCTCTAAGCTACTGGCCTCCCCCTGTGCGCCGAAGGAGAAAAACCACGCGCTTGGCGAGGGAAGACGCGGACATCTGACCGAGGACCAAGGCAGGCTTGACCCGGCCGCGGCCGCTCCGGAAACAGGCGAAAACCCTCGCGCGGCCGCGGGAATCTACAGTCGCCTCTGCGCGCCCCGGCCGGAGCTCAGCCCCGCTCTCCCTGCCGGCTTCGGGGCGGAGGGGTTGGAGGTGCCGGAGCAGCTTTTCAGCCGGCTCGGCGCCCGAGCAGGATTTGTTCGACAGCCGCCCCAGCCTACCTCTTCGCCGCGCAGCTGCTGGAAGCAGTAGCCGAAGCCGGAGGTTTCGCCGTACCCGCCCTCGGGGTCCCGGCGGCTGCTCTGGGCCAACACGCCGGAGAGGGCTTGGCGGGAGGGCGAGAAGGCGTTGGGGTCGCTGGGTAGCAACTCCTCGCTGACTCGCTCCACCTGGTGGATGGTGACCGAGGCCTCCGGCGGATGCTCCACGTGGACGTTCACCAGCGACGCCATACCTGGCGGGTGGAGACGCCGGTGGGGACCCAAACCCGAACCCCGCCAGCCCTCTGCTGCTCAAAGGGGCTCAGCCCTGCCCGCCAGGAAAGGCTTGCACCCTGGGCAAGCCCCGCTGGGCCAGCTGCCCCCCTCCCCCGCTCCTGCTGCCCCCAGTCTGCCAGGTGCCCTGGGGAGCTTCTCTTTTGCCCAGGGAGTTGCTGCTGTGACAGGATTATTATGACTTATTGGATTTATATGGCTGCCCATCTCGTCTCATCTAAAAGACTCCTGTCAGCTCACAACAGGTAAAACAATCCAATAAAAATAACTGAAAAACTGTCCATGAGAGGGAAATCAGCATCAGTAGCTGAATGCATCCTATCTCAGCTCAATGCAGCCTTTGTAAGACGGCCCCACCTTTGCTGGACCCACAGACCCAGTGGCAGAGCCGTGTCTTCAGAGCCTCCCTAAAGGACAGGAGGGGTGGGGATGATGCTCTGCAGGGCGGGTGCCGCTGCGGAAAAGGCTCTTTGTAGATGGGACCCTGACATGCCAGTCCTAAGGGGAGAGACGGAGGTGGGGGACCCTGTTTCTTCTCCTAGATCCTGCTATCCCTTCAACCGAGGGGTCCGGCTCTTAACCGCCCTGCTCCATGCAGTCATGGGCAGGGGATGGCCCCACCTTGGTGTCCTCGCCTGGAACATTTGCATGCAAGCAAACTTTCACAGCCATTTCTCTCTCTTTGTGGTTCCTTCACAGTCTGATTCCCACCTGATTTCCCCCCCCCCCCCACCTTCCAGGCTTCCTTACCATCTCGCTCGTAGCGGTGGTTGGCGATTGGGAGGGTGTGCACGGACTGCTGCCGCCTGTTCTCCGGCTCCCCCTCAGTTCCAGGATGAGCAGGGCCTTGTCCTCGGCTGAGGTAAGGAAAGGCCGGGATGTGGCAGAACTTGCCGGTCCAGTTGGGGGGGCAGAGGCATTTGTCTTTCTTGAGACAGACTCCCCCGTTTTGGCAGATGAGGGGACACAGGACTGCAGGACAGAGAGAAGGTAGGAGTGGAAGCAGAGGCAGAAGCTCAGCTGACCCAAGCTCAGCTCACTGGCTTCTCAGTGGACATGCAGGCCAGGCAGCCTGCCTGTGTTTTTCACCCCCACCCTGGTCAATGAAGCACCTTCCCTGTCTGGCCCCGTTACACCCTCGACTGGACCTTTTCTTCCCAAGGAGAATAGCACAGGAGAAGGAAGGGGAGGAAGACCGAAGCAGAGTTCACAAAGGCCACAAAGAAAAGGGGGGGGTTCCCACCCATTCTCCAAAGCCCCCGAAGGCAGGACAAGAAGCAATGGATGGAAACTCATCAAGGAGAGAAGCAACCTAGAACTAAGGAGAAACTTCCTGACAGTGAGAACAATTAACCAGTGGAACAGCTTGCCACCAGAAGTTGTGGGTTTTCCATCACAGGAGGTTTTTAAGAAGAGATTGGACAACTGTTTGTCTGTAATGGAAAAGGGTTTCCTGCTTGAGCAGGGGGTAGGATTAGAAGACCTCCAAAGTCCCTTCCAATTCTCTTATTCTATTACTCTGTCTGTTATTCTGTTGTTCTATCCAGGGAGAGAAAGATCATGTGAGGAGGGGGAGAATGCGGCTTTTCCCGAGCCCAGCCTTTGGCTGCCCTTGCCCTGCACAGCAGCCTCCTAAGCGTCTGCTCTGGAAAGGCATTTGTCCCCCAGATTGACAGATGGGGGAGCAACTGTTCTCAGTACAGAAATGTTTCTGTCCCTTTGATTTGGGACGCTTGCATGGCTCTCCAGCAGGAGCTTAGCACAGAGACCTGGCCGTGATGGCAAGGCTGAGGCATGGGCAGAGGGCCTCTGGGCTTTTCCCGCCCCCCATGGCGATCCACAGGGAAAGAAGCAGCAGCAGGTTACAGATCCTTTCCTCTGGGGCTCCCTGGGCAGGGAAGTGAGCCCCTCCTGCCTGCCCAAGCCCTCCAGCTCAGAATCCCTCCAGGGAAAGGATTCTGGTAGGAGGAGGGGCAGCCCTGCGGGAGGGCAGGGGCTCCAGGCCAGCCGGAACAGCAGGCTGAGGGGCCGGGAAGGGACGTCCCTTGAGCAACAGAGCAGCTGCACGGCCCAGATCCCTCGGCCACACTTGGACCTGCTTCCTCTCCTTAAATTCAGCTAGGTATTTTCTCCACCTGGGGGGGGGGATGCCAAAGGCTACCCCCCACGTGTGTGGAGCAGCTGCAGCAAGCAGTGAGGAGTGCATGACCCTGGACCACTGGCCAAGCCCCTCCCTGCTGTGCTCCCACCCACACCAGGCCTGGGTAGCATCAAGTGGAACAAACTGCACAACAACTGGAAGGGAGGAGAGTGAAAACAACCCCCTCCCTCCCTCCCAACGCCCCCACACATGATCTCAAGCTGAAGAGGCCTTTGCCTTTCTGGGGAGAACTGAGGCTCGCTGCGGGCAAGTGGTGGGCCGGACAAGTACTTGGGGCCTAGAGGCCTTTCGTGGTCTAACACAGCCACCGCCTTGCTCCTTCTCCGCAACTTTGGCAGGACTGGAGCCAAGGCAGACTGGCACCCAGCCCAAGGCAGCTGTCCCATCTGGTGGTGGCATGATGCCAGCCTCCTGTTTATGCTTTCATTTCCCAGCACCGAGCCCTAAAGAGGCTCCAGTAGGACTTTGGTGTGGGATTGAGCTGTTGGGGAAAGAACTCGTGGGAGAATGGGGACAGAGGCAGGTGGCCCCCTCCCAGAAATTGGGGGAGGGAAAACAGGCAGCCCAGCAGACAGTTCTGTGCCTCTGCCCGGGATTTCCCCTCCCCCAATGACCCATATAGTTCTGGGAGACCCTCCAGCGCCCACCTGGGAGGAGAGGAAGGCCAGCCCAGCCTGCAGGCAGTTACCTGCTTCCGGGTTGCCAGAATGACCTGCCCCTGCCCTGCCTCCTCCCATTACCCAGGGACAAGGCTCTCAGCCACCTCCTGTGTCTGCCAGGCAAAGTCACGCCCAAGAGCCTAGCTGGGGCAGCAGCACAGAGGACTCCCATCCAGAGACAGCCCTGCAGTCAGGGCAGCAGCTGGAAGAGGTAGGGGCCCCAGGAGGAAGAAACCGGGGTGGGCCTACAGAAGGGATGAGGGCCAGCTAGCTGCTGATCCCTGGGCAGAACCTTGCCTGGGAAACAGGAGGGGCACAGAGAACCAGGGACCTGCCAAGCAGTGGCTGAGGCTGAAAGTAAGGCAAGACACCCCCAGAGGGCACCTGATTTGCACCCGGCAGCAAAAGAGGTGCTTGAAAACTGAATGGAGTCTGGGCACTCCATTTCCCCCAGCCCAGAGTCTGGGATGTCCGCTTGCCCCCCTGCCCTCCCCCCTCCCCATTGACTAGTGTGGGCAGGTCTCTTACCAGGGGCCCATCATCTCAACCCAGAAGCCAATGAATGGGACCGTCAGCTCCCCTGCCCCGCTCGGTACTCACAGACTCGGAATCCAGAAGCCCCTTCCACTGCCCTGGCGGTCTCCCCGCTGTACAGAGTGGTAGCGTTGCCCTGCTCGCATCGGTTAATGCAGCGCCCGTTGCTGCAGTGCATGTGGCAGATCGTGGGGGTGAAGAGGATCTTGACCTGCTGACCCTCCCCAGGCAGGGGGGAGAAGCCAAGCAGCAGCAGCAGCAGCAGCACCGCCAGCAGGAGGTGGTGGACGAAGCCCATGGCCCCAAGCTGAGCAGGGAGCCACAGCTCCAGACAGGCTGCAGGCAGGGAGGGCTATGCGCCCACCATGTAGAGCACACAGACCCACCCGCTAATTGGAAGCAGCAAGCTTGGGGTGGGTGGGCTGCAAGCCAACAACAATGTTTACAAGGGAGCACGGCCGCCAGGAACAGGGTTAACTCTTAGCTGCTCTCCACAAGCCCGGAGCAGCGAGCGTCCTTCCCTTGGCCCCCAAGTGCAGAACGGCCGCCCTCCCCCCCCCAGTACACAGAGCCGAGGTGCCAGCAGACAAGCCGACTCTGCTGAAGTCCCTCCAGCTGTTCCCCTCTGCAAACAGCTGCAGCAGATGCGTCAGGAGATGTGCAAGCCACCCACTCTCCTCCACTGTGCTCGGGGGGGGGGGGGGGCCCCCCCCCCCCCCGCCCGCTCGTGGGGGGGGGGGGGGGCACGCCCCCTCCTCTGTTCTGTGGGGGAAAAGAATATGGGGGGGGGCCCTCACACTGCCTTGTGCTGGTTCACGCTGCTCCCAATTGCTGTGTCCCCACCCTGACACACACACCCCGCCACCACCAGGGCAGCCTCCCCTCAGCAGCTGCTTCCTGCCCAGTCTGACTGGAGCGCTCCTGGCTCCTCCGGAGAGGCTGCCCTGCCCACCCCATATTTCCCTCCACTCCCTTCCCCTCCCGTCTGAAGGGCAAAGCCCCCCTGTCCCTCCGTCCCATTTCTGCCCGGGGATCACTGACAACAGGAGGCCAACTCTTTTTCAGCCTGGAAATGCAAGATTTGAAACTGGTTTCTAAGTGGAAAGCCCCCCCTCCCCGTTTCGTTTCCCCAGCTGTTGACATTCCGGGCTGCTTTGTGTTCAATTTCTGACATGCACAGTCTTCCTCCTCCAATAGCTGTTCCCAGAAGAAAGATCCCCCCCTTTACATATCTCCCAGCAGGCACCGTTTGGGAACAGGGCAAACATCTGTGCCAGCTGGACATGCACTGGCTGGTCATAATGAGTTTGTCTTGTACTCTAAGCCAATTCTCCATTCCCCCCCCCCCGCTGCTTGCTGCCTTCTCAGACATCAAGAGGACTTAGGAATGCTCATTCCAGAAAAATGGGGGACCCTTGATCAGAGGGGAAAAGGAGGAACCTGGAACAGCAACAGAGCAGACCTGGGATTTATGGCAGTTTCAAGGGAGGGCAAAGTAAATGGCTCCCCACCGCCCAAACATTTGAATGTGGAAAGCACTCAAAGACAGCAAGGAGAGGTGGGGCTTCCTGATGGCCTCCCTAGGGAGGAAATGGGCCTGTGGGCGGTGGGGGAAGGAGCAGCACCCGCTCTCCTCCTTCCAATGCAGCTTCGCATGACATCATCTGGAAAAACCTAGGCGGGGGGGGGGAGGCACAGAACAACTTCCAGACCCAGAGGGGTGGGGACTGAGCTGGACATGGGAACTCTTCTGAAACTTCCAGATGGGGGGAAGAGGGGTGGAGGCATCTACAGAGAGAGAAGCCCTCCCCTCCCCCCCAGGCCTCTCTTGCAGAAGGATCTCTCCTGCTTAGCCCAGATGTGTGGGAGACAAACTGGGCAAGTGGATTGCTTGGGACCCCAAAGGGACCAACTAAAGAGAAGCTCCAAACCCTCCTTGGATGTCCCTTCCTTCAGTCCCCCCAACTCCCCAACTCCCCTTCCGAGTCCCCAGCTACCTCCTGAGTTTCTCTCCAGCCGCAAGCATAGGAGCCTCCCCAGGGACACGGACCCTCCACCCACCTGACCTTTCTGATGGACCTCTCCTTGCTAGGGAGGTGCTGTGATCTTCCCAGAGCGATCCAAGGCCATGTGCTGTGACTGAATGAGTGACCCCTGCCTTTTCCCCACCTTGGAAGAGAGGACCTGCTCCAGATGCCCCCTTCCCGGAGGAGCCCACCTACTGCTTTCAGCCCAGCGGCTTCCACGCAGGCCAGGCTACCCGTCCTCAGACTGCTGCCCCTCATCTGCTTAGTCCGCCGCTTTGCCCAGGGGCACTGCTGCCACCTGACCAAGACAACCACCTCCCTCCCAGCCAGGTCTTGAGGCTTTATCCTCTACCCAGCCTGCAGGAAGACATCTTTTTGAGACACAGCTGTATGTCACGCCACCAGACCATCTGCTTCCTCTAGGCAGGACATCCCATGCCAATTCTTTTTCAAAAAGGGTTATACTTCTCAGGATTAGCGGATCTAGCATGGATTCATCTATTCCGACTGGAAAAAAACAAAACACCGTTTGCACATGCTCCCAGTCTTCCAGGGGGAAAAGGCAGATTGCATAACTTACAGTTCTTTATTAAAAACTATCAGTCTTAACCTCTTGAGGATCCGCTCGTGAACGCCCTTTGCTTTAACCCTAACTGTGGGTCTCTGCAACTTGCCAAAACTTCCATTCTCCCAGTTCTTTCTTCAGCTCTACAACTGATGCCCTCAAGTTACAGCTCAGCGACAAGTGTAATTCCCAACAACTTGACGGCTCTGTTTTCTGCCCTGCCACTCTCCTCTGACCCTTCCCTCACCTCTGGGATTGTCAGAATGGCTGTTTCCAGGAGGACCCTTTTCTCTTTGCAGAGCTCCTATGTCAGGGCTGCCCCTCCCATGCTTGCCAGGGGCTGGAGCCCCTGTGTGGCCATTCTTGCCAGCTGTTTGGATGGGGAAAGCCCAACTCACAAAAGCCAGGCACAGGCTTGCCCAAAGGTTTCCTTCCCATCAGATTCAGCACTAAACGAAGGCTGTGTGGCACGCTCCGGCCACTCTCTTCCTGGACTGACTTCTTCAGGTGGTCAGATTTGAACAAGGGTGATCCAGAGGGATCTCGAGAGGCTGATCGTCCTATGACTAGAATGTAAAAAATACCTGGCATGTTGTCCAGATTCCACATCACTCTCTGGGACCACAACCTCAACACTAGGCTCTTTCCAGAGGTGGTTGAGAGCAGCGATTTTCTATCAACAGACCAGACGTTCTGTTCTGAATCGACTAACCACGGGCCAAAGACGTCTAGCCCTACATAGGTAAAGGGTGGTTCGGTACTGAGACGCTCGGGTGGCAGGTCAGCCATCATCTGGTGTTGTGTCCTACCTCATTGCTTGCGGCAGTGCAGGCATTTGTGTAAGACGGTTGAGATGAGCGTCTTGGCCCCCACGATCCATAGTCCAGCAGCTTTGATAGCTCCCTCTGTGAAGTATCTTCCTTGATGATGTACGGTGTTGTGGTGGTGTTGGACCAACAAGCGGGTTACGTGGTGGCGAGCAGGAAGGATGATGGGATGCTTAGCATTGGAGCCAATTTGAGCCTTGCTCAGGCGTCCACCTAGTCGCAGCACGTCGTGGCTGTCAAGGTACGGGTTGAGTGTCCGAAGTGGGCTAGATTTTGGAATAGGCCTTCCAGCCTTTAGGCATTCAACTTCCTCGGAGTAGAAGTTTTGTTGCACACCCCGTAGAATCCCTCTTTCTGCTTGGAGGTGACTTTCTGGAACATTTATCTGTGAGCTTGTCCTGCGACGCAGGAAGCGTATAAACACTGCCACGCCTCGTACGAGAGATTTCCATGTGGAGAAGTTTCTGAAGGTGACTGATTCTAGGTCACGGTCACATTGTCGTTTTCCTGTTTCTTTAATCGTTGTCGCCGAACAGGTGGCAAGGACGGCTATGTCTTTGTCCTGTATAAGCGGTTTTCTGAGCGTTTGAGGTCGAACATCAACATCTTTGTCCGGCTCTAGAAGGTCATGGTGTTCTGGTCTCTGTGTCTTCAGACTCTGAGGGTGATCTAAGAACTCAGGACCCTTTAGCCAAGTTGATTCTGCCAACTGGGATGCAGGGAATCGACCGTGTAGCATGATCTTCTGGATTCATATCTGTTGGCACATAACGCCACTGCTCTGGACTTGAAGACTTTCTGATCCTATCTACTCTATTGCTAACGTAGACATAGAAGCGTCTGCATTGGTTGTGAATGTAGCCCAGCACCACCTTGCTATCTGTGTAGAAGGTAGTGGGTTGTAGCTCAAGGTCTATCGTTTTGGTTATCAGGTCTGCGAGCTCTACAGCCAGTATGGCGCCACAGAGTTCTAGTCTTGGTACAGTGTGACTTTGTTGTGGTGCTAACTTCGCCTTTCCCATGACGAAGCCGACGTGAATGTCACCCTCCCCGCCGTAGACTCTAATGTATGCTACGGCTGCTATAGCCTGCGTGGACGCATCTGAGAAGACATGCAGCTCTTTCTTCAGTGCGGCAGCGGGTGAGATTGGAACATACGGGCAATGTATGCTGACGCTTTGGAGACTACTAAGGGAGGCGCACCATGACTCCCATTGTTGCTTCTTCGCTGATGGAAGTGGCGCGTCCCAATCTTTGGTGCTTTGGGAGAGCATCCGTAGAAGGAATCTCCCTTGGACTGTTACGGGCGCAGCAAACCCTAGGGGGTCAAACTAACTGTTCACTGTTGACAGAGCTCCTCTCCTGGTGAAGTCGGTCTTCGGAGCTGGGGCTCTGAAGGTGAAGATGTCCTTCGTCAAGTCCCAACACAGGCCGAGACTTCGTTTAACAAGAGGGGTTTCGGCGGTTAAGTTGAGGTCTTGTAACCCTTTGGCATT
>QLTV01001317.1:0-21428 GCA_003457575.1 Thermophis baileyi
TTTCACTAAGTCCATTTGGTTCTTTATTTCTTTCATTTGTGGTTCTTTTGTAGCTTTGTCTCTAGTTTCTTATATTCTTCTTCTAGAAGTCATTGTTTTTGCTTTTTCATTCTATTCTGTTTCCCTCTGTATGTTATGGCTAAGCCTCTAATATATGCTTTATGTCAGGGTTCCAAATAGCATCTAAAATTAAATCAGAGTCCGAGTCCAAGTCCAAGTATTCCTCAAAGTTCCAATTTATTAATAGAGCCATGTTGGCACATCTGGGTGAAACCCGAATCTGAAGTCCTCCGGGTTTCACCACCCAGTTGAAAGTTCAAGCCCTTGCCCCCACACCCACAAATCCATCACATTGTCCAATCTTCAATTGCCATGTTGGCAGAGTCCACCCATCTCCTTCTGTGCAGGTGCAGAGTTGCAGAGACAAAGGATGACCTTGGCTTCCTAGAAAGAATTTGTTATGGCTGCTTGCCAGCAACTTCAAACAATCCCCCCTCCCATTCTCCCACAGTAGAAAATGCATAGTAGAATAGTATAAAGTGTGGCAGGCCTAAGATCCCAAATAATATGGCTTCAGCCTGACACTTTAGCTGTGGCCCATACATTTTGTAATGATGTATCCTCTTTTTTATTTTCTTTAAAGAAGAAATCTAATTCTTTTTCCATAAATTGAATACACTCCTTTTCTTTCAATATATCTTGATTTAGCGTCCATCTCCATATATTTTTTTTGGCCTTTCCATATAACTTTTATCGGATTATGATCTGCCCAATTACTAATTTCTATATTTATTTCTTGCACAGTTGCTTTTAATTCCGCTGTCATCCAAACCATATCAATTCGTGACCAAGACATATGTCTATTTGAATAAAAAGAGTATTGCTTTTCTTCCGGATATATCTCCCGCCAAACATCCTGAATCGCTAATTCTTCTGCCATTCTTAAAAATGCTTTGGGAAGTGTTCTCCTTGCCTTTTTGTTTATTTTTCTAGCTCTGTAATCTTTTTCTGTATCAACAATAGCATTAAAATCTCCTAAGACACAAATATTTTCATAGTCCAACTCTATTATTTACCCATGAAGCTTCTTATAAAAATCTTCTTTGTTGGCATTAGGTGCATATATTGCTACCATCAATATCAACATTTCATTCATTGTTGTTTCCACCATTAATATTCTCCCTTCCTCATCTGCAAAAATTTGTTTAGCTTTTATTTTCTTTTATATATAAAGCTATTCCCCTTTTCTTCTGTGATGATAAGGCAGTATATAGCTTCCTTATTTTAGAGTGTTCCAATAATTTTATATGTTGTTTTTTAATGTGCGCCTCCTGCAAGCAAATTATATCTACTTTGAGTTTTTCTAATCTATGAAATATCTTTTTCCTTTTCATTGGCACATTTAGTCCATTTATATTGATTGATATTAATTTGGTTTCTTCTTCCATAGTTATTTGTAAACTGGATTTGTTGTCCTAGTCGATCTTATCTCTCTTAGTTCTCTAGGTTCTTTTGCTTTTGCTCCCTCTATGATCGCTCTAATCTCATGGTCTCTTTCCCCTTCTTCTCTTTCCACACTCCTCTCTTCCCTTCTTTCCTCTTGTTGTCTTGGTTCTTGCTCACTCATTCTCATTTCACCTTGTGATCCAAAATGTTGTTCATAAAACTGTTCTGCTTTCTCTTTGTTGTCTAATCTGTATCTTTGTTCCATCCAGGTCACCAAGATTCCTTCAAGTATCAACCATCTAAAATTTGCACCTTTTTTGATTAATTGTCTTGTCAAGAACTGATATTCTCTCCTTGATTCTCTCACTCTTCTTGGTATTTGTTTCAGTACTACAATTTCTTTCTCCTTATATTTTAGGGGTTCATTTCTCACTCTTTGAAGAACTTCTGTTCTCACTGCTTTTTTCGTGAATCTCACGTGGACCTCTCTTGGAAGTTTATGTCTTGCTGCATATCTAGTATTAACACTATATATATCATCGACATCTGCCATTATCTTTTCTTTGTCCATCTCGAGAGTTCCTGACAATAGTTCTGCCATTATTTCTGCTAAGTCCTTTTTCTTCTTCTATATTTTGAAATAGCAATAGCAATAGCACTTAGACTTATATACCGCTTCATAATGCTTTACAGCCCTCTCTAAGCAGTTTACAGAGTCAGCATATTGCCCCCAACAATTTGGGTCCTCATTTTACCCACCTCGGAAGGATGGAAGGCTGAGTCAACCTTGGGCCGGTGAGACTTGAACTGCCGAACTGCAGCTAGCAGTCAGCTGAAGTAGCCTGCAGTGCTGCACTCTAACCACTGTGCCACCTCGGCTCTCAGGTAAAAATCAGCTTTTTCCATCTCTAATGAGATTATTATTCTATCTTTGTCTTTATCTGCAGATGTTAATCTGTCAACAATTTCACACACTTTTTTTCTACTCTCTTGGCCTTTTCTTCTACTTTTTGTACTCGCTGTTCATTTTTCTCCATCGTTTGTTGAAATTTCTCTATTTTGTTTTCCATTTTCTCTAACTTATCATCCACGCATCCTATTTTATCTTTAACCTCTTTTAGATCCACATGTAATGCTTGGATTAAATCTTTCAACTCTAGTTGCATTGCATTAGCTTTCTCTTAAAGTACTAAAGCACCCGGGCCTTTCTGTCCTGCAGGACTCGAAGCTGCTGAAGAGGCTGCCGATGATGTGGTCGATGATGGTGCTGATCCTGTTTTCTTTATTTGTAATCCACCGTACAACAATAAAATCAGAAAGCAAGCCAAAAAAAAAGGAAAAAGAAAAAGAAAAAACAGCAACATAGACCAAAAAGAAAGAAAAGAAAAATAGAAATAGATAAAAAATTATAATCCAAATGGAAAGCAAAAAAAAAAAAAGGAAAATCCAAAAATCCACCAAAAATTAACAAAAATCCACGATTCCAAGAAAAAAAAGGAGAAAAAAGAATCCAAAAAAACCCACAAAATTTCAAAATTCCATTTTCTCAAACCCCTTTTTCAATTTAATGCTTTCTTTGGGTTCTTCAGACCCTAATCCTAAATACCCAATCAATTGGGATTGAATATTATTAAATTGTAATCCACCATGGTCCATCAGGTATCTTTTACTTTATTTTACCAAGGAAGATATTCACAAAGTTCACAGACCTAAAGAAATAACTTATGTTTCTCTTTCAGTTCCGAGAGCTAGGCTATTTTGGTAAATAACACTTCAGTCTCTTGCTCTCTATCTCACTTTAGAGTTTCAAGGTCTTTTCTTGCAATTCTTTTTATCTTTATCTCACCACTTCAAAGCAACTTTTGCAGCTGCAGCTGCAAACTCCTGCTCCATACAAATTCCCCTTTTTGCCAGTAGATGGCTCTCTAGCTGTGTTTTTCTCTTCCTGGCTTTTCTTTTTCAAACAAAATATCCAACTATAATATGGCAAATACACTAAAATAGTTCATATAAAATCATAACAAAAAAATCAAAGTCCTGAAATCAAAATAGATATAGTTAAATATATAATCCAAAAATATCCAGTCCAGCTCTTCCAACAGCAATCACTTTCATTCCTTCCAAAAAAAACCTTCCCTCCCCCCCCCAAAAACCCACTTCCTGTAATTACCGCCCGAAAAAGCTCTCCTCGCTGCTTAGTTATTATTTGGGACCCACCTTTCAACTAGTCCAAGGTGGGCTCTTAAATCATTCAAATTTTTTTTTAATACATCTCAATGGAAAACTTCTCACCAGCACGATCACACTGACGATCTCTTTCTTCCGCTTTCTTCCTGTGGCTGCCCCAGCTTTGCTCCAGCACACAATGGCTGGCTTCTCTATTCCATCAGTTTTTAGAGCCTTTTCTGAACCAAATTGGGAGTATGCAGACTCCCTGGATTCAGGAGAAGATGCTCTTTTTGAAAATTGCCTCTTCGGGGCGATTCTGGTCCAACTGAACCATCCCAATGGCAGAGTTCGGCGCGACCTCCCGGGAGCTCCCAGGAATCACGTTGTCATGCTGGGACGCTAGCCACGCCTCAGTTTCAGATGTCTTTAATGGTGCTTAATGGCGTGTCTATTAATGGAATAATTTTTCCGTATTTCGGTGCATTCATAGCTCCCAGCGACCGGTGAGATCCCACAGAGTTGGTGTCCTCCAGGTCCCGTCAGCTAAACAGTGTTGGCTGGTGGGCCCGCGGGGGAGGGCCTTCTCCGTGGCTGCCCCAGCTCTCTGGAACCAGATACCTCCTGAGATCCAGACCACCCCCACCCTATTGGGCTTCCGAAAAGCAGTAAAGACTTGGCTTTTCCGGCAGGCCTGAGGCCATGATCTCACGGTTGTAATAGTCAAGATCCGGCCATGATGTGATATGCATGAGTGTTAAATTGTTTTAAAGTTTAATGTTTTAATGTTTTATAATTGTTTATGATGTTTTATAATGTTTTCTTTTCTATGATGTTTTTTATGTTATTTGTTGTTGTTAAGCCGCCCAGAGTCCTTTGGGAGTTGGGCGGCATACAAATATAATAAATAAATAAATAAATAAATAAATAAATAAATAAATAAATAAATAAATAAATAAATAAATAAATAAATAGGTTAATCCTAGCCTCTGGGGAAGGGTGGGGATGGAAATCCAGTGAGTTTCTGTGTGCTTTTGTGTAATGATTGCTTTAACTGGAGGTGAAAGGGCTATTTTCCGGCTACATTCTTATGGTTTCACACCTCCTCTTAAATGGATACATTGCTGCAGTTTAGCTAAGCTCCTCCATCTCACCTGGGGCTAACTGACATGGCAGGGAGTCAAGCAGTGTTTCTTTCTTTTCTAGTGAACTTTTATTCTGAGGTTTTTTTATTCTAAGGATTTAAACAATAGTAAAATGATTATTATTTTGCTGCATCATGTCTTCCTATTTGTTCGGGGCAGGGGTCTTCCATCAACCCCCCCCCATTTGTGCTATTACTGACAGCTCAGTAATTTGCACAACCTAGGGAGGTTCTGTATAGACCTGGTAGTGACTGTCAATTTGACTCATCATCAGAGAGATTTGGTTTGCCTTTTTGCTGGGTTTACTAGGGGTTGTCATGCAGGTTCTTTGGCATCTTAGGGATGCACTGACAGAGGCAGCAGAAGATGAACCCCACTACTATAATTGTGACTGTACTCAAAATGAGAATTTTTAGCCAATGTAAGTCTGGTACAAAAAAAAGCCATGACAGGTCTCAAGAAGATTTGTTATATCCAATATTCTGTGTAAGTTCTTTCAGGTGTTTGATGTACTGCTCTATTAATCCTGAGTTTTCAGCCAAGTCAAAGCAACAAAGTCCTCAGAATTCTTCACAGTCATGATTGTGTCATAATAAGTAGTCAATGGTTGCTTGATTTTCAGGGGTGGCTTCCCTGACCTGTCTCAGTTCTCTATTTAGAGCATCTAAGGCGAACCTATGGCATGCGTGCCAGAGGTGGCATGCAGAGCCCTCTCTGTGAGCATGCACGCTGTTGCCCCAGCCTAGCTCCATTGCGTTTCTCACCATTGTTTGCAAGGAAACAAAAGTTTGTGGGACTAAAAAAAAAATTCACTCAATCAATTCCAACTTCTCATGAAAGAAAAAGATCTCGTGAAGTTGGAATTGATTGTGTAAACTTTTTCACTCACATGCTTCACAATGGGGGAGACGGGGTACCCTCCTCCTGAAGACCATTACGACGCGGAGCCACAATGCGACCCTGTGTCATCTCGGCTCATTCTGGCCTCCCAGATGTCAGTTGCTTTTCCTGCAGAGCTGCCTGTGTTGGGATGCCCGGCCTCCCCGCCGGCCAGCTGAGCTTTGGTGTGCTGCTCCTGGGCTTATCGGCCTATGGACGTTAGATTCCCACCACCCAGCACCAGTTCAGGGGGGAGAGAGAGAGGGAGAGAGAGGGAAAGGGAGGGAAAGGGAGAGAAAGAGAGGGAGGGAAAGAGAGGGGGAAAGAGAGAGAGAAACAGAGGCAGAGAGAGGGGGAGGGAAAGAGAGAGAGAGAAAGAAAGAGAGATGGGGAGGGAAAGAGAGATAGAAAGAAAGAGAGACGGGGAGGGAAAGAGAGAGGGGAAAGAGAGGGGAAAAGAGAGGTAAAGAGAGAGGGGGAGGGAAAGAGAGAGAGTGAAACAGAGAGAGAGAAACAAAGAGAGAGAGAAACAGAGAGAGGGGGGAGGGAAAGAGAGAGAGAGAAAGAGGGAGATAGAGAGAGGGAGGGAAAGAGAGAGAGAGACAGAGAGAGAAAGAGGGGGAGGGAGAGAGAGAGAGAGAAACAGCAAGAGGGAGGGAAAGAGAGAGAAAGAAAGAGAGAGAGGGAGGGAAAGAGAGAGAGAGGAGGGAAAGAGAGAGAGAGAAAGGGAGAGGGGGGAGGGAAAGAGAAATGATATTACAAAAGTTTTTCTTTTTTATTGTTGCTAAACGTAATATTTCAAAAGCAGGGAAAAAAATGAAGGGGCATAAAAGTGCATTTATCACATTTTTCTTAGAACAATTAGCTGAACTCTGTCTTGTTTATCATAATTTTAGGTAGTAAAACCTTAGTATTCAGGTTAAATTGCTGTGTTGGCACAAGTGGGTTTTGGGTTGCAGTTTGGGCACTTGGTCTCTAAAAGGTTCGCCATCATTGATCTAGGGTGTGAGAGGTAGAATTCAAACTTTTGGCTAGAGTACATGCCAGGCTGTTTAGAGAACTAAACTACTAGAGAAACAGCCAATGCCACATATTCTGTTTTAGAGAGAAGGGAGACTTTTGAGTCACAGTCAGAGGTCAATGTTTTGAAGCTCCTCTTCTATCGCCTCTGTAGTGAGGGCATCAACATAGTTAGCTGCCCTAAGGTGCAAGAGCTACCTGTGGAATTTGCTGGTAGAAAGGAGTAAGCCCTTAGCCCACACAGCAGGAACCATCCCAAGGGAAGTCTCATATAGCTATAGGAAAAGGGGATGTTTTCGGTGTGCAAAATTAGTTCTGTGTTATTGAGACTTTGGCACTCTGAGACCCTGGGGATTGACATCCTGCTAGTGTGAAACATGTGGCTGAATGAGTGACAGCAGCCACATGTAAGGTATACATGCTTCTATCCTTTATGTCTGAGCTAACTCCCCAGTCGAAAATGTTGGAGTATGTGGCTATAAGTGGGAATCCCCTGAGTCTGGTGTCATTGGTTATGGCTTGTGGTTCTGATGCTATTCCCATTAAACATGTGGTCAAAATATCCTTCACTGATCTTCCCCCAGCAAGGCAAAAATTTGTAGTGTTTAACACCTCTCGTGCTAAGTATTCCCACACATTTCCCTTGTCTGGAAAGAGCTTTGGTGGTGGTATACATTATGCACATGAACAAGCAACACACCCTATAATACATTCTAACAGGTTTTTTCTTATTCCCTTTCACCATCCCTCCCCCTATTTGGTTCAATCTCAAAAAGGGCTTTCAGTATCCACTCTTCAGTTTCTGGATCCTTGCTGAGTTGCAGGGCTGGCACTTTTGGGGTTGCTTCAGGTGTTGTACTGTGGTCCACCACTGCTGGTTTTATGTGAGTCCAGTGAATTCAGGAATTCTTCTCCATGACTTTAATGGCCATTTGGGTGATCAGCAAAACTTGGAAGGGTCCACTCCACTTTGGCTGCAGTGGTGACTTACGAGTGAAGGACTTTATCCAAACCCAATCTCCTGGCTCGAAGGGGTGTAAGTTTTCTTCCAGTGGCAGGGTCCACGTTAGGGCACTCTGCTTCCACAGTTTTTGGAGTTGTTGTTGTAGAGCTGTAAGATAGGATGATAAAACCACCTCCCCTCTCTCTAGGCAAAGCGAGTGGGGGTCTAGGCCTTTGAGTGTATCGGGTGGTCGGCTAAACAGTAGTTCAAAGGGAGAGATGCCCAGGTTTTGCCTTGGTCGGGTCCTAAGATGGAATAAGGCTATGGGTAATATCTGAGGCCAGGGCAGGTGTGTCTCCTGGCAGAGCTTACCCAAGAGGGTCTTAAATTCTCTGTTCTGGCATTCCACCCCCCCACCCCCCGAAGAGCAAGGGTAGGCCGGTACATGGAGGTCCTGCCTGATTCCAAGCGCATGGAGAACATGAGTGACAACTTGTGACACAAAGTGTGTCCTCCTGTCCATGTCCAAAACACTTGGGACTCCAAACCTGGGCATGAGGTATTTTAGCAGATGTCATGCTGTTTCCATGGTGGTGGCATGGTGGCATGGGAATGCTTCCATCCAATGGGTTACTTGATCTCTACATACCAGCATGTACTGGTAGCCATTGGCCCTAGGGAGTTGGATATAGTCTAGTTGGAGTTTTTTGAAAGGGCGTTGGGCCTATGGCCTCCCCCCTATGTGGACTGCCTTTTTGGAGGATGTATTATTTGCCTGGCATGTTTGGCATGCTCTGGCTATGCAGGTAGCCTCACTGTATACTCCTGGGGCATACCAGACCCTCCTTATGGCATCCACCATTGCTTGAGTTCTGCAATGTCCCTTGGAATGTATTTATTGACAGGTTAATTGTAGCAGACATCTGGGGGATATAGGTCTGCCATCTGGGACCTACCAGAACCCATCCTCATAAATTGCTTCATATTTTTCCTCCCATACCTTCACCTCTCCTTGTTCCAATAGATCCTGATATTGCAGGATGTAGGCCTAGCTTTGAGCCTAGCTGTAGGTTTGGGAAGGTGGTGGGTACTGGTATTGGTTGGGTGGCAGCCCATTTGGCTGTGGCATCAGCAAATTGATTTCCTTTCATGACCCTTGAGTCATCTTTTTGGTGGGCTCTACAGAGAATGACAGGGTTGAAGGCAACTGAATGGCTTTTAACAATCCAGAAATAAGGTCAACGTGGGCAATTAGTTGTCTGGTGGATGTTAAGAAGCCCCACTGTTTCCACAGTCACATGGCAGACTCCAAATGCATATCTAGAGTTGGTATATATGTTAGTAGACCCTAGCTATTTCGCAGGTGGTTTTCAATGCAATAAGCACAGCCGCTTGAGCGCTGTAGCACGGTGGCAGTGGGGAAGCCCAGGCTGATTCATGCAAGGAAACAACAGCAGCTCCTATTACCCGTATTCCATCAGGCAAATAGGAAGAACCATCTGTGAAGAGTTCTAAGTCTGGGTTTGGCAGAGGGGCGTCCGTTAGGTCTGGGTGAGGTAACTCAGTGTCCTGGACCAGGTGCAAACAGTCATGTAAGATTCATTGGCCAGTTCAGTGGGCAGAAGGGTGGCTGGATTGAGAGTGTTGCAGCGTTAGAAGGAAATGTGGTCTGATGTGAATAATTCAGCTTCATACTGGGTTAGAGCCGAGGTGGCGCAGTGGTTAGAGTGCAGCACTGCAGGCTACTTCAGCTGACTGCTAGCTGCAGTTCGGCAGTTCAAATCTCACCGGCTCAAGGTTGACTCAGCCTTCCATCCTTCCGAGGTGGGTAAAATGAGGACCCAGATTGTTGGGGGCAATATGCTGACTCTGTGAACCACTTAGAGAGGGCTGTAAAGCACTATGAAGCGGTATATAAGTCTAAGTGCTATTGCTATAGATGCTGCTGCATGAATGCCTGAGTCTGTGACTTTAAAAATATGGCAAACACGTCGTGGGGGACTCATAACATGAGGGAGTGGCTGAGGACTAGATCTTTTGATCGTCTGACCATTTCTACCATTGTGGCTACCGTTTTTAAACATGGGACGGCTCCCCAGGCTACCAGGTCCAGCTGGACAGAATAATATGCTATGGGTCTGAGAGTGGGACCAAATCTCTGTGCTAATACACCTGGGCCTACATCTTTATTTTTGTGGACGAAGAGGAAAAAAGTTTTTTTTTTTTTGTAGTCAGGGAGACCCAAGGCAGGAGCAGAGGTTAGAGTTCGTTTTATCCTTTGGAAAGTGTCGGTTAGTGACTTTGTCCATTCAATGGGGTCTGGCTGATCCTTAGCAGTTAACTGGATCAAGGGTTTTGCCAGTTCCCCGAATGAAGGGATCCAAGGGTGACAAAAACCCAGGACCCCCAGTAGGGCTCAAACTTGTTGCTTGGTGCGGGGATGCTTCATTCCCAATATGGTCTTAATCCTTTCTGGTGCAAGCTTACGAGTTCCAGGGGCAATGATGTACCCTAAGTATGTTACTTCCTGTTTAAGGTACTGAAATTTTGAGGGTGAGGCTTTGTGTCCCCTCTCGCTCAGGCAATGGAGCAGGTGATAGGTGTCAATCCTATAACTTTCCTCTGACTCTGAGGCTAGCAATAGGTCATCCACGTACTGGATTAAGGTGGAATTCTGTGGCAATGTGATAGAGGTGAGGTCTGCCTTTAAAATTTGGGAAAAGAGTGTAGGTGACTCAGTATAACCCTGGGGCAAGTGAGTCCAGGTATATTGTTGCTCCTCCCATATGAAGGCAAACAGGTATTGTGATGATGGTTCAACTGGGATGCTAAGGAAAGCCGTGCACAGATCCACCATGGTGAAGTAGGAGGCTGACACTGGCACTTCCGTGATTATTGTGGCCGGATTTGGCACCATAGGTGCCCTTGGTATCATGTGGTTGTTCACAGCCCTGAGGTCCTGTACGAAGCAGTAAATGGGCTTCCCTTCCTGACCGGGTCGTGGTTTTCGAACCAGAAAGATAGGTGTATTACATGGGGAGATGCATTTGCACAAGACTCCCTGTTCAAGGTATGCTTTTATTAGTTTCCGGATTGGTTCTATTGCTTCTGCTTGTATTCTATATTGGGGAATACACAGGGGAGGTCCTGTTTTAATGTGAATTTTGACTGGAGTGGCTCCCTTTAATAGACCTACTTCTGTTGAGTCCCATCTCCATAGAGAGGCTGGCTGAGGTCTATGGGTAGCTGAGTTTCCTTTTCAGCTGGGTGTGTGGTTATGAAGTGGGTGTGTTTGGCTGGGATGTCTAAGGTGAGCCCCTCCAAGGTACAGTTAATGGTTGCCCCCTAACTTACAGAGTATGTTTCGGCCCATAAGGGATAAAGGAGACTGGGGGCAGACAGTGAATGTGTGTTCCAGGGAAAAGGGGCCAATTTCCACCCTCATGTCATTCGTGAATTCAGTGGGGATTATTTTCCCTCCTACTCCAATTATATTATCTCTAGCCCCAGGCACTACTGACCTTTTGAATGGGGGTTTCGTAATGAGTGATGAGGTGGCCCCAGTGTCTATCAGGCATTCATACATTTTCCCCCTTATGGTGACTGTGAGAAGGGGTTCTCCATTGGGACCACTCCTTAGGGGAATGGCTAGTCCAGTGAAGGTGGCTCAGAACTCCTTATGGCCCTCCCCTAGTCAGGACATTTCTAATTCCTGCTGTCCCCATTGGGGTCCTCTGTGGCCTCCTCCCCTTGCATGTGGGGGAGAAGGTTCTCTAGGGAAGGGAGCCCTTGGTGGGTTGTAACGGCCTCGGCCTCTCTTGAGATCCTCTCTACAATTCTGCCTTAAGTGTGCTTCTTTCCCGCACTGGAGGCAATGTCTATAGAAGGCTTCAGGTTCTCCCCTTAACTCGCACTGCCGGCATCTCATCCATCTATCAGGAGGTCAGGATAACAGGCATTCGCCTGTTATCTTCATTTAAAGCTGTGAATGCTTGTAAATCCTCCCTTCTCTCCACCCTTCTCCTTCTTTCTTTCTCCCTTTCTTTTTCCATCTCTTTTTTCTCCTATTCCTCTTCCCTTAGTCTCTCTCTCTGGTCGAACACAACATTTGCAATCTTGTGCAGTTCTGAGATTTCTAATGTTGACCAGTTGGAGACAATTTTATGGAAATGTCCCCAGATGTCGCTTGTTGATTGATCAATGAAGGCAGTGGCTAGGATCCTTTGATCCTTCTGGCAATTTAAGTCCAGGTGGGCATATGTTACCCCTGCCTCTAGGAGTTGAACCCAGAAGGCATCGGGTGTTTCTTTTTCCCTTTGGGTGGTCTGTTGGAATTCTGACCAATTCAGGGCCTTTCTCCCTATTTCCTGTAGGGCTTCTAGTAGATTGTCTTTTACCCTTGTATATTCGTCTTAGTGGTTAGCGTTGTTATAATCCCAGTCTGGGCGATTTAGTGGCCAGGCAACCCTAACAGGAGCTACCTGTCCCAGTGTAATTATTATAGGTTGCCTGGCTATCTCTTCTGTTTTTTAAAAAAGTTTCATTAATTTGTCTTTAGTTAAAAAGATATGTAGTAACCGGGTCATGTCTCCCCATGATGGATTATGGCTGTCCACAATTGACTTTATGGTCATTATAACCAGTGGTGGGATCCAACTAATTTAACAACCGGTTCATCCTAAAGACCGGGTGGGTGTGGCTGGGGGGGGTCATGTGACTGAGTGGGTGTGGCCAACTCGATGTCACTCACAGCAAGGTGGGGTGGCACAGGCGGGCCGAAGAGGTGGTGGCCGGAGACTTAGACTTACCTTTCTGCAGCAACAGCAATGGTGATTCTCCGACGCCTCATCTCTTGCTGGGTCTCGCTGCCCGACAGTCAGGGTTTTAAAAAAGGTTTTTGCAACAGGAAACAGTGGGTGGCTACTTCCGGCCTTTGTTGGTGCAGCTGGGCACACGACCCTGCCTCAAGACACTGGCCTGCAGCTGCGGTAATTTTTTCGGTGTGAGAAGCCTGCAGCCACTGGACTTTTTCAGTGTGAGAAGCCTGCAGCCACTGGGTTTTTTTCAGAAACAAGAAGCCTGCAACCACCACCTCTTTTTCAGTGCGAGAAGCCTGCAGTCGCCGGTCTTTGCCAGCGTGAGAAGCCTGCAGCCATCAGTCTTTTTTGGCACGAGAAGCCTGCAGCTGCTGCTCTTTGCTGGTGTGAAGGGCCTGCAGCAGCCGCCTCTTTGCCGGACGGAACTGAGCCGGCAGTGGTGGCTGGTGGCTTCTCGCACTGGCAAAGACCGGTGGCTGCAGGCTTCTCATGCCGGCAAAGACTGGCGGCTGCAGGCTTCTCATGTTGGCAAAGAGGCGGATGTAGGCTTCTCACACTGGCAAAGACCAGTGGCTGCAGGCTTCTCACGCCGGCAAAGACCGGTGGCTGCAGGCTTCTCACGCCGGCAAAGAGGCTGGAGGCTTCTTGCACTGGGGAAAACATGGCAGCTGCAGGCTTCTCACGCCAGCCAAGAGCGGCAGCTGGAGGCTTCTCATGCCAGCAAAGAGGTGGTGGCTGCAGGCTTCTTGGTGGGGGGGGACATGGCAAGGCTTGGCCACCTTTCGGGCCCTGTTCTGGCCTGCCACCTGCTCGACCTCTGCTCCACTTTGGGTCCCACATCCAGCCCATGACAAGGGGACATGCCACTTACAGGATTCCCGGCTGGTGGATGGGTGAGTGGGTGGCCCTCGGGGGAGGCATTTCTCTCATGCCTCCCACCCTGCGGAAGCTGAAGCTAGGCCCAAAAGGCAGCCGAGCCTCACCATGTGTCCCCCCCTCCCCCGAGGTGGTCCTTCAGCTGAGTGCAGCAAGCCCGGAACGGATCTTCCTTCCCCACCATCAGTCTTACCTTCTATCCCATGGGGCTCGCACCGTTCTCACAGCGGTGGCCCGGCATGCGGGCGAAGGCCCCAGGGAAGGCCAGAGACTGGTGTGTCCCCCAACCCAAGGCGAAGGGTGAGCGGATGGCATGCGGGCGGAAGGATGGTGACAACCAGGCCCGAAAAACAGCTGAGCCTCACCATGTCCACCCCGAGGCAGCCCTTCAGCCGAGCACCTTACCTTCACAGACAGCCATGGTGAGCAGAGCAGGCGAGGCATGGAGATCAGCTGGACCACGTGGTCTGGGCAAGAGAGCGCAACTCTAGCCAGAGAGTAGCTGGGCAGTGGCATGACTCTAGCCACCAGCCAAGGCGGGCGAGGCGAGATAGGGTGGAGCAGGGCGGGGTGGGCGGGGCGGGGCCAGCCAGTGGTGGGATTTGCCAGTTTGCAGAACTGCACAGAATCTTAACAAGCAGTTCACCCAAACCAGTCCAAACTGGCTGAAGCCCATCTCTGATTATAACCGCTTGTGGGTCTGATTGGAAGGAAGGGGTATCTTTCTTCCAGATAACTCGATCAGACAGGGAGAAGGGAGTGTGGGTTAAGACATACTCAAGCTGGCCTCTTTGCTGCCCTGCTATGGGCTTGCTCAATAAAGGGGCCATAAACTTTGGTTCAGAGCTGTCTGGGGGTGACTGAGGTTTGAGATCATCTTGGGTTTTATTCAGGTTTGGGTCCTTGGACCTGGAAAGCTCAGCCCAACAGTACTAGTAGGGAATTTGAATCGGCTTCACTCTTGGTCTAAGTGCTTTCAGCATTTGGTATTCAAATGTACCGCTTTCTGGCCAGATCTGTTTACCGCACTTGTTTCTAAGCAAAGTCTATTTTCTACACAATTTCCTGGCTTGCCTTTTTGTCATCCCAGCCTGGACAGGTAATCGCTTCTCGTCCCAGACCTCAAGCAAGTCTCCTAGAGGGGAGCCTATCCTGACCCTCGAGCTAGAGATCACTTGTTTCCCTATTCTTGATGTAGGGATTCAAATCGTCTCTGCCGGGTCCCAGCAAATGGAGTCTTCTAACGCCTGGCAGTTTTCGGATAAAAAAGGGGTCCAGGAGGACTCTGGTTCCCTATCAGAGTATGGGCACTTCCTTTCTAGGGAAACTCCTGCTGCAATTTGCAGACCAAAAAGGGGACCAGGAGGACTCTGCTACTCTCCACAGAGAGTATGGGCACCTCCTTCCACCGGCTTTTCCCGCCACAGTTTTTGGATTCAGGAGAGTCCAGGAGAACCTCTGCTTGCTTTCCAGAGGTAAGGACCCCTCCTTTCATGGGCTTTGCTTAATAACTAATGTTGGGGGGGCTTTGTCCACTACTATGGTTTTACCAATTCATTTGCTGCCTGTTTGGTTCCTCTCCATTCCTCAGAAGATCCCACACTCCAGCAAACCCCCCTTGCTTTCTCAATCTTGTTGGTCACGGCTCAGAGGAGATAGCAACAGGTCAGGATGTGGCTAGGGATTACATGGAGGGGATGGGATCCAGTTGTTGTTCGAGGATGAAGCCCCTTTCACACACACACTCACACTCTTCCATTCCCCAAAATTCCAGGAACCAAATTTAGAGTGGTACTTACCCTCTTTCCAGGCAGCTATTGAGTGCAAGGCTCAAAGACTCCCTTTATTACATGGTGCCAACCGGGCAGGGTACGTGGAGTTTATCCACAGACAAAGCGTCTGTTGCCGGCAGGGTGGTGGATCTTCCAGGCCTGGTCCAGTGTCTGGGTGAGCTGGGAGTCCCTTAGTGGTCACCAATTGTGGGAAGGAATGCTCCCCCAAGTGGGTTATTCCAGCCGGGATGGTGCGATCAGCGCTCGGAGAACAAATTAGACAAGGAAGCAAGGTGCCAGAAAGAAGACTTTAATCTCAGAAGCCAAAGATGAGTGACAATTCAGCAAAGGATTCCAGCTAGTTAGACCGAAGGACCACAAGGTGTAAGTGTTTTATACCTTCTGTACCTTCTTTTGGGTTTCAGGTGTCTTTAATGGTGCTTAATGGAATAATTTTTCCCTATTTTGGTGAGTTCAGGGGTGAAGATGTTAATCCTTGCCTCTGGGGAAGGGTGGGGATGGAAATCTGGTGAGTTTCTGTGTGCCTTTGTGTAATGATTACTTTAACTGGATGCGAAAGGGCTTTCCGGCTACATTCTTTTGGTTTCACACCTCCTCTTAAATGGATACATTGTTACAGTTTAGCTAAGCTCCTCCATCTCACCTGGGGCTAACTGACATGGCAGGGAGTCAAGAAGTGTTTCTTTTCTAGTGAACTTTTATTCTGAGGTTTTTTATTCTAAGGATTTAAACAATAGTAAAATGATTATTATTTTGCTGCATCGTATCTTCCTATTTGTTTGGAGCGGTGGTCTTCCATCAACCAGCAAGATTACCTTTACTACCAAAGTGATTAAAGTTGCATGTTACAATTGCAAATTGTGATTCTTGACAATGAGAACTCCTTTTGGAAAATGTATCTATTAGAGGATTTTCTTTCATTGGTAATTTCAGCAGCCATACACCAGTCCTTGGCAAGGCTAAAGCCAAAGTAATTGGGGGGATCCTTTTTTTCTCTCTCTTTTTATTTTCCTTTCCCTCTTGCCTAGCAGATACTGAAGGAGGAACCATTTGCTTTCTAGAATACTTACGGTAATTGGGACAAAGTTTGTAGATTACTACTCTGATTAACAGAAACAGACATTTGGACAATATGCAATTCTTCTTCAAGAGTTCATTTGTCTCCAGATCTTAATAAAGAAAGAAAAATACTGTAAACATTATTAAAGCACTAAACTCATATGTAAAAGAACTGGTTTAGGTAATATAAAAAATTTAAATAAGCTTTTCTATTCAAAATCAGTGTGTACCTCCAGACCCAAGAAGTCAGTAGGGGGAGGGGGGAACTGATCTGTAAATGAATGGATAACAGACAAGCAAAGAAAGATTCCATATTTTTTTCTGTGCTAATTAAAATCTTTGAAGTCTCCTACATGCTGTATATTAAATGCAACATCTATCTTGACTTTAAAATAAGTTCCAGCATATAAAGCTGCTCAATAGAACCCAATAGGAGATGTTGTATCAGTGACAGTAAAGCAGCTTGAATTCCAAATGAAATGTTACTTATTGTTGCTTTTATAATATTGCAAATGAATAAAACACATGATAACGCAGTATAGATTAAAAATCTGTCCCTTGCCAACTGCTGCTGATTTCCAGTGTTATTAAATTAAAATTTGCACATATTCACCTTTTAATGAGGTGCATAAAGAAATGATTCTGCACAGAGCTAACATTGTAAGCATAATTTTTAAATCATCTACTAAGATCTCAGATATATCCACTTCATTTTTTCTGACTTTTTATTCACCTGTATGCAGAGATTCTTTCCCCTTTTGCTTTCCTTGCTTTCTTTATCAAACTTAATCTTTCCTGCCTCTATGTCATTGTAAAATGTGGAAGTGTGATCCATGTTTTTGTCATATTTACTTGATATATTGGCTAAATATGACAAAAACATGGATCATACTTCCACATTTTACAATGACATAGAGGCAGGAAAGATTAAGTTTGATAACTGGGCCAATTCAAATATGTTACCAGTGTTAGCACAAAAATAATAATTCCCTTAGATAATAATTTTATAGGGGATATAAGCATGGTCAAATACATTCACAGGAAACCTCTTTAAATAGCAATATGATTCCTTCACCGACAGAACAATTGCATTTGCCATAAGAAAATTGTCAAAAGCCATCTTACAGCAATTTTCTTATTAGGCCCATCTGAGAAATCACAACAATAAGAAAAAATTGGAATTTCACAGATCTAATCATCTGGAAAAATGCTATAAAATGAAAACAATTGGCAGGGAATGGAGAAGACTGATCATTGTTGATGGTGAGTTTTCATGTAGAATTCAGATGGCCCATGGAAAGAACATACAGACATTAAAATGAGCTTTTATTTGGGGTTGTAATGTTTCTGCTTCTTTCAAGACTTTGTCCAAATTAAAACCTGCAAGATGTTCTGTCTTGCTTTCTCTTCCCTTCCTTTGAGCAACTGAAAGATGCAATCACACTTCTTCCAACTCAGTGTTTTAAGGTACAGAAATTTGCTGTAATGGGTTCACTCCTGGGAGCAGATCCTAAGAAGTTGCACTTGGGTTTATACAAGTATCTTCAATTTTTATCACCATTTAATTGTGTTGCTGCACTAAAAAACAGACCTGTATTTGTCCAAAATGTTTTGCATCCTTTTTCAGAACACATGAAATCTGACAGAGGGAAGCAAAATAGTGAACTAACCTGTCTTTTGACCTACGGATAGTTCTTATCTTTTAATTTTCCATGAAGCAAGTTTTGCTATTATGCTATGCCAATTATGCGAACCTATCACTTTTGCACATAGTTAAACAGAGGTGGGATTCAGCCGGTTCACACCGATTCGGGCTGTTAACTTTTTGCGCAGTTTGGAGAACCGGCAAATCCCACCACCTCCTTGCCAGCGCCAACCGAGGAGGAGGCGGCAGGCCATTTGTACTGGCAAAGAGGCAGCAGCGGCAGGCCATTCGTGCTGGCAAAGAGGCAGCAGCTGCAGGCTGTTCATGCTGGCAAAGAGGCGGTGGCAGCAGCAGGCCGTTCATGCCAGCAAAGAGGCGGCGGCTGCAGGCCATTCGTGCCAGCAAAGAGGCGGTGGCAGGCCATTTGTGCCGGCAAAGAGGTAGGGGTGGCGGCAGCAGGCCGTTCGTGCTGGCAAAGAGGCGGCAGGCCAGTGTCTCGGGCAGGGGTGAAATGCTTCTGGTTCGGGTGTGCCTGCCGGTCGTCGGAGAGCCAGTAGCGATGGCAGTGCTAGGCTTCGCCCACCCACCCGGATGCCGTCATTTGGGTTCTTTTACCCTCTGCCCATTGTCTGCCTCACAACGACAGAATGTCATGAGTTCTAGAAAACGAAAATGAGAAGTAAAGTTCTTTTCTGTGAAAACTTTATAATTGCTTCTTTTCGTTTAGATTACATTTAAGAGATTTAATGAGACTGTAAAGTCCTAGACTTCTGTAGAGACTTCCAGCTGCCTTCCCTTAGTGTAAACACTAAGAAGCTTGTGCAAAGATAGGAAGTTCTTTCTTTAATAAAAGATTTCCCCCTTCTTTTGGCTCAATAACTCATCATATTTAAGTTTGGAGTATTTCTATCTTTGTCAGAAGCCCTGAGATTGAAGAGAGAATTTCCACGGGCAACAACAAAAAGATTTTAATTAGAAACACAGGCTGACCCATTCTGTTTAGAGAGTTCCCCATTCCCTCTTGGGTCTAAAGAGGTTTAGATAGTTCTAGGGATGGCTGTAGGAGAATTGTTAATCAATGTTATGCTGATGTTAATCAATAAACCAGTAAAAATAGAATTCTAGAATTCTAAGAAATTTCTTTTCATCTTTGCAATCAAGATTCAGTAAAGTGAATCTTGATTGCAAGATTCAGTGAAGTGAAACATTACTCGTATATTTTAAAAAGAGAGTCTTATGATAATACTGATGTAGATTATCTCTTTGTTACTCAAAGATCTGATTTTACTTCCCACAGGAAATAAAAGACTAAGCATGGCAGTCTTCATATTTCAGAAACTTGTTAGAGCTTTTGTTGTGGCTTTCCCCCATCCCGTGCAGCTGCTCATGGATCCGGACGAACAGGAACAGTCCATAGGGTGGCAAGAGCGGTCTGTAGCGCCGGCACCAGAGTCCGAGACCGAAGAGGAAGCAGGGCCAGAGGACGATGCGCAATCAGGGCCTTCTGCACCTCCTCAGCAGGAGTTCAGTGACTCCAGTGAAGAGGAGGGGCCTCTGATTGATGCCAGAGCACGCAGGGCAGCTAGCCAGCAAGAGTGGCTGTGTAGAAGGAGGTCTCCTCGAAAGTAAGCTTGCCGGCAGAGGGGCCACACCCTAAGACTATATAAGGGTAGATCACACCACACACTTTTGCTGAAGACAATTTTGTTTGTATTCATCTTGGCTGCCTTCTGAACCTCGTCCCTATCAGTTGGATTGACTCCAGTCCGGGCTCTTGGCCAACTTCAGCAAGTAATTATATTTGATGGACTTAATGACCTGCTTGTGTCTTTCATATTTGGAATCCCGGCCAAAGTGTTCTGTGCTTGAAAACAAACACTTTGGCAAAGAATTAGTATTTACTTTAATACTAAGCAATTATTAGTATTAAAGCCTTTTTGTTTAAATAACAGTGTGTGTGTGTCGCTTTCTGGGGGTTTGCCGCGCTGGGTCAGAACAGCTTTCACAGTCCATTCTTAAATTTTAAAAACATGAAGAGTATAATTTAGTTTAGTTTGACTCTGGGTAGTTAAAAAATATGACACATAGATAGATAGACAATGATAAATAGATAGATGATGATAGATAGATTAGAGATAGAGATAGAGATAGAGATAGAGATAGAGATAGAGATAGAGATAGAGATAGAGATAGAGATAGAGATAGAGATAGAGATAGAGATAGAGATAGAGATAGAGATGACTTAAAAGGCCCCTTGATTTTCACTTCCATTTCTATCTGGTGAATCAATTATTCTGTTAATTTTTTCGCAGCATTTCTGTGAAGTGAATAGTACTTCATGGATTTTCACTCACCATTATCACAAGGGAATGATTATGCTTTCCAGGATGTGGCTGACTCAGAATCATCTAATCTAGAAATTCCTCCCAAGGTAAATCTTAATATAGTCAACAGAGTTGCAACATTGAACTGGAATTCCACAAGTCTAGTAGACTCAGAAAGGTTTTCTCCTACTTCATTCAAAATTACAGGTTTGTTTAGATGACAGAGTCAAAAATAACTTTCTTGCACTGAATAGTACATCCCAAGCATTGCATCATAATGTTTACTATAGGCAGAATTTAGAATGGCTAGGCTGGATTCCCAGAGATTGTAGGATAGAAATACATTGAATCTTCTTGGGTATTCCAATTTTTTAATCAGTAGGGTTGATCTGCTAGCAGTTTAAAGCTTTTTTATTAAACTAAAAACTGGCATCTTCCTTGTAAATTTATATTAGGATTTACATAATGACGTCAACATTGATTTCATACCTTCTTGTTTATCATCTCACTGAGAAACCCATTCATGAACTAGCTCCTTAATGGCCAAAATGGATGAGGTTTCTCTTCTAGTGGACCTGTGAGTGGACCATATTTTATAATGCTGGGATTTCCATTCCTGCAAACATAGCTGTCGTGACTAAAGGCATGAGCTTCTCCTGAAACTGACAGTGAAGGTAGGTATTTTTATTTTTTTTCAACAAGAAAATTACTAGTCAGGTGATATGATCATTTCTAATTTCTAAAATTTAATGCCTAAAGTGGTTATGATAGTAAGTGGTGGGTATCAGTGGTGGGACTGATCTCTGGGGGGGATGAGTCTGCCTATCGAGATGAGGTGGAACGGTTGCTTTTGTGGTGTGGAGACAATAACTTGGTCCTTAACACAAATAAGTCCAAGGAGCTTATAATGGACTATAGAAGGAATAGATCAGACATCCAGCCCTTGCTTATCAATGGAGACCGAGTGGAGCAAGTGGCCAGTTTTAAATTTCTGGGTGTTATCATAAAAGAGGACCTGACCTGGGGCACTCACATTGCAGCACTGGTCAAAAGGGCCCAGCAGAGATTATACTACCTGAGACTTCTCAGGAAACAACTGAATGAAAAACTACTGGTGACCTTCTACCGCTGCACCATAGAAAGTATTTTAACTGACTGCACCTGTGTATGGTTTGCCAATTGCACAGTGGCAGATAGGACATCACTCCAGAGGGTAAACATCATTGCCCAGAGGTTCATTGGTTGCCCTCTCCCCTCTTTGGAATAGCTTTATAGCTCCCGCTGCCTTAAGAAAGTTCAAAACATTCTTAAAGAT
>QLTV01001317.1:118740-137850 GCA_003457575.1 Thermophis baileyi
TCTATCCATTTGTCTCTGCTATTTCAATAGCTAACTTTTGCAACAGAAAACTGTCCATCTTGCAATTGTTTTTCTTGCAAATCATTTCTTCTTTGCAAACAGCTTTTTCTTTGCAAACAGTCTCTCTTTAAATGTGTTCTTTTACTTTAAATGTGTTATATCTTTTGTTGCTGTTCTTGCTGCTTGCAAAGTCTTTGCTGGGCTGTAATCTGATCTCTTCTGCTGATAGTCTGTGGAAATTTCTGCTCTTCTCTCTCTGCTCCTTGGGCCCCCACCTCAGGGATTTCTCCTCGTGGCTCTTTCTAAAATGGTGTTTGTTCTCCTCTGCTATTAAACAAGCCTTTAATGCCTCCAAACGCAATTCCTGCTCTGGTTTGCATTCAAATACTGCAGAAATAATGTCCCAGGTTTCATCAAGACTGTTTAACAACACCTTTTGGGACTCAGGAAACTGCAATCACGCTATTCTAATTCCACAAACAAAGTTTGCATTTGCAATAAATGTCTTTCCACAGATTCACCTGGTTGCAGACAGGCTCTGTATAATTTTCTTGATAATTGAACAATATTGCATGCAGACACACTCACATGCACAGTCCTTAACTTCAGCCAGACCTCCTTTGCAGTCTTTAAATCAGCTACATTGATAAACCATTCATCTTCTAAACTCAAGATGATATAAGCCATTGATTTATCATGCTGCTTCTGTTCTCCAGCTGCAAAAGCCTGTTGTGGATTTACAACCATATACCACAGCTCCTTAGCCTTCAGGAAACATTCCATCTTTGCAGCCCAAATTATATAGTTCTTCTGCCCCAAACAGAGCTTTCCTTAAATTCAACAGCAGCCATCCTGCATTCTCTGCCTGGTTTCTCTTTAAAACACAGGCAGTTTCCTCAGCTTAAATTACAATGCAGTCTTCCTGTGTGCTCTGGGCCTATAACCTTTCAGAGTTTGTTGCAGAAAATTAAATCCAGAAAGCACACACACAGGTAACTGATTCAGCAGGATTGATTTAAATAAGAAACTTCTTTACATGCAAGAATATATATATACAATACCAACAGCAGAGTCTTCTTCAAGCAGTTACAAGCAAACACACAGGCAGGAGAGAACAGTTAGTTTCATTTCAGAGTTCAGAGTGGACTGAGCCACGCCCAGCCTTCTAGCTTCAGTTTCGATTCTCTGCACAGACTCAGATGTGTTTAGCTCTCATTGGCTGACTTAGTTGTTATGCCTATTCATTGGCTGACCTTGTTACCATTGGCTCTCCCAGTTCATGAATAATCTGACATGTACTCAGATTACCCATAACCTGCTGGGAAGACGACTTTCATCTATGTTTTCTTGTTCTCTGCCAAAAGTATTTTTCCCATCTGAGGGATAAGCAAGCCTCTTCAATCTACATCAAATCTACAGGTAGTCCTCAAATTACAACTGTTTGTTCAGTTACTGTTTGAAATTACAGTGGTGCAGAAGGAAGGGAATTATGACCCCTGTGCAAAGTTCCAATCATTGTAGAGTCCCTCCTGTCACATGATTAAAATTCAGGTGCTTGGCAGTGCACTTACCTTTACAACCATAGATGTCAGCCCTGGAGCCATTTTCTTGGCATCTTCAGGGCTGCCACAGCAATGGCTGGGAGAGCTGTGGGAATGGGAGGGTGTTGTGGCCCGCCAGTGGCCAGTGGAGCTGGCAGCAGATTTGGACAGTGAGGAGGTTGGGGAGGAACATGGGCCAGTTCTGCAGTCTGGGGAAGGCTTGGATGAGGGCTCTGCATTGGAGGCAGAGAGAGGGCCAAGGCCATCTGGCAATTATCAGCTGCCTCCGGAGTCAGACATCAGCGAGGCAGAGGAACAGCTGGAGCCTGTTCCCAGTGTGTGCGTGCGCAGAACTGCCTGAAAATAAGAACAATTAAGAAAGCAGGGTCGACTTGGGAGTAAAGCCACACCTTGGAGATGATTGGCCCATCCTATAGGAAATAAAAGAGGAGCGAACAGGACATGGGCTTTTGCAGGAAACAATTAGTTCATTCAGTCATTTCAAGAGTGGAAAGTTCTGTTTGTGACTCTAATAGACTCTGTGCCAAGTTTTGCCTTGTCCTGCGTTTGGAAACTAGTTCTCTGGCAGTGTTCCAAGTGAGATAAGGTTGGTGTTGCTAAATATTCCTCTGAAGGACTGTTTGCCAAGCATTGCAGACTGTGAATGAAAGGAATTCACAGTTGTGTAAATAAAAGAGGTTTTGCCAGGACTAAGACTCTGCTTTATGCATTCTAAGGAAGCCTAGGTCAGAACAGTTTGTTTCCTGCCATTTAAAAACAAACCTCTATTAAGATGGAGCAGCTTTGTGCAGAGAACGCTCAGCTCAATCAACAGGTAGCTCTGCTGGCAGCCCAGGTGGCTCAGCTCCAAGCTCACACTGCTCCACCTCCCCGGAGGAAATGCCCGGTGGCTGTGCCTGATAATTTCGATGGCAACCAAGCCATGTTTCCAGCTTTTTTGGGACAATGCCAGCTCTTTATCAGCCTGAGAACTGAAGACTTCCCCACTGACTGGGATAAAGTGGGGTTTATGATTAGCCTTCTCTCCAGCTCTGAGGCTCGCTGGGCCACGCCCCTGCTGGTCCAGGCTAGTTCTTTGTTGGATGATTTCAGGGGGTTTTGTGACCACCTCAGACTGATGTATGAGGACCCCATCAAGACGCAGACCACTACCCGATGTCTGAAGACCCTGAAGCAAGGCCAGCACCCGCTGCAGGAATATATCAGCAAGTTTTGGCTGCTTTGCCAGGATTCGGCCTGGAACAAAGCTGCCCTCATGGATGGGTTGGGTTGTCGGAGGAGTTGCAGGATGAACTGGTCCGGGTAGATGTTCCTCCAACCCTCAACCTGCTGGTCCATCTTTGCCTCCAGATTGACACGCAGTTGCAGAGACGAGGAAGTCACTGTGCCTCCCAAGAGACCCGGGTGGTCCCAGTCATGAGCGAGATCCCAGCTCCACGGGAGGAGCCAATGGAATTAGGCACAGCCAGACCCCACCTGTTGGTGACTGAGAAAAACAGATGGTGCTCAGGGGGGTTGTGTTTGTATTGCGGGGAACCTCCAGCACATGGCCACCTCCTGCCCCGAGAAGCAATGAGGGGCATCGGCCTCTGGGCCTGCCCCACAGCGACACAAAACCCTGTTGGGAAACGCCCGGAGCCTGACCTAGGGGAGACCCTGGGTCGGGCGTGCACCAACACCAAGTCATGCCCAGTCCATGCCCAACCCTAACCCCTGGCACTTGATCCTGGCAGCACAAGTATTCCTGTCCAGTAGTCCACAGGGGATTCCAGCATATGCCCTGGTCGACTCCGGAGCCACAACAAATTTTATGGATGTGGCATTTCCAGCTAAATATGCAGTCCCTCATTGTCCGGTGGATCCTCCTCTGCTCATGAATACTATTGATGGCCAGGTGCTTCTGTCTGGGCCTATTAAGGCCGCCATGCAACCCTTGCACCTGACCATCAGCTCTCATGAGGAAGCCATCCAGTTTTATATTACCTCCGGCCTGCATTTCCCCATGGTCTTGGGCTTGGCTTGGCTCTGGACGCATGATCCACAAATCTATTGGTCCCAGAACCTCATCACTTTCCTGAGCTTGCAATGCGTGGACCACACCTGCCAAGTCTGCGCAGGCCAGTTGCTGAGTCCACCCGGGGTGTCCTTGCATTCTGAACTAGCGGACTTCGTGGACATCTTCAGTGAGCAAGAGGCGGACCAATTGCCCCCACACCGGCTATGCGACTGCCCCATTGATTTGCTGCCAGACGCGCCACTCCCAGTGGGGCATTTGTACTCGATGTTGGACTCTGAGTTGGCCACATTATGGGACTTTCTGGACAAAAACCTGGCTCGGGGTTTTATCTGGCCCTCATCGTCGCCACTGTCCACCCCAATCTTGTTCATGAAGAAGAAGACCAGAGACTTGAGGCTTTGTTGCGACTACTGCAAATTAAACACCATCACAGTGCGCAACCGGTATCCTCTGCCCTTTATTCCTGAACTGTTGGAACGGCTCCAGGAGGCTACCATGTTCACCAAATTGGACCTGCGCGGAGCTTATAATCTTGTTCGGATCCAGCCCGGGATGAATGGAAGACAGCATTCGGCACCAGGTATGGACATTTCTAATATACCGTCATGCCATTTGGATTGCTCCCGCCATCTTCCAACATTTAATGAACAACATCTTCTGGGACCTCTTGGATCAGTTTGTTGTGATTTACCTGGACGACATTCTGATCTACTCTTCCTCTTGGGAGAGCCACCAACAGCACCTACGCCTGGTCCTGCAATGGCTCCAGGAGAACTGCTTGTAAACGAAACTGGAAAAATGCCAGTTTTTTCAGTCCACCATCGAGTTCCTGGGGCATCGCATCTCTCTTGGGAGCATTGCCATGGAGCCGAGCAAGGTCGAGTCCTTGCGTAGTTGGCAACCTCCTCGGCGAGTGAAGGGTGTCCAACGACTCCTCGAGTTTGCCAACTATTATCGGACTTTTATCCCTGGCTTGGCTTCGCTTCCCTGACTGCACCCCTCACTCAGCTCCTTCAGAAAAAGGTCCCATTCCAGTGGAGTACCCCCGAGCAACAGGCATTCTAGGCCTTGAAGCGGGCATTCATGAAGGAGCCCATCTTGAAACATCCTGACCCCCACCGTCCGTTTGTAGTGGAAGCAGATGCGTCGGATGTTGTGGTCGGAGCTGTGTTACTCGAGGCTCACACGTCCGGCAGTACCCTCTTCCCTTGCGTGTATTATTCACAGAAGCTCAACTCTTCCGAGCACAACTACACCATCTGGGAGAAGGAGCTACTGGCCATTAAGACGGCATTTGAGGCTTGGAGACATCATTTGGAGGGGGCCCGACATCAAATTGAAGTCCGGACAGACCACAAAAACCTGGAGTTCCTGCAGACCCCCCAGAAACTGAACCAATGCCAGATTTGGTGGTCTCTCTTCTTTGCTAGGTTCAATTTCCACATCACCTACATCCCCAGTGGTCGCAACCAAAGGGCGGACATGCTCTTGTGGAAACCGGAGTACTCCCACACCAAAGACCAGCTCCAGTCCCGGATGATTCTGCCCATAGAGTCTTTCTCTGCGGTTCAGGAGCCAGTGGATTTACGGGCTCAGATATGGGAAGCGCAGCAGCACAATGCTTGGGTAGAGCAATGGAGGGAAGAGGTGGGGCCCGCCTCTCTGTGGACTTTCACTGAGAAACTCTTGCAGTACCGAGACAGGCTATATGTGCCAGTGGGGCCACTCCGGGGATTTATCCTCTCGCAGTGCCATGATAATCCTGCGGCGGGGCACTTCGGTTTCTTCAAGACATTGAACTTGGTTTCCCGTACTTTCTGGTGGCCCCAATTGCAACATGATGTCAAAGCCTACGTTACATCCTGTGTACAGTGTCGGCAGGCCAAGTTGGCGATGGGAGGCCCCCCCCCGGGCTGCTCCAGCCATTTCTGACACTGGAGAGACCCTGGGGCGCCATTTCCATGGATTTCTTGACGGATTTGTCTCCGTCTTCTGGATTTACAACCGTGTTCATGGTGGTAGACATGCTGACGAAGATGGCACACTTCATTCTGTGTCATGGGTTACTGACAGCTCGCACCACCGCCTGCATGTTTATCCAACATGTCTTCCGGCTGCATGGCCTACCTGATAGGGTCATTTCGGACAGAGGGGCTCAATTTACAGCCCAGTTCTGGAAAGGGCTGATGACGGCCTTGGATGTGAAAATCTGCTTGTTGTCGGTGCATCATCCGGAAAACGACGGCGGGATGGAGAAAGTCATCGGGATCCTGGAGCAATACCTGGCTGCTTCGTGAACCAGCAGCAGGACAATTGGGTGGATTATCTGGCAGTGGCGGAGTTCACGTTCAACAACTCGCAGCACACCTCCATGCAAACGACCCCTTTCCTGGCCAATGTGGGGTATCATCCTCGGTTCTTTCCCCTCACGCAACTCGACTCACCAGTTCTGGTGGCTAATGACTATCTGTCTGAGTTACAGGCTCAGACAATTGGTGCGACAGTATCTGGAAAAAGTCATGGAGGACTATAAGAAAGTCGCGGACCAGTCTCGGCGAGCAACACCAACGTTGGCTGTGGGGGATCGGGTATGGTTGTCCACCAGGCACCTTCCATCAGACCAGCTGGTCAAGAAGCTAGACCACTGGTACCTTGGCCCATTCCATGTTGAAGCGGTCATCAACCCGGTCGCCTACCGCCTGACCTTGCCACGCTCAATGTGAGTCCATCCAGTCTTTCATAGATCCCTCCTTGTTCCAGAATGGCCAGCCTGCATACAAGGTCACCAGCATTCGGGACTCCTGAATGACCCCACTTGCAAGGCCAGCAAAGATGACCCAATGGTAAGTGAGGCCATCTGCCCCTTTGCCATAAAGTCCCAAATAGTTGTGCCCAGAACAGGAGCTCAAGGGGACATAGAGGCCATCATAGACACCGGATGCACCCAGTGCCTAATCAGTCTGCCCACTGTCCAGAAGCTAGGGATAGGCACAAAGCCCCTGGCATGCCCCATACACTTTGAGCAAGTTGATGGGACATTAATAGGCAGAGTCCCAGACACTGTAGTCACTGAACTTGTGAGGCTGGAAATGGGTCACCATTGGGAGCTCATACGGTTTGTAATGGCCCTAAAAACGATGAAATCACTCATTCTGGGTCTTGCCTGGCTGGATAAGTGGGGCCCTACCATCATGTGGGAGGACGGCTACTGAAAGCTAAGAATAGGAGTGGGTCTGTTGCCATCACTCCCCTCCACCCCCAAGGGTGAGGCTCAGCCATCAAAACCCCTAAGCAACCCCAACCCAGGTGAGATGGTAACCGCCACAGGATACGTGCCACTGGGCTGTCCCCAGGTGCCCAAGGAGTATAGGGACCTGGCGGAAGCATTCAGCGAGCAAGAGTGCAATGCCTTGCCCCCTCACCATCCCACTGACTGCGTGATAGAATTCATGCCAGAGGCTAAGCTGCCCAAGCTGAAGATATACTCCATGACCCCCAGAGAAATGGATGAACTGAGAAAATACATCAACACCAACCTGTTGAAGGGTTTTATCCAGCCCGCCAAATCTAGGGTGGCAGTCCCAGTACTTTTTAAAGAGAAAAAAGACGGGGGGATGAGGCTCTGTGTGGATTTCCATGGAAGTAACACTGTATGCATGGATAACACCTACCCCCTATCCCTAATGAAAGACATGCAAGGTGTTCACTAAGCTAGACCTGAGAGAGGCATAGTACTGGGTGCAGATTAAGAAGGGGGACGAGTGGAAGACCGCCTTCAACTTCCCATTGGGCAGCTTCCAGTTTAAAATCATGCCGTTCGGACTACAGGGAGCCCTTGCCATCTTCATGCAGCTGATCAACGAGGTGCTGCATGAGCACCTGTACAAGGGGGGTCTTAGTCTATCTAGACAACATTCTCATATTCAGCGAGACAGTGGAGGAACACATCAAGTTAGTATGCCAAGTACTGAAGAAACTCCTAGCAGCAAAGCTGTATGGGAAACTGTCAAAATGCGAGTTTCACAAGACTTCCCTAGACTACCTGGGCTACCGAGTGTCAAACGAGGAAGTTGAAATGGACCCTGGAAAAGTAAAAGCGGTGCTGGACTAGCAACCCCCACGCACCCGCAAGCAACTCCAGAGCTTCCTTGGGTTTGCCAACTTTTACAGGCAGTTCATCCCCACTTTTGCTGAGGTAGCCTTGCCCTGGTGGAGCTGCTGAAAAGGGGGGGGCAAAACCGTGGCCGAGCCAACCACTGCATTGGTCCTTGGAAAACCCCGATCCCGAATGGCCATTTATCGTCCAAGCCGATGCTAGTGACATGGCCATAGCAGCGGTATTCTTGCAACAAAACCCCCAGGGCCAGCTCCAACCCTGCGCATATGTATCAAAAAACTCATAGACACTGAGAAATTATGGGCAGTGTGGGAGAAGGGCACTCTTCTCCTGGCGGCACTTCCTAGAGGGGAACAAAGTGCCATTTGAGGTTTGGGCTGATCACAAAAACCTTGAGGCTCTAAAGACCCCCCAAAAACTCTCTCCCAAGCAAGTCCACTGGGCGCAGTACTTTAAATGTTTCAACTTCAAGCTGAAATACATCTGGGGGTGGGGAGAACCTGCTTGCGGATGCCTTGTCGAGAAAGCCACAGTTTAATAGCCACCGAGAGGAGGTCATTCACGCCATCATTCCCCCCTCTCAATCAGTGGCCCAGGTCACCACCAGAAGCCAAGCTAAATGCCAGGACAACCCCAGAGGGGATCAAATGACATCGGCATTGAAGTCCTCCCAGCTGACCAGTGGCTTGCCGACAAGGATGCTCTGACATTAAGGGATGGACTAGCCTGGAAGGGGTCTAAATTATATGTTCCCACCATCCTGAGGCTCCAAGTCCTGCAATGCAGCCATGACTCCAGGCTGGCTGGCCACTTCGGATTCCTAAAGACCCTTCATCTGACCAGGAAACAGTTCTGAGGGCCCAAGATGAAGGTGAATGTAGACCAGAGGTGGGTTCCTCCCAGTTCGGACCGGTTCGCCCGAACTGGTAGTGACCCGCTGGTGACATCATGATGATGTCACAGATCCGGTTCGGTCGGTGCCGGTCTGTGGGCGCCACCATCTTTTTTTTGGAAAAAAAATTTGAATTTTTTTTTGAATTTTTTTGAATTTTCTTTTTCTTCTGCACATGTGCAGAAGCCGAGATTCTGGCACTGCGCATGCATCGCCATCTTGTTTTTGGCTTCTTTTTTTTTTTTTTGCACCGTGCATGCGCGCACGCGCCCACGAGGTGCGGCCACGTGGCACGGGAGGAAGCGAACCGGCAGCGAGGTAAATTAGAACCCACCCCTGATGTAGAGGATTACGTTAAGAGTTGTGCCATGTGTGCCACCATGAAGATGTGACTGGGGAAGCCCCCCGGACTCCTCCAACCAGTGGCAGACCCCTGCTGGCCATGGGAGGAAATTGCCATGGACTTTATAGTTGAGTTCCTGGAGAGTGGAGGAAACACAGTCTACTATTCTCAAAGCAAGCCCACTTCACTGCCTGCTCTGGATTGCCCACAGCCAGAAAGCTAGCCAAGATGTTTATAAAGCAGGTGTACTGACTGCACAGGGTGCCCCGCAGCGTCATCTCCGACCAGGGGGTCCAATTCCCGACAAAATTCTGGAGAGAATTCTTTTTTTTCCCCAATAAGTTTTATTTATTTTTGGTCTTTCAACATCTCATGTCGTGAGCATTTGCTTTCTGAGTTTTATACATCCATACAATAGTCTTAACAATATTTTTTTTAAATAATTACAATTCATTATCATTTCATTTTCAATACATCTCTCATCTCATTTCTTTTCCTCTTAATACCGATCTTTAGTCTTTTCCCCCTCTTATTTTATCTCTATTTTAATTCTCTTCCCCCCCTTTTTTTTTTCCCCTTCTCCTTCCCTTCCATCAATCAAATATGTGTTTTTTTTCCCCTTCTCCTTCCATTCCAACAATCAAAGATGTGGTCTTTTCCCATCTTATATCTTTCTAGTATTAATATATTTCCTAAGCAATAATCAAAAGACAGTTTTTAACTTTTTTTTCCTCTTTTCCACATCATTCTTACTTTTTAATACAAGCTGCTTTTATCTTCTTAACAGTTAATTCTATCACTTTATCACATTTCTAACAATCAATCAGAATTATTTTTTATCTCTTATGTCCCATACAAAAACATATTTCAAAGTTAGATATTTTCAATCCTCATATTTTTTATATCATTTCTACCTATTATTCATACATATATTTTATACAAATTAATTTTCCACACTATAACTCTTCTATCATCATAGCTTATATTCAAAGATATTACTTTTTTTTCCTTAACACCACAATAAACAATTTATTCATAATTATTTAATTCTAATATACTAATTTAGTGTACACATTTTTATTCTTCTTTTATCCCTTCTCTTTTACCCTGTTCCATAGTTTTAATCCTCTTTTCTTTTTCTTTTTTGTTTGCCTCCCCCATATTTCTTTTTGCTCTCTCTCATTTCTATCCTTAACTCCATTTTTTTTGCTATAGTCTCTTTCTCTCCTCTCTTTTTCCCTCTATGTTGTCTTATTTTGCTTCCATTTTTTCTAGTTTTTTCTTCTTTTCCCCTTCTGGCTTTCTTTTTCTTCCATATCTTTTCCCTATCATCTGAGATTTTCCCCTTCTGCTTTAATCCCTTTTTCACCCTCTGAATCTCCATCATCCCCTTGTTGTAATTTCTTTCTTGTTGTTTATTTCCAGGTTCCTCTGTTTCTTTCACTCTTCCAAAGTCCTCCGTATTTTCCTTGTTTGTCTGATCTGCACTTGTTATTTTTTGCATTATATTCTCCAGTTTTAGTTCTATGCAGTCCATGTCTTGAAGTATATCTTTCATTCCCATACGCTGCTTGTTTATAATGTCCTTAATATCCTGGTGTATGCATTCCATATCTTTATTTCCACTTAGTATCATTTTTACAATCCAACCAAATTTCAAAGGAAAAACCAGGGGCTTTACCACCTCTTTCCTTCTTCTGGTTTAATCCCTTTATTTTTCCAACAAACACAAAAGTTCCGAGGGTCACACTCTTTCTTTCTTTAAAATGGCACTCCTGCTTCAAATCAATATTATTCCTCTTTGTTATTCCGCGTTCTCAATTTTGTTGTAAATCCAATATATACAATAGTCAATTTATGGTAAGGTAGAGACAACTTCCACTTCAAATATCAATGTTTTTTCTTTAAAATAAAGTATCTTTCCAGAACTACATCTTCTTTTAAAGCTTCCAACAAAACTTTTTGTTTTTCTCCTAATTCCCAAACATTTTCTTCACGATTGTAATATGCTTGTCCCACCGCTAATCTTTGACTTCCTTATTTCTCCCCCTCATATTTTTGGGGCTATTTTAAAAAGCAAACAATCCTTTTTAGCCCAGACCACAAATCACTCACTTTCCTCCTACTCAGTGTTTCTGGTCCTCCTTCAGCTTTGTGGCAGCCATATTTGCTGCCATGGCTCCACGCCGTCAGCTACCCTGTTTCCCCCAAAATAAGACATCCCCTGATAATAAGCCCAATTGGGCTTTTGAGTGCATGGCAATAAGGCCAAGCCCTTATTTCAGGGTTCAAAAAAATATAAGACAGTGTCTTATTTTCAGGGAAACACGGTAGGGGCTTTCCAGCTCAGGGAGGGGAGATGCAACTCCCCTCTACCTTCCTGGCATCTCCCTTCACTTCGCCCCCTCTCCAGGGGGGCTTAGGTCCAAATTCGGACCCTCGGGCGTGGAGTGTTCGGAGCGAATTCTGGAGAGAATTCTTGAGGTTGATAGGATCAACCTAGGGGCTCGGTGTTCCATCTGAACATGAATGGGGCAGCCGAACGTACAAACACCATGGTGGAGCAGTACCTGATATGCTACATGGACTATCAGTAGTCCAACAGAGCAGACTTGCTGCCCTTTGTGGAGGTGGCTTACAACAACACAGTGCACAGTAGCACTGGATTGACCCCTTTCCAAATCACCAGCAGTGTGGAATTTGCCCCCATGCCTGAGCTGCCCCGAGAGCCACCCTCATCCATGACCCTGAGAGAATGGATGGAGTCACTGAAGCTGGGCTGGGAAAATACCAAGTGAGCTCTAGCAGAAGTGGCAAAATTGTACAAAAAGCAAGCAGACAAGTGCTGCTCCCCCCCAGCCTTCCTACCGAGTGGGAGATCGCGTATACCTGTCAACAAAGTATCTCAAGCTAAGATTGCCATGCAAAAAGCTTGGACCTAAGTTCTTAGGGCCATTGCCAATAGGGAAAGTACACCCGGTCTTTCATAGCAGCCTGTTAAAGCCAGCGGCCAGCTCGCAATTGAGACCAAGAGATAGGGCAGCCCCAAAACCTGTAGTAGTGCAAGGTGAGACATACTATGAAGTTAAGAAAATACTGGATTCCAGGTTGCACTGTGGGCACCTGCAATACCTGGTCCATTGGAAGGGGTACCCTTTGTCTGAGGCCACCTGGGTTAAGAGTTGGGATGTAAAAGCTGACAGATTAGTGAAGCAGTTCCATGAGAAATACCCTAGTAAGCCAAAAGGGCCTCCTGCAGGGGGGAGAGGTGGTTAAGAGTGATGTTACTAACCCCCTCTCACTTCTCTCATTGCAGGATGTTCTCTTCTGCTGAGGGGGGGAAGCCTGTCAGGCTTGGAGCCATTTTCTTTGTGTCTTCAGGGCTGCCACAGCGATGGCTGGGAGAGCTGTGGGAATGGGAGAGGGAGTAGATATAGTGAGGGTTTTGTAACCAAAACAAAATTCTTTCCTCTGAGAACCAAGGACGTTCCCACCAGGTGTGAAGAGGGGGGACGCAAGTCCGGATGAACTTTGGACTGTGACCTGATTGGGTCATGTGGGCTGAGTACATTGAAGAATTCCAAGACCTGGCCTGCCACATGGATTGGCCAGAGGAAATACTGGTGAACTGGTTCAAAGATGGGCTCAACGATGACCTGTACAATGCCTGTGTCACCAGCAGAGCCCCAATTCGCCTGCATGACTGGTATGTTTTGGCTGAGGTAGCTGAAAACGACCAAGCCCGAAACCAGTACCGCGCAAGTCACACCTGGAGGCCAAACCTCTGCCCTGCTGCACTCGACCGCCTGCTTCAACTGTGGAAAAGAAGGCCTCTGTGCAGCTGATTGTCATGAAAAGATTCCTACCCGAAAAGGAGAGAAGCAAGCCCATGAAGCCACCACCACATCCCAGGGACACCACTTTGAAGAGCTGTGCAGTTGTGGAGTTCCCGCCAGAGTTGCCTCAGGTGCTGGGAGCTCCGACCCCTCCTGCAGAAGAACCTGATCACTCAGAGAGTGACTACAAAGACACTTTGGTAAGTGGGACTGTCAAACCCCTTATAAGCCCCATAGAATTATTAATCCCACTAAGGGGGAGAAAAGTGAGACTTAAAGCATTGTTGGACTTGGGGTGCACGAGGAGCCTAATAGTCTCTTTCTGCCAACTCGATGGGTCCATTGCAGGAGGCAACCCGGCCACATTTGCTACTGAACTGCTGGAGCTCACCATGGCAAACCACTTTGAAACCGTTGCCTTCATCGTGTTGCTGGGGATGGAGTGGCCTCTAGTTTTGGGACTAACCAGACTAAAAAAGTGGAACCCAAGGGTGGACTGTATGGAGGGGACCCTCCGATTTCCTAACTGTGAACTGGCCCAGAGGGAGGAGCCCTACAAGGTGGGAATGGCATGCAGTGAGAAAGTAGCTGCTGCTGTGACAAGTGGACCCCTACCGGGCATCCCAAGGAAGTACCAAGACTTAGCTGATGTGTTTAGCGAAGGAGCTTCAGATGAATTTCCTCCTCGTAGACCTACAGACTGTGCCATTGAGATTCTACCGGGGGCCAAACTACCTAAGCCAAAACTTTACTCCATGACTCCCCGGGAGCTGGATGAACTGCACCAATTCATAGCCAAAAAACTCAAGCGTGGTTTCATCAAAACTGCTAGGCCTAAGGTGGCCACCCTGGTACTGTTTCGTGATAAAAAAGATGGCTCATTACACCTATTCATGGACTATAGAAATTTGAATGCTATTTGTGTAGAAAACATGTATCCCCTATCTCTGATGAAGGACATGCTGGCCCATTTGGTGAAAGGGAGGATTTTTTCCAAGTTAGATGTAAGGGGGGCTTATTAATGGGTCCAGATTCAGGAGGGGGATGAATGGAAGACAGGGTTTAATTGCACGTTGGGGTGTTTTCAGTTCAAAGTTTTGCCATTCGGCCTCCAAGGTGCTCCTGTCATTTTCATGCAGCTGATTAACAAAGTGCTGCATGAGCATTTGTACAAGGGAATTTTGATTTACACTGAAACTAAGGCTGAACATGTTAAATTAGTATGGGAGGTCTTGAAAAAGCTAAGGGCAACTAAGTTATTTGCCAAACTTTCCAAGTGTGAATTTCACCAGGACAAAATAGATTACTTGGGATACTGAATCTCCCACCAAGAGGTGGAAATGGATCCCGCAAAAGTCAGGGCGGTGCTGGAGTGGGAAATCCCTTGCACCCACAAGCAATTGCAGAGCTTTCTGGGTTTCACTAACTTTTTTTTAAAAAAAAATTTTTTTATTAATATAGATAAAAAGAGCAACATGTTCAAAATCCATATAAACAGTGTGTTGTCTGGTTACAATTCCAATGTTGTGTGAACACGATTCTGGCTGCTGTTAACACATGTATTATTAAGTATGCATTTCTTTTACTGTATTTGGGTCTGGTATGATACCCAACAGAAAAGTTTCTGGTTTTAGATCTGTATGTTCCTTTATCATCTTTTCTAGCCAGGTGTGTATTTTGGTTCAGTATTTTTTTGCTTTCAGACATGTCCATCACATGTGATAATACGAGCTCGGGATTTGGTTGCACTTCCAATACTTGGCAGACATATTCTTAAACATTCTAGCTAATCTTGCTGGGGGGAAGTGCCCTCTATAAAACATTTTGTATAAGTTTTCTTTATATGCAGTGGATGTTGTCAATTTATAGTTTCTGTCCTACAACTTTTGCCATTTGTCCAATTCTATGGAGTATCCAAAATTTTTAGCCCATGCTATCATGGTTTCTTTTACTTGCCCCTCTTCCATTCTAATAGTCAATAAATAATTATAGAATTTTTTAATCAGTTTTTCCTCCGGTCCTTTTAAAATTTGATCCAATTCTGTTGGTTCTTTATAAAAAACCTTTGGTTTTAAAACCTTTATAGTTCCTAGATTGTATCTGTACATGTGGCAACCATGCTAAATTTATCCCTTGGCTATTCAATTCCTGTTTGTTTTTCAATTCCCCCTTCTCATTTAAAATATCTTTCTTTGTATCTTACAATTTTTCCCATATCCATCACATTTGGGTATGTTAGTGCTTCCATCATGGAGAGCCAGACTGGTATTTTCAAATAATGTTTTTCCTTGATTTTTACCCATATTGAAAGTAAGGCATTTCTAATGTAGTGTCCCTGAAAGTATTTATGTGCTTTGTATTTCTCGTACCATAGAAAGGCATGCCACCCCAGTTGTAAATCGTGTCCCTCTAATACCAGTAACCGTCTATGTCTCAGAGTTATCTATTCTTTCAGCCAGGTAACGGCAGCTGCTTGATAGTATAATTCCCAATTTGGCAACCCAAAGCCTCCTGTATTGGTAGAGTCTTGCATTAATTTCAGCCTAATTCTTGCCTTTCTGCCTTGCCATATAAATTTGGTTACCATTCTATTTAATTCCTCGAAATATTTCCTTTCTAGCTTTATTAGGATTGTTTGGAACAGGTACAACAGTCTTGGTAGGATATTCATTTTGATGGTGGCTATTCTTCCTAAAAGTGATAATTGCATGTTTTTCCACTTTTCCAGATCCAATTTAATTTGCTGTGTTAATTTTAAGTAATTGTCTTCTTTTATGGTTACACATCTCTCTGATAGATGTATTCCCAAATATTTTACTTTTTTTTTACTATCTGAATGTCTATCTTTTCCATTAAGTCTTTTTTCTGTTCCTTTGTAAGAATCATAGCTAGGATTTTAGTTTTCTCTTTGTTTATTTTTAATCCTGCAATGTCACCATAGTCTTCTATTTTCTTCATTAGTTTGGGTCCCATTTCTTGCGGTTCCTTTATGATGAAAACCAAATCATCTGCAAAAGCTTGTAGTTTGTATTTTTCTTTTTTTATCTCCATGCCTTTTATTTCTATATCTTGGCGGATGTTTCTATTTAATACTTCCAGAGTCAAAATAAATAATAAGGGGGACAATGGGCATCCTTGTGTTGTGCCTCTTTTAATATTAATATTCTCTGTTATGTCCCCATTCACAAACACTTTTGCAGTCTGTTTGGTGTATATTGCCTTGATCATATTGATAATTTTTCCCCAAATTCCATACATTTTAGTTGTAGTATCATGAATCGCCAGTTCACATTGTCAAATGCTTTCTGTGCATCTAGAAACATCAGCGCCGTTTGTTTTTCTGGATGTGCTTCACAGTATCCCAATGTGTTCAAAATTATTCTCATATTGTTTATAATTTGTCTATTCGGCAGGAAACCATTCTGGTCTGGATGTATAAATTCATTCAGGACTCTCTTCAATCTTTTAGCTATTATTGATGTATAAATTTTATAGTCCACATTTAAAAGTGAGATGGGTCTATAGTTTTTAATCTGCAGTAAATCTGAATCTTCTTTTGGTATGAGGGTAATATATGCTTCCATCCATGTATTCGGTGCTTTCCCTTCTAGCAAAAGTTCATTAAATACTTCTAACATTGGTTGACTCAAAATTTCTTGCAACTCCTTATATATTTCTGCTGTGAATCCATNNATTCTGGTCTGGATGTATAAATTCATTCAGGACTCTCTTCAATCTTTTAGCTATTATTGATGTATAAATTTTATAGTCCACATTTAAAAGTGAGATGGGTCTATAGTTTTTAATCTGCAATAAGTCTGCATCTTCTTTTGGTATGAGGGTGATATTTGCTTCCATCCAGGATTTTGGTATTTTAGCTTTTAGTAAGACTTCATTGTAAACTTCCAGGAGTAATAGTCCCAGGGAATCTTGTAGTTGTTTATAGAATTCTGCCGGTATGCCATCTGGTCCTGGAGTTTTATTATTCTTCTGTCTCTTAATTGCCTCTATTAATTCAAACATTGTTATCCTTTCATTTAGTGTAGATCTTACTTCTTCAGGAACTTTAGGCAACCTGGCCTCTTCTAGGTATCGTTTTATTTTATCCTCCGATAGTTCCTCTTGGTCATACAGATTTTCATAGTAGTTCTGGATTATTATTTTATTACTGTCATTTTGATGCGGTAGTATACCTTTCTCGTCTATCAAGCTTTGTATCTGGGTTTTGTTTTGTTTTTTAGTTTATATGCCAACCATCTTCCTGGTTTATTAGCATTTTCAAAAAAGTTTTGTTTTATACTCTTAATTTTACGTGCTAGTTCTTCTTTGTTGAGTAGGCTCAGTTTGTGTTTTATTATTTCCATTTGATTTTTGAGCTTTTTTTCTTGTGTTTTTTTCTGCAATTCCAGTCCTAATCTGTTGTACTCTCCCTCCAGTGTTTTTTGATGTTGCTTCTTTTCTTTATTTTTCCTTCCTATATAAGAAATAGCTAGTCCTCGGAAGTATGCCTTCGCTGAGTCCCATACGTTTTGTAATGAGATCTCTTCCTTTCTATTTTCTTTGAAGAAGAATGTCATTTCTTTTTCTATTGTTTATATGAATTCCTTGTCTTTTAATATGGATTGATTCAACATCCATCTCACTTTTTTCTTATATCCTTTCCATTTAATCCTGACTGAGTTGTGGTCTGTCCATATATTTGGTTCTATTTCTGTTTCCTGTACATTACCGTAGTACTTAGTTCTGGTGTCATCCATGCCATATCTATCCTTGACCAGGTGTCAGGGTTCCAAATAGCATCCAAAATTAAATCAGAGTCCAAGGCAAAGTATTCCTCAAAGTTCCAATTTATTAATAGAGCCATGTTAGCACATCTGGGTGAAACCCGAATCTGAAGCCCTCTGGGTTTCACCACCCAGTTGAAAGTTCAAGCCCTTGCCCCCACACCCACAAATCCATCACGTTGTCCAATCTACAATTGCCATGCTGGCAGAATCCACCCATCTCCTTCCATGCAGGTGCAGAGACAAAGGATGACCTTGGCTTCCTAGAAAGAATTTGTTATGGCTACATATTAACAACCTCATACAATCCCCCCTCCCATTTTCCCACAGTAGAAAATGCATAATCAAATAGTATAAATTGTGGCAGGCCTAAGATCCCAAATAAAATGGCTTCGGCCTGACACAGGGGGTGGAAGTGGAAGTTAGTGTAAACTTTGAGTAACCTGTGAATGTTCATTTCCTCCACCAGTTTAAAGAAAGACTTTGGTAGGGTTTTCCTTGCCTTTTTATTTATTTTACTGCTTCTGTAATCTAGCTTTACATCTGTGATTGCATTAAAATCTCCTATTAGACAAATGTTTTCATAGTCCAGTTGTGCAATTTTCTCCTGGAGTTTCCCATAAAAATCTTCTTGCTTTTTGTTTGGTGCATATATTACTGTCAAGAGTACCTATTTGTGGTTTATTGTTACTTCCACCATTAATATTCTCCCTTCTTCGTCTGCGTATATAGATTTGGCTTTTATTGTTTCTTTGATGTATAAGACCACCCCCCTTTCCTTTTGTTGTGCCAGTGAGAAATATAGTTTCCCAATTTTGGGGTACTCTAAGTGTTTATTGTATTGTCTTTATGTACTTCTTCTAAGCAAATTATATCTAAGTCCATTTTTTGCAATGTTGTAAAAAGTCTTCTCTGCTCCTTTGTTGTTATTCCTTCTCGTTCTGCTCGTCTCTTTTGTTCAACTTCACTTCCTTCTTGTTGCTTAGTCGTAGTTTCATCTATCAGTAATTCCTCGTCTTCTATTTTCTCCTTCCTCTCTTCTTGTTTATTGCTCCTGTGGCTGAAAGTAATAGTCGTAGAATTCATATGCACTATCTAGAGAGTCCAGTCGGTGTCTTCTATCATTCCAGGTAACCAAAATTCCTTCTGGTATCAGCCAGCTGATTTTTTGCAATGTTGTAAAAAGTCTTCTCTGCTCCTTTGTTGTTATTCCTTCTCGTTCTGCTCGTCTCTTTTGTTCAACTTCACTTCCTTCTTGTTGCTTAGTCGTAGTTTCATCTGTCATTAATTCCTCTTGTCCTCTATTTTCTACTTCCTCTCTTCTTGTTTGTTGCTCCTGTGGTGTAAAGTAATAGTTGTAGAATTCATATGCACTATCTAGGGAGTCCAGTCTGTGTCTTCTATCATTCCAGGTAACCAAAATTCCCTCTGGTATCAGCCATCTAAAGTTTACTTGGTGTTTGATCAGCTGTCCTGTCAGAAATTGATATTGCTTCTGCAGGTCTCTAACTCTTCTGGGTACTTGCTTTACAACCACTCTCTCTCTTGCTTTATATTTT
>QLTV01001317.1:215618-231147 GCA_003457575.1 Thermophis baileyi
ATAAAAACACAAAAAAGTACTTTTCTCAACATTTATTGCATCTTTCCAAATATTTCCCTCCCCCCCCCCCCCACAAAAAAAAAAACGGGAAAAAAAACGGGTTTTTTTCCGAGCTTCAAAATTTCCGGAAATTTTACATCTCTAGTTTTAACCAGTTTTTAACCAGTGCTTTTTAAAACTGTCTTTATTTTGACATACATGATAGCTCCTTTAGTGAAGACTATTAATGATTCAGAGCTTCCAAATGTGAGTTTCACTATCATTCAGTGTGTATGTGATAAGAAGGGATTCAAATTTATTGCTGAAATACATTTGATTAGTCTTACTCAGAACTACTGAATCTCTCTAAATAACATACCTCATAGGGAAGATGTTTATCTATAGACTACAAAAACTCTCCTGTTTGTCAGTTTATAACCTTCAATTAGCCCAAACAGGGCATCATAATGTAACAATTTTTGAATCAATGTACCTCAAATCCATTTAAAGAATGTGTACAAAATCCAGGACCCAGAAACCATGTACTGGGTAATATATATAAATTCTAAACAAAAATCAGGAGGCATATCACTAGATGATAAGGTACCAGGCTGGAATATAAGTTCTAGTCTTGTCTTAAACAGATACTCAGATTGACCTTTGGTCAATCACTCTCTCTCAGTCTCAAGGAACAAGAAAATGGCAAATCACTTCCAAAAAGTTTGCCAAGAAAACTGCACAAACTAGTAGATGCCAGGAGTCAATACTGACTTGAAGGCACACACACAACCCCCCCCCCCACAAAAAACTATTTTTTAACCTTTCTTTGGTTTACTGTCTATTAAAGCAAACCATTCTCAACCTTCTTGTTAGTTATAATAATTCAGTGTATTTTAAAAAACAGTAATCATATTTGTCACTGCTAAATATTATTTTAATTCAAACATAACAACCAAGAGAGAGAAATCAGGCTTCATTTTCATAAATAATTTCAAAATATCACTACACTCTGTCAGAGCAGGCATGATTTCTTTGAACTGCTTGTAGAACTACAAGAAAGTGCAGGTGAAGTCTTGGAAATGAGTTTTCATCTATTTAAAATGTTAGAAAACAAATTATGTAGCAAAAACATATTAGTTTGCTCAAACACAGTCTGTAAAGGCCTATAGCAGAAATGCAACAATCTATTGTCTACTAGTTAATGGAAAGAACAATTGCAGAAAAATCAAGAACAATCTTGTATTTGACTGAGTTATATAGTATCTTGAATAAAATGAATCAAGAGATAAAGAGAGAGTGGTGGGACAATTGTGTTCACCCCGGAATTATGAAAAGGAAGAGACTCACCTTTAAAAGAAAGTGGCTATTTACTCGTCATTTCCCAAAAAAAGCAAGTTGTGGAGGTAGGATTGTGCAGTAGTTGGATTCAATCTCCAAAAGTTATTTCTGACCAACACACGTGCAAACATAGTGCCTTACTACAACACTTAAACAGTATGATTTTTTCCCCTGGGATCATGTGACTAGTGGTTATGCAACCCCAGAAAGAGGCAGAGCTATTTATTAAGACATCCTTTTGGAGATCCAATCTCAAAACACTGCACAGCTCTAATGCAGGAAAGCAAAAACATATTTTTTAGACCACCTGGATGGTCTAAAAATGGATGAGTTCATGACTAAACAAAGGTCACGATGCCAATAACAACAGCAATAACAATAGTGTAATTAACTAGAACTATGATGATCACCTCCTTGGAGATATGTATATGATTTGAGCATAAAGCTCAGGGTAACAATATGACAACCACTGTACAAGCTAAAGCTTTTTTTATAACAAAATAAGATTTTCAAACTGAAAAATAACAAAAAGTTTGCAATAATGTAGAGAAGTAGGATGACAAGCTACAAGAGGAGATTTTGGTGGCTCAGCCAGTACCATTTAGAGAATTAATTGCAGCAAATACTTTTAGACATAACTATTTAGAAGTTTGGGGTTATTTTGCTGATTGTACAATTATTGGAAAACATGGATTTGCTTCTGCAGACATAGTAGTCAAGTTGTAGTTATTTCTTTATAACACAAAGTTGTATTATATGTGTGACTTAGTGTGTATATTTTAGGTAGAAATGGCTTTCTTGAAATCCCAATAATGGAAACTATGCACTATTAGGAGACAATATGCATTTAAAACTGAAGTATCTGTAATTTAGTAATTAAGAGAAAGAGAAGTGACCAACATCTGGAGTGCCTACTTGGGCTCAAGAAAGAGAAAATGAGCAACAAGTGAGCCCATTGTTGAATACTGAATGAAGAAATGCAATCTTACTGGAGCACACTTTGGAAAAGTGAGATTTTGGTTTGGGGAATGAGGGGGGAAAGGCCTAGTTGTTAGCACTATGCCAAGGTCTCACATCGTTGCTTGGGAAACAGCAGGTAGAGCAGATAACTTAAAAATGGCATTGAGGTCCCATGGGATACCAGTAGGAATGCTCTCTTTTATTTCTGACTATTGTATAACTTAAAACCCTGAAATGTAACAAAGAAAGCTTGCTCAAATACAGAGGCGGTGTAAAAAAACTCCATTTTAGAACACCATACTCCTTTCAAACGCATAACTAAAGCAAGCCCAAAAGCAAAAAATAAAGCGTCCTGCTTCCACGCAGCAGCTTTTCCCGGTCAGCATCTCCTGAACCCCACCGGCTGCTCTGTTCCGTCCGGGGACTCAGGAGGCGCTAAAAGAAAGGCGAGGGGCTCACCGGCTTACTGGGGTACACCTTGGAGAGGTGGCATTTCAGTCTCCCGACGGTCCAGTCCAGGAAGCAGCTGATGGTCTGATCCGTGTACTTCTGGTTGGGCGCTTTGATGATGAGTGTGACGGGCGCCCCCGCTACGGGGGTCTCCATTGGGGGCGGCGGTTGTCTAGGCTCCCGACGGGCAATCAGGCTTAGGAGCAGGAAGAACCAGAGAAGCACCTTCCAGAAACGGGAGTGGCCGCGCAGCCCCCAGCGCCCATTTCTGTCCGCTGGGAGCTGCTGTTTCCTTCTCACTCAGCACGGCCCAGGCCCCAAGAGGCAGAAGGGTAGCGTCATACAGTGGCCACACGCAACAAGGCCAGAGCCTGGGCCCGGCCTTGACGTACCCCGCCGCTGCCCCGCAAACAGCCGTTCATCCAACACCCTTCCGAGCCCACAGCGAGCCTAAAATGGAGTCCGGAAAAACAACCAACCGCCCCGCCTGGCCAGAGCTCAGCACGGCAGCGGCGGAGGTGGTGGTTGTTGCTGCTCTATCGCGTGGGCACCAGAGGGCACTGTGGGGCAGCGGTGGCAGCCGCGTCCGGACAGACGAAGGCAAAACAGCGAGAGCCTGTGGTTCCTGCTTGTGCGATTCGACTCCCTGAGGGACAAAGAAAGCCTTCGGGAAATGAAGCTTCCCGAAGATCCATATAATTCTACTATTAATACACATAAATATATCTACTTATCACATTACCTACACAATAGTCATATTTTATACACTTTTGATAATACCATCATTCAACCATTTCCAATTAATAATAAATTCTCATTCCTAATTTTTCCAGTTTCATATCCATTTATAGTAAAATGTTTATCCTAATTTTTATTATATTACATACCAACTAATTGTCCAGCCTATATCATTCTAATATTAATACAATTATTAAAATATGATCATAACATATCTATAATTCTTTTCCCCCCTTAACCATTATCTTGTCCACATCCAATCCTTTAATCCTATCTTTTTTTTTACTTGTCTCCCATATTTTTCTCTTAAGTCTTTTATTCCATCTACTTCGAAGTTTATATTCTGAATCCATAATTTTTTTCTCCTTGCCCTGTCCTTTCCCACTGTTTAGTTTGAAAGCTTTCTGTTCTAAATCCTATCTTTCCCCCCCCAGCCTCTTCCTGTTCCTCCCATTTCTTTTTTAAATCTTTTAAAGTGTCTGTCTCCCCCCTCCCCCCGTTTTAATTCCTCAATCCTTATTAATTTTAATAGTGTCTCCTTGTTATCTTCTTTTTGCTGGTTTCTCAATTCTATTTCCTCTTCTATTCCAACTGATAATTCCATTCTTTCCTTCTTATCCTGATCTTTGCTCCTTGTCTCTTGTGTACAACTTTCCCATCTTCTATCTATATGATCAAATATTTCCACCATGTCCTTGTGTAGTTCCAGTATAAGATCCTTAATGCTTTGCATCATTGACTCCATTCCGTTTAAGTCTCCACAATCGTCAATTCAGAAACCAAGCCTCCAAGTCAAATTTTAATGTCTCATCAATGTTCAATCAAATCAGTCAGTCACTCCTCAAGTCGTTTTTATATATCCAATGATATTCAGGGGTCTCCAAACGCAAAATCTTATTTAATATTCCAGTCTCCAGTGGTTAGAAGGTAAATATGTATAGTTCAATAGTTATTTTCAGTTACTTCAATGTTTACTCCCAAGTTGCAAAAATTCACTTTTATCAGCAGATGGCGCTCCTTGCTTCACTCTGCTACCTCTCTGCTTTTATTTTGACAAGTCTGATTTATTTATCTTGTTTGTTTTAACTTATAAATCCAATACTTAAGGCAAATTATTTGAAGAAAAGGTGGGGTTATGGTTCCAGCATCTTAATATGGCTTCTTAATATCACACCTTTTGTTTTGAGGATTCAATTTCCAATTTAATTTTCTTTTTAAACAAATATTTACTTTTTAAGTTTCCAATATGCTTTTTTACAATAATTGCATGCCGCTGTAACAAATCGTTCTAAAATGTATTCCCCTCAGATTTTTGGGGGGTCAAGTTTCAGCAATAAATCTTTTCTCACCCAGATGACACACCATTCACCGTTTCTCTGCTCCTGCTCAAACTTATGGTTTCTGGCTGTTCCCCGGCTTAATGGCAGCCATTTTGACTGCCGCTGCTCCTAGTCTTCGGATGAGGGGGGTTTCCAAGTCAGGGAGGGGAGATGCGGCTCCCCTCAATCTGCAAGGTGGTCCCCCTTTGCTTCACCACCCCTACAGGGTGGCTATGGCTTCAAATGAAGCCCCCGACAGGGAGAGCTCGGAACGGGGCTGCGGACCTCGCGGACCTCGCTTCCGAAGGCGCCGGAAGTTCAACCCAAGTCCAGTTCCAAAGTCATTTTTGACAGCTAGTAGGATCTCTGTCTGAGAAACTAGAGAAAGCTACCCATTACAATAGATAGGCAAATAATCTCCTTTCATTCCTTAAATTTGAGTTCATTCTTCTATTGTTTTATTAAGATATTTAAGTCCATGTTGTTTCTTTATGAGGTGCTTATGAAGTTACTGAAGGATGGGGAAGGGAAGGAACAAGCCAATGATCCCAAGATGGTGGCAACGACGGAACCATTGTTACATTGCGGGGAGAACAGTTGCTATTAAACTAAGGTAAAACTGTAGGAGGAGAGGTAGAGAGGGAAAGATAAGTCATAGAAAAAGAAAAAAGACTGGAGAAAGGAAAAGGAGAGGAAGATTGGAGAAATTAAGAGAGAGAGAAGCCCAGCTTCACCTGAGAGGCCTGAGAGAATGCCAGCTGCACCCAAGAGGCCTGCCCAAGAGACTAGAGGTCCATTGAAGTGAGGTGAGCAGAGAGGCAAACCGACTGCAGGCAGCAGTGGAGAATAAAGAGACAAGCTGGTGAACAAGTGGGACCAGCTGCGGAGCAGGGAGGAAAATCAGCTGTGAGGTGGAGAGGCATGCAGACCGAGGGCAGCGCAACGACCAGCAGAGAATAAAGAGGCGACCTGGTGAGAGAGCAGAGCAGGGAAGAGGAGGAGAGAAGAGAGGAGAGGCGAGCTTGCTGTGGACCATCCAGGTGGTCCTGTTTGCTGGTGGAAGCAGTGTCCTGGCGCGACAGACCAACAAACAGGAGCCACATGGCTGCAGAGCAAAAAGCAGTGGCAGCGCAGGTGGGAGGAAAACCACCAGCAGCAAGGGGCAGTGCAGTGAGCTAGAGCCAGAAAGCAGTGCAGAGAGCAATGGGGAAAGTGACAGTGGAGGTGAGTGGAGGGCTGAGTGGAGCAGACCAGACAGCGGAGTTGAGCCGATCAGAAAGCTGAACAGCAGGCCGAGAGAGCTGACCAGAGCAGGGACAAGGCTGAAAAGACCCAAGCACCGAAAGACAGAATGGAGCTGGCAGAGAAAACAATAAGCGGTCGGAGCTGCGAACAACGGAAGTGAAGGCAACAAATTAAGCCTGAGGTTCCAATAGGCAGGGAGGGAAGACCCCGGTAGAGAATAAAAATAAATACAGGACAGAAAATAAAAGATAAATAAATAGGCAAATAATAAGGACAAGAGTGGAAGATTAGAAATCAAAGAAGAATAGGATTAATAAAGATCAATCAAATAAATAAGACATATCTTAAATAATAAGATGGGAACTGGAGCTCAAAAACTTTTTAAAAATATAGGAAAGAAAAGGATAAATAAAACTAACATAATAGTAAGCAAGTTAAATAAATAACAAGGTAGAAAAACAAACACAAAAAGGCAGAAAAAAGGATAGGAAAAAAAAGAAAGATACAAAACTTTTTACCCTTAAAAGAACCAGCAAAAAGGAACAAACTCATGGAACAGGTGACTTATTTAACTTGCTTACATATATTGTGGTATGCAATATATGTTCCATGTATGTGCTTATGCCCAAAGAACACCCAAATTACACATGTATTAAATGTAAGCTATGTGAACTACTAGAGAAAAAAGTAACAGATCTAGAGGCAGTGCTAGCCAAACTCCAACCTACACAAGAAAGCTATGCCCAAATTGAACCAAATAATGAACAAATAACTCCCAGAGGATTTGACCCTGCTGACAAACCCTCAGAGAAGACAAATGGAGGTATGTCACACATAGAAGGAAACACAATAATCAAAGAAAGAAGCACACATCTAACAAACCCCTGCTGCCCAATCTAACCCAATTAGAAGCAGCCCATTAAAACTGAGCAACAAATTTCTCCCCCTAGTTGAAAATACTCAGACCCACAACCTCTCCCTCAAAGAAAACATGCAAACACCAAGAAAAGAGACATCATCAAATATCCCTTAAAAAGTCACATCAACAAAATCACCTGAGAGAAACGAAAGCACCCCAAACTGCACCCCCTAAAAAAGGAAGGTGAGTGTTGGTGATAGGAAATTCTATTCTCAAAGGAACAGAATCAGCCATCTGCAGACTAGACATATAAACTAGAGAGGTATGTTGTCTCCTTGAGCAAAAATCAAAGATGTGGCTGAGAATCTAACCAAAATAATTAGGCCCACAGATTACTACCCTTTCCTCCTCTTTCACATTTGGACGAATGACACAACAAAGAACCTGAGTACAATATTGAGAGATTATAAGCAACTAGGGAACAAAGTTAAGGAGCTAGAAGCACAAGTAGTGCTCTCATCAGTACTCCCAACGAAAGGACAACACCCGTGCAGGGAAAAAAGAATTCTAGAAATAAACCACTTGCTAAAGGGTTGGTGTCGCCAAGAAAACTTTGGTTTCCTGGACCATGGCCTGCATTACCTTCAGGAAGGACTTTTGGCAAGGGATGGGCTGCACCTCATGAAAACGGGAAAATGTACTCAAAAAAAGACAATCATAAATCCCAAGAAAAATCAAACAATGAGGTAGGGAGTGATGAAAAAAAGAAAAACTTAAACAACAATTAGGAGATGCAAGAAACATACCCATGGGCAGGCATAAAGGACTTAAATGTTTATAAACAAATGCTCAAAGCTTGGCGAAAGCTTATTATTGCTTCTAATTCATACACAGGATGAATTAGAAGCAATAATAAAGAGGGTAGGTATGTCATAGTTGCCATTACAGAAACCTGGTGGGATGAAACCCATGATTGGAATGTACTGATGGATGGATAGAAATTGTTCAAAAGAAACAGATCAACAAAAAGAGGACGTGGAGTTGCACTATATGTAAGAGATCATTACATATCTACAGAAATGCACATGATCAAAGATAAAACCTCTCCAGAATGTATATGGGTCAACATAAAAGGGGGGAAAAGTGACATTGTCAATTTGACAACATTGTCATAGGTGTATATTACAGGCCACCCAACCAATCAGAAGAAATAGATGAACTCTTTACCAACCAGTTAACAAATGTATGCAGGAAGCATATCACAGTAGTAATGGGAGACTTTTAACTATCCAGATACCAACTGGGAGACAAACTCTGCAGCAAGTGGGAGATAAAGCAAATTCCTAATGAACCTAGCCGACAACTTTGTCATCCAAAAGGTAGAGGAGGGAACTAGAAGTAAAGCTATACTGGACTTAATTCTTACTAATAGAGAAGAAGTGATAGGGAGTGGAAGTTGCTGGAACCTTGGATGAAAATGACCACATCATACTGGAATTCAATATAATGCAAACACAAGCAATAGAAAATAATCCAACCAGTGTCTTATACTTTAAAATAGCTGATTTTAACAAACTCAGAGAGAGCCTAGGAAAGATTCCATGGACGAAAAACCTAAAGGGGAAAACAACTCAAGAAGTGTGGGAAACTCTGAAAAATGTTATCATAAAAGCTCAGTCCAGTACAATACCACTGAAAAAAGAAAAACAAGAAATTCAAGAAGAAACTAGCATGGCTGCACAAAGATCTCTCTGACAAATTGAAAGACAAAAAAGACAAGCACAGGAAAATGGAAAGAGGGACACATAACTAAGACTGATTATCAGCAGATAGCCAGAACATGCAAAGATGAAGTCAGGAAAGCAAAGGCTCAGAATGAACCAAGACTTGCAACAAAAGTCAAAGATAATAAAAAAAGTTTCTTTCAACATCTCAATAGCAAGAAAAAATTCAAGGAAACAGTAGGTCCACTAAAGAGAGAAGATGGCAAGGAAGTAACAGGCAGTAGGGAGAAAGCAGAGCTGCTTAACTCATTCTTTGCATCAGTCTTTACGCAAAAAGAAATTATAGCCCAACGTACCAAAAAAGCTACTGTAAAAGGCAAACCAGAAATAAAAATTAAAATAAGCAAGAAAATGGTAAGAGAACATCTATCTGACCTTGACGAATATACATCACCCGTACCTGACAGATTACATCCCAGAGTTCTAAAGGAGCTGGCAGATGTTATCTCAGAATCATTGTACCATATCTTTTGAAAATCCTGGAGCACCGGGGAAGTATCTGAGGATTGGAAAAGGGCTGATGTGGTTCCCATCTTCAAGAAAGGAAAGAAAAATAGACCCAGAAAACTAGAGACCAATCAGTCTAGCATTAATACCTGGAAAGATCCTGAAAAAGATAATCAAGAAACAGATCTGCGAACAACTAGAAGCAAATAAAGTTATAACTAGTAGCCAGCATGGGTTTGTTAAAAACAGATCATGCCAAACCAATCTTAAGAGCTGTGGTGGCGCAGTGGTTAGAATGCAGTACTGCAGGCTACTTCTGCTGATCACCGGCTGCCAGCAGTTTGGCAGTTCGGGTCTCACCGGCTCAAGGTTGACTCTGCCTTCCATCCTTCCGAGGTTGGTAAAATGAAGACCCAGATTGTTGGGGGCAATATGCTGACTCTGTAAACAGCTTAGAGAGGGCTGTAAAGCACTATGAAGTGGTATATAAGTCTAAGTGCTATTGCTATTGCTAATTCATTCTTTGATAAAGTAATTAAATTAGTAGACCAGCGAAATGCTGTGAACATAGTATACTTAGATTTCAGTAAGCCATTTGAAAAAGTAGAACACAACCTTCTTCTTGGTAAGCTAGAAAAATGTGCAATAGACAACATCACCACCAAATGGATTTGTAGCTGGCTACAAATCCTATCCAACAAAATGAATTTTAATGTGGAGAAAAACAAAGTTTTACATTTAGGCAGGAAAAATCAAAGTTATAAGTACAGATTAGGTGAGACCTGGCTCAAAAACAGTAACTGTGAGAGGGACCTTGCAGTCCTAGTGGATGATCACTTGAATATGAGCCAGCAGTGTGCAGGAGCAGCCAAAAAAGCTAATACAATCCTGGGTTGTATAAACAGAGGTATAGAATCAAGATCACATGAAGTACTGGTACCACTTTATAAAACCCAAGTAAGACTACACCTGGAATACTGCAACCAATTTTGGTCACCATACTACAATAAGGTTGAGACCTTGGAAAAAAGTTCAGAGAAGAGCAACTAAGATGATCAAAGGCCTGGAGATTAAACCATATGAAGAACGGCTGCAGGATTTGGGTTTGGCTAGTCTAAAGAAAAGTGGTGACATGATAGCAGTATTCCAGTGTTTGAGGGGCTGCCACAAAGAAGAGGGGTCAAATTGTTCTACAAAGCACCAGAGGGCAGGACAAGAAAAAATGGTTGGAAACTAACCAAAGAGAGAAGCAACCTGGAATTAAGGAGAAACTTCATAACAGTGAGGACAATTAACCAGTGGAATAGCTTGCCTTCAGAAATTGTGGGTGCTCCATCACTCGAGATGTTTAAGAAGAAACTAGACAGCCACTAATCTGAAATAGTATAGGTTCTCCTGCTTGAGCAGGGGGCTTGACTAGAAGACCTCCAAGGTCCCTTCCAGCTTCTATTCCCATGATGGCAAACCTACAGCATGCGTGCCAGAGGTGGCACGCAGAGCCCTCTCTGCTGGCACTCGTGCTGTCGCCCCAGGTCAGATCTCCGTGGCATTTCTTCCCTGCAAACGACGAAACAAAAGCTCATGAAACAAAAAGATCTTACCTCTTGCCGTGCTGCCGGTGTTGGGATGCCCCGCCTACCACCAGCTGGCTGGCCTTCGGCTTTCTGCTGCACATGCACACATGTCTGCGCATGTGTGCGTTTGCGCACGCACATACCTTTCCGTTTGGGCATGCATGTGCGCTCAGTTTGGGCACTCGGTGTCTAAAAGTTTCGCCATCACTGTTCTCTTCTCTTCCCTTCCCTTCCCTTCCCTTCCCTTCCCTTCCCTTCCCTTCCCTTCCCTTCCCTTCCCTTCCCTTCCCTTCTATATTCTATTATCAGGCATAAATAGTCCAAGGCCCTGCTTAGCCAGGCAAATAGGTTAAGATTGCTCTTTGGTGTTAGTGGGGCTTGGAAGTATACATGGAGCTTCAGTTTAACATTCAGCTAAAATGAGCATGTTATAAATGTTCTTATGCAGTACACTTTACTTTATTATTAAATTGGTGGCTGAATATCAGAATATACATTTTTCAGCATTTCTCTCTACTAACAAAAACTGTCAGAAGAAGGGAAGACAAGAAGCCAGTTTAGTTTCCCTTCTTTTAAGTTTAACTCCTATATGCGAGAATAGAAATTATGAAGTAACAAAAAATGGCATATATAAATATTTTAGTGATGTTTTTCTTGACATAAGAATAAATGATTGTTAAAGGCCCAGCTTAGACCATAGATCAGGGGTGTCAAACTCAAGGCCTGTGGGCCGGATCCGGCCCGCGGGGTGCTTAGATCTGGCCTGCTGGGTCACCCTGGAAACAGCAAAGGACCAGCCTGCAGTTCCTCTGCATGGCCCTCCCGAGCTCCGTTTTTGGCCACAACGGCCTGCTGCCCTCTGCCAGTGAAAATGGAGCTCAGGATGGAGCATGGCCCTCCCCGAGCTCCGTTTTTGCTGGCAGAAGGCTGCAGGAGGCTGTCATGGCTGAAAATGGAGCCTCAATGAGTGATGTCGAGTTGGCTATGCCCACCCTGGCCATGCCCACCACAGCCACGCCCACCCCCAGCCCCCAAGATCAAACACAACCCTGATGCGGCCCTCAATGAAATCGAATTTGACACCCCTGCCCTAGATAAATGTTTAGCAGTTTGTCGCATTCTAAAATGTTTTCAGTCTAATAGCTACTCCAATTGTGTATGTGTGTACACTTTTTTTTTAATAAACTCAGAACAGATCAGAACTAACCTGTTTTGTGATTAGCAGGATGAGGTGACAAACATGTTATTTATATGTTATAGTAATGGCTAGTATATTATTCTATAAAAGTAAAAAGTTGAGGTTTTATGTAACTACGTTATTCTACTGCATCAAAAGGAATCAGAAGTCAATGGTTTTCTTTATCTTTATCCCGTTACCGTACACATTTTTCTCTTCCCCTTTTCCTCTCTTAGTACTTCTATATTTTATATTTTGATAAACTAATAAAATATTTGAATCTGGAGAAGTATTACAGTTGTATGCTTCATGACCTTTCCAGTTCTGTGGATCACATGTGAACTATGGGCATGTGGAATTCTTATTATGCAGTCCTTTAGTCTGATTGAAGGAGCATCTTAGATATTTCTATACTGGCTTTTCAGTTTAAATATTGAGTAGGAACTTGGGATCCTGTATAGCTTGCTAATACAGGATATAGCTTCTATCATCCCCAACCAATATGACTGATGGTAGAATACTAGGAATTAGAGTTCAGCAACATAGGAAGCTCCATTCTGGTTTGAATTACATAGTTTTCCCAATTTAAAACAGATTCTGTCCTCTATTTTGAACCGTTGTACACCAGAAGCATAAGAATTGGGCTGAGTACCAAGCTTGAACTTCTTGCTTGGATATTCTGGTCCTGAATATGTTTGTCTTTTGTCCTACATATCCCCTAGGATTACTCTGAAAATAGGGAATAATAATATTATAATAATCAGAATATAAAGAAAACTTATACAAAATGTTTTATAGGTGGCACTTACCACCGGCGAGACTAGCAAAGATGTTTAAAAACATGTCCGCCAAATGCTGGAAATGTAATCAGACACCGGGCGCGTACTATCACATATGGACGTGTGTGAAAGCAAAGAAATATTGGACAAAAATACATACATGGTTAGAAAAATGTTAAAGCTGCATATAGATTATAAGCCAGAAATATTTTTGTTAGGTATAATACCAACAAAGTATGATAAGTGGAATTTGTATTTAATACTACATGTTTTGACAGCAGCAAGGACCGTATTTGCACAGTACTGGAAAAATGAGTAAACACTGAGAGAATAAAATGTAATTAAAAAAATATTAGACTGTGGAGAAATGGATAGACTTGACATTAACAATAAAAGAAAAAGAAGATACAGAGTATTTTCAAACATGGGACTTATTTTATAAATGGTTGGATAATAGAGGTAGAAATTAGGAGCGGGGAAAGTATTATTATGTAAGCAAATTGACCCAGACAATACATTGTTCACAAAGCACTGATGTATGTTAAATGAAAATGTATAAATAAACTGTTAAAAATAATAATAATCAGCATACAGCTGGAAGGAAACTTGGAGGTCTTCCAGTCCAACCTCCTGCTGAGCAGGAGACCCTACACCAATGATGGCGAACCTTTTTTTGCTCGGGTGCCAAAAGGGTGCGTGCGCACACGATAGTGTGCCCACACCCATAATGCAATGCCTTCCCCCCGCACATGCGCGCACAACCCCCCCCCGCGCTGCCCCCCTGCTCATGCGCGCAGGCTTCACTGAAGCATCTGGACTTCTGGTAGGCCCGTTGGGCCATTTTTTGCTCTCCCCAGGCTTCAGGAAAGCCTGTGGATGGCGAAAAATGGGCCCAACGGGCCTAACGTTGGATCCATTTTTTGCCTTCCACCGGCTCCGGAGGCTTTCCTGAAGCCTGGGGAGGGCGAAAACGGCCTCCCCCCGCCCTCTGGAAGGCCGAAAATCAGCTGGCCAGTGCGCACATGCGTGCTGGAGCTGACAGAGGGCAACACCTCACGTGCCCTCAGATATGGCTCCACGTGCCACCTGTGGCACGCGTGCCATAGGTTCACCATCACGGCCCTATACCATTTCAGATAGGTGGCTGGCCAGTTTTTTCTTAAAAACCTCTAGTGATGAAGCATCCACAACTTCTGAAGGTAAGCTGTTCCACTGGTTAATTGTCCTCACTGTTAAGAAGTTTCTCCTTAATTCTAGGTTGCTTCCCTCCTTGATTAGTTTCCATAGATTTTTTTTGTCTTGCCTTTTGGTGCTTTGGAAAATAAGTTGACTCCCTCTTCTTTGCATAGGCCCTCAAATATTGAAATACTGCTTTCATATCACTTCTAGTCCTTCTTTTCTTTAGACCAGTGGTTCCCAACCTTTTTTTGGCCATACCCCACCTGAGCATCTCTAAAATCCTGACGCGCCCCCCCCCCATGACATATAATTCTTACTATTCAAAAAGTGAACTCCTACTCACGCGGAGAAAGCCTAAAGGCCATTAACTTCGATTAAACAAGGTTCCAATTGCCCTCATTAAAAATCAAATTGCCCCCCTGTGGGGCGTGGGCCCCACGTTGGGAACCACTGCTCTGGACTATCCATACCCAAATCCTGCAACCATTCTTCTCCTGGCCTTTAATCATCTTAGTTGCTCTTCTCTGCACTTTTTCCAAAGTCTCAACATCTTTTTTGCAGGGGTGAAATCCTCCCAGTTCGGACTGGTTCGAGAGGACCGGTAGCAGACATGTGGCCTGGTTCCCCGAACCGCCAGCGATAGCTGGCTGGTCACGCCCCCAAACCGGTCTCCCCCCACCCTCGCCTCTTGCTCGCCCTGCCCTGCTCTGCCCAGTCTCTGCTCTGCAGCTTGCCTGCCTGAAGCGCTGCACCCCTGATCTGCCTGCCAGGTAAGCCTGTGAAGTCGCAGCCTATCTAGCTGCCCCTGCCCCCCCCCCGTCCCACCCTGCCTTCCCTACTCCATTCCCCCCCCCACATGCTTGCCTGCCTTCCACGCAGCCTTCCCGGTGTCCCTGTGGCCAGCTTGCAAAGGCTGCTTCAGGTAGGCAAGTTGCAGAGCAGAGACTGGGCGGGGCAGGGCGAGTGAGCGGCTGCCCTGACTCACTATGGCTGCAAGCCTTCCCTGCACGAGCAGTGGAAGTCCGGTACTCTGGTGCACTCACCTGTTTCCCTCTATGACTGGCCTTGGAAAAGCCTGCCCTCAAAATCGCCTGCCTGCAGTCAGAGTTTGGAGCTTGTTAAGAAGGAACGCTCCTCCACCCCCGCAGCGTTTTTCAGTCCGGGCTGCTTGGAGTGAAAAACATGCAATATGCTGCTCGGGATCCTTCCTCTCCAAAAGGCACCACCTTTTATATTTTCTCTGCTGCTTCTGCCTCTTTCATCAGAACAACCTTTCTTTACTCAGTTCTCCACACGTGGCTTGCTTCGCCTTTTTTAAAGCAAAAAAAACAAAACAAAAACCAGTTATTTACTCAATTGAAGGAAGAAGGCAGGCAGAACCAGTTGCTCACCAATGAGATGGATAGGATTGCATTGCAGCCTGCAATCCATCTCTGTGAGCAACTGATTCTGCCTGCCTTCCTTCAATTGGGTAAGTAACTGGGTATTATATATATATATTTTTGCTTTAAAAAAATAGTAAATTGGGGGGTTTATTTTCTTGGGGTTTTTTTTAGGAATTTTTTTTTTAGACATAGCCATTTAAAATTTAGGAAGTTTTAAATTTAGCTGATTTTATATAAAAATATAAATAAAATAAAATATAGAATGTTGTGTGCTTTTGCAATTCTGGTTAGGCAGGGGGTTTGGACTAGATGACTT
>QLTV01001317.1:239579-269036 GCA_003457575.1 Thermophis baileyi
CACGTTTTGATATATGAGAGTACGGTGTCAATGTATTCATGCAGTTCTAGATGTTCAAATATACTCCACTCAGTGGTTTCAAAGCAATCCTGCAACTGACTGAGTGCACCCTCTGGCCAGATTTTAACAGTTTTCATGACTGGCTGTGTTCTTTTCCTAAGAGGGACATACTTTGGGCATAACAGCAGAGAGAGATGGTCGGACGTGCCCAGGTGGGGGAGGGGAATTTCTCTATATGCCTGTTTTAAGTTTGAGTACATACAGTCTAAAGTGTTCTTCCCTCTGGTTGGGTAACTTGACCAGGGAGGGGAAAAAAACCCGTCAAGCCCCGACTGGCTTGCCAAACCTGGGGGAAGGGGGGAAATGGCTGCGGGAATGGCGTGGGTCCAGCGGATGGCACCTGGTTGCTCCCGTGACGAGGCTGATGGCTGCCTGCTCCTTCATGCCTCCTGACTGGCGCTAGTCGCGATGAGGCAGCATGCCTTCAGTTGACAACAGCTGACTGGTGCTGAATACGAAGCGACCGGAAAAACTGATCGGCCGCTGGGGGAAACCCAGAAGGAGGCACTGAATACGAAGCGACTGGAACAGCTGATTGGTGGCTGGGAGAAACCCGGAAGGAGGACTGAGAGATGCCGGATGCTGCCTACGTGGGTGAGCTGGGCCGTGGGTGTGACTATGGCTATTTACAGCGCTGGTAGGCGGTAGCTCCCAGCCTTGACTTTGCATCTGCTAGGACTCATTCGTGCCGGACCTCAGTCAGTAAACCTGTTTGCAAGCTTTTTTGTGTCTACATTTCCTTGTCTGGGCTACGGACGCATGAGAGGAAGTCAGCACTCCCTTCCTATTCACCCTCACCACAGCAGACTGGTCTTTGTGGAATCACCAAGGGAAAGGCAGGTGACTGGAGATGGCGGAGGGGCTGGAGCCTGTACCGGACTTACCAGTAGGTGCTGAGGGGGAGCCAATGGAGGGCCCCATGCCAGAGGAGGGCCCTGTGCCAGAGGCAGGGGAGGATGGTGTGCAGCCCGTGGTGAGGCCGAAGGTACGGGATGCACAGGCCACTGTGCAGCCCGCAGAAGGCCAGCCAGCCCTGGAAGTGGCTCCGGACCCTGGCACCACCGGAGATTGGTGGCACAGCTCAGCAGTCATAGGCATGGGAAGTGCCTGTTGACCGCCTACCCCAGGAGTGCATGCTGCTAAGCGGTCTGAGTGGCAGGAGCGGAGGCTCACAGATGACGATGATGGTGAGTGGAGTTAATCAACAGCTCCAGGGAACTACACCATGGAGGTGTTACGGGAGCAGTTTGGAGAGGCCAGCTTCTGGGACCCTCCTTCCTGGTCTGTTCCTTCCTGGGAAGTGGTTCCTGAGGTGGCTGGGAGTTGGCAGGGCCAGCAGCTGGGTTCTCAACTGGGCTTGGTGCCTCAGACCCAGTTTTGGTCGGCCAGCCCTGGCCTGCGGTGGGATGCTGCACCACGGGACACCCAGGAGCCTCTGCAAGTGAGGGCGTTGGATCAGAGTGCAGGACTGCTGCTGGCTGGAACTGCACCAGTGGGCCCCACAGCATCCAGAGGAGGAAGGTTGGGTACGACTGCCCGTCCATCAGTGCGGTCAGTTTCAGTGTGGGTGCTGGGTTACCGGACCCACGCCAGGCAGCACAGGGCCCTGCCAGCCCAGGGGAGGGTTTGGCCGCAACTGATGCTCTGGGGTCTGCTGGCCTTACAGGCCACGTTTGATGGGAACCTGGACCACCTGGTGTTGTTCCTCAGCCAGGCCATCAGCCACCTGGACCAGTACGCCCGGTTTTATCCCTCACAGTGGGCCATGGTGGTAGCAGTAACGGCAGCACTGGAGGGGGAAGTGTCGAAATGGGTGGCTGATTTGCATAATGAGCATGCCTGGGAACTGGCGAACGCAGGACTGTTCCTGGAGGCATTATGGGTCCATTTCAACGATGGAACCTGGGCCCAACAAGCAGAAGGAGAACTACTGGCCTTAACCCAAAGAGGCTGGCCGGCCGTGGACTATGTCCGAGAATTCCACCGGGTGGCCAGTAAACTGTGGGCTTGGCCAGAGCGGCTGTTAGTCCACCAGTTCTGGATGGGACTGGACCGGGAGTTATGTCAGGCCTGTGTTTACTGGGGTATCCCGAACCGGCTGCAGGATTGGTTCCAGGCCGTCGTCAACCTTGATGCAGGACTGCGTGAATTCCATCCCCCCAGGGGAGATGCAGGTAACAGGTCCTGGGGACCAGTGGAGAGGGCCATCAGTCCCCATGCCACTCCGGTTGTGACCCCGGCAGGCGGAACCGGACAGCAGATGCTCTGCTGTTTCCACTGCAACCAGCTGAGCCATCGAGCGGCTAAGTGTCCAGCCCCAGCTCCATGGGGGAAAGTGGGGGCCCCTGGGAGGCAGGTGAGTTTGATATGACCTGGCCCGGAGATGTCCAGAGCAGCATGTCAGGTGGGGTTGCCAAGCCAAGAAGATGCAGAGGAGGGTGACGCGCCAACAACAGCAAAATACACGGAAGTGCTCTACGACAGTGGGGACGACGTGCATGAGGACCCGATGGTAAGCAGCCCTATCCATCCATTCATCATCCCCGTGACCGTGAAAAGTCCCCAGTCAGGTCAGTGCAAGAAGTACAGGGCCCTAATAGATACATGGTGCACAAGGTGTTTAGTCAGCCAGACAGTGACTGAAGAGCTCGCACTACCAGTAAGGCGGTTGGCCCATCCCATCAAGTTTGAGCAGGTTGATGGCTCCCTGTTGGGGGCTCCTGCCACGCACATGACCCTGGAGTTGGGGGAGCATTGGGAAATGATCCACTTAGTAGTAGTGCCGATGATGACCGAGTCCCTCATTCTGGGCCTGGCCTGGTTGGACAAGTGGACCCCTAAGATCTGGTGTGAGGATGGGTATAGGAAGATGAGCATAGGGATCGGTCCTAGGCCTCCCCAATAGGAGAAGAGCATGGGGGGAGTGGAGAGCAAGACTGGTGCAGCCAGGAGGGAGGGAGCCCCTTCCTATCCCTCAGTCTATGCAGACCTGGAGGAGGTGTTCAGTGAACAAGAATGCCCACTGCCCCACCGATTGTGCTATCGAACTCATCCCTGGGGTGAAATTGTCAAAGCTGCGAATGTACTCCATGATGCCAAAAGAGCTGGATGAGTTGCTACGTTACATTGACAAAAACCTGGCCCGGGGCTTCATACAGCCAGTACGGTCAAGAGTCGCAGCTCCAGTGCTCTTTAAAGAGAATGGGACCCTATGCTTATGCGTCGATTTCTGTGGCATTAATGATGTCTGTGTGGAAAACATGTACCCCCTCCCGCTGATGAAGGATATGTTGGCCCACTTAGCAAAGGGTAAGATCTTTACGAAACTGGACTTGAGGGAGGCCTATTACTGGGTTAGAGTGAAACAGGGGGACGAGTGGAAGATGGCATTCAACTGCCCGCTGGGGAGTTACCAATACCAGGTAATGTCGTTTGGACTACAGGGGGCCCCTGCTGTATTCATGCAATTAATCAACAGCGTATTGCATGACCATATCTATCACAGAGTGCTGGTATACCTGAACAATATATTGATTTCTACTACCACTATGGCGGAACATGTCTAACTAGTATGGGAGGTGCTGAAAAAACTGCTGGCAGCGAACCTGTACGTGAAGCTCACCAAAAGCGAGTTTCATAGGTCTTGACTGGACTACCTGGGGTATCGCATATCAGACGCCGGGGTGGAGATGGATCCAAGTAAGGTCCAGGCTGTAATAGAGTGGCAAGCCCCAACAACCCGTCGACAACTACAGAGCTTTTGGGGGTTTGCGAACTTTTACTGACAGTTTATCCCCTTGTTTGCCAAGGTCGCATTGCCATTGACCAAGTTGCTTAAAACTAAGTCTGCTACCGCGAAGCCCCGGCCTGGCCAGCCACTTCCATGAACGATGGCCTGTCAATGGGCCTTCGGGGCCCTAAAGGCTCTCTTTGCGAAGGAGCCCATCCTGCAACATCCGGACCCCGACCGGCCATTTATTATCCAGGCTGATGCCAGTGATGTGGCAGTGGGCACCATTTTGCTGCAGGCGAATGCACAGGGCCGACTACTACCCTGTGTGTATACATCCAGAAAACTGACGGAGACCGAGCGTGCCTGGGCGATTTGGGAGAAGGAGGCATTTGCAGTCAGATGGGCCCTAGTAACATGGTGGCATTTCCTAGAGGGGTCCAAGAACCTGTTAGAGGTATGGACGGATCATAAGAACCTGAAGGCCCTGCTGACCCCACGACGCCTGTCCCCAAAGCAAGACCGATGGGTGCAGTTCTTCCGACAGTTCCAATTCACCATCAAACACATCCTGGCGGGAAGGAACTTCATGGTGTATGCCCTGTCACGTATGCCCCAGTATAAGAGCCATCGGGAGGAGGTGGTTCAGGCCATACTGCCTCCTGACCCGCAATAGGTAGCTCGGGTACAGACTGTTGTGGACGAGCTAACGCAAGAGATGCAGAATGCGTTACAGGGTGATTCATGGTTCCTGGAGCATCTGTTACTACTAACCCTATGGGATGGGGTGGCCTGGAAGGGCAGTAAGCTTTTTGCAATATTGTCTGTTAGGTTCTAATTTGTGGCTGGTGAAATGGATTGCTAAATTCGCGGTAAAATTGATGGAAAAAAGGACAAAGTTGGTGCAGCAGAACGTGGTAGATTGTAGGGAAGATCATTTGATTTGATTTAAATAAATGTAATTTTAATAGTAGTTTTAAGACTGATTTGAGTAGATGTAGGGGTGACATTATAATATAAATTTTAATCGTACTTAATTTTTATTTTAAATGATTATATTTTATTTTGATCTTATTTTAGATTGCAATTTTATTTAAATCATGTATTATTCTAATTTCATTTAAATTGTTTCACCAAGTTTTGTAATGATCTGTTTGTGGAGTTCTGTGTTTTGATATGGCCCAATGGGCTAATCAATAAAATTTATTCATTCATTCACTACCTCTATTGTTATGTCACCTACCAACAGACTAATTGGGTGGGACTCCTGCCATTTGCGGAGGTGGCATATAACAACACGGTGCATAGCAGCACCGGGTTCGCCCCATTCCGGATGGTCAACAGGCTAGATTTCGTACCTCTTCCTGAATACCTGCAAGAACCATCCTCCCCTTGCCGGCTCGATGAATGGTTGGGTGGCATATGGAGTGTATGGGGCGCAGTAAAGACAGCCCTAACCAAAGCCGTTGAGGCATATAAAGCCCAGGCAGACAAGAAGCCTCTCACAAACCCTTCCAGGTGGGAGGGAAAGTATACCTCTCAACCAAATATCTCCGGTTGAGAATACCCTGTAAGAAACTAGGCCCAAAGTTCCTTGGGCCTTTCCCTATTGTACGGGTGATAAACCCAGTGACAGTAGAACTAGTAGATACCCCTCATGCTGGGACATATTCACTCTGTCTTCCACAGCAGCCTGCTCAAGCCAGTGGAGGACACTCACCTTAGGACACCACTACAGCCACCTGGGCCCATTAGCGGGGACCATTATGAGATAGATAGATTGCATACTAGATTCCCGGGTCCACAGGGGCCGCATACAATACCTTGTGCGATGGAAAGGGTACCCCTTGACAGACGCCACCTGGGTAGCCGAGAAGGACATGCGGGCTGCCCGGCTGATCCGCAAATTCCATAAGGCCTATCCCTGTAAACCAGGAGGGAGGTGTGGGGCCTAAGGCACAGTGATGTGCCGTGATTAACATATGTCTGTTTACTATCTTCCAAGTGCGGCCCTGGTAGGGGGAGCTTCCTGTCAAGCCCTGACCGGCTTGCCAAACCTGGGGGAAGGGGGGAAACGGCTGCGAGAATGGCATGGGTCCAGTGGATGGCACCCAGTTGCTCCCGTGATGAGACTGACAGCTGCCTGCTCCTTCATGCCTGCTGACTGGCACTGGTCGTGATGTGGCAGCATGCCTTTGGTTGACGACAGCTGACTGGCGCTGAATACAAAGCGACCAGAACAGCTGATTGGCGGCCGGGAGAAACCCGGAAGGAGGACTGAGAGATGCCAGATGCTGGCTACATGGGTGGGCTGGGCCGTAGGCATGACTATGGCTATTTACAGCGCTGTAGGTGGTAGCTCCCAGCGCTGACTTTGCATCTGCTAGGACTCATTCGTGCCGGACCTCGGTCAGTAAATCTGTTTACAAGCTTGTTTGTGTCTGCATTTCCTTGGCTGGGCTATGGACGCGTGAGAACCCTGACATAGGGCTATAGGGATGCTCCATAGACAAGGAGGGCAGAGACAGGGGCCTGAACAAAGAAACCTTTGAAGATAAAGACCCACGTTGGTAACAAACCCTCGTCTCTCATTGGGTAAACTTTGTCTCTAATGGGGTAAAACATATATAATACTCTGAGCCACTCTCGCAGAGGTGTGGCTGTTCCTTGCATGCATTTTTCTGTATGTTTTGGATATAGTATTCACCCAGTTCTTTTAGCTTTGGCTAAAAATAAAAGCTGTTATTTTTTGCAAGCCTCATCTTGCAAAGAGCCGAGGTGGCGCAGTGGTTAGAGTGCAGTACTGCAGGCTACTTCAGCTGACTGTTCAGCAGTTCAGCGGTTCAAATCTCACCGGCTCAAGGTTGACTCAGCCTTCCATCCTTCCGAGGTGGGTAAAATGAGGACCCAGATTGTTGGGGGCAATATGCTGACTCTGTGAACCGCTTAGAGAGTGCTGTAAAGCACTGTAAAGCGGTATATAAGTCTAAGTGCTATTGCTAAGTGCTATTGCTATTGAGTCTCACTCTCTTTGACATCTCAGTGGCTCGGGGAAACTTCTGAGACCTTACATTTTCTGGAGCCCAATGTGGGGCTCGAAGGCAATGTTTCCTTTGAGGTGGCTGCATTCAGCTCCTGCGAGCTGAATTCCTTTGAAGTTCAGTGGCCTTCACTATGGCGAATGGAAGATACCAGCTAGGACCAGCAGCAAAGTCAAGAGCGCTCCTGGAAAATTTTATCTAGTGACTTTGACCTGGTCATTTGCTGGCAGGCTCCAATTTAGCCGAACTTGAATGCCCTAACCAAAGAGGCTTGCACCGAGGGTTGTGGAATTGTGCCCTTTAGGGTGAGTAGAAATCCTTTATTTAATTGAGGGGAGTGTTGCCTTGTATGTGTGCATGACTGAGATGTGGAAAATACCAACTAGAGATTTGCCTACACTTTGAAAGGAGGGTGCCTGTTGGAATCTTCAGATCTTCGAGACCGCCTTCTACCGCATAGCTCCCAGCGACCGGTAAGATCCCACAGGGTTGGGCTCCTCCAGGTCCCGTCAGCTAAACAGTGCCGGCTGGCGGGCCCGCGGGGAAGGGCCTTCTCTGTGGCTGCCCCGGCCCTCTGGAACCAGTTACCTCCTGAGATCCAGACCACCCCCACCCTGCTGGCCTTCCGGAAAGCCGTGAAGACCTGGCTGTTCCGGCAAGCTTGGGGCCGTTGATCTCGCCTCTGTAATTTGGCGAGATCCGGCCACGAAACGGTGTGTATGGGTTTTTATTTGTTGTTGAATGTTTTTTAATATGTTTCTTGTTACTAGTTTTTATATTTTTAATAATAATTGCCAAGCTCTGAACCGAAGAAAGGTGCAAGAAATCCCAGAGTAAAGGAAGGGTTTTGGCCAGGATTCCAGATACAAGGGAGAGCTTCTGATCACACCCAGTACCGAAGAAAGGTCCAAGAAGTCCCTAGGCAAGGGAGGGTCTGATCAGTCTCCATACTGAAGCCAGGTCTGAGAAATCCCTTAGGAATCATGGGCAACAAGGCTAGTAGTCTGTCTAGAACCGATGATCTAGCAAAAAGATTAGGGCCATGTTCTCCATTGAGCTGTGTGTTAGCCCACTGGGACACGTTAAAAGCAGTATGTATGAATGAAGCTCTCTATAGATTTTGATCTTTAAAATAGGCCAGCATCTGCTGGGAGATTTAAGGTAGATAGAGAAGAGTTTGGATCAGAGGTGGGTTCTTACCAGTTCTATCCGGTTCTTTAGAACCATTAGTAACTCAGCGATGACATCCCAGAGCCGGTTCTGTCGGTGTCTCTGTGGGCGCTGCCATCTTGGATTTTGCTTCTGCGCATGCGCAGAAGCTATTTTTTGATTGCTGTGTGCGCGCACAGCATGACCCTGAGTGAACCAGCAGCAAATGGATCCAGAACTCACCCCTGGTTTGGATCTTTAAAAATTAAGCCAGTGCTTGCTGGGAGATTTAAGCTAGAAAGAGAAGAGACAGGTAGTAACAATTCAGTGCTTAAAGGAGATAGAACAATGGGGAAAATACTTAAAGGTTGGGAAGCCCTTCCATACAGTAAAATGATTCAGAAGTTGGGGCTGACTAAAGAAGATATGGTTAATTTATGCTGTCATCTGTGGTAGGAAGACCCAGAAGTAGAAGAAAAGAAATACTGCAGTGTTAGAAAGATCTCTAGAATTTACTATTCTCAAAAGAGCCAGAAAACTCTGAAAGAACTAAGAGTAAAGAAGGGTAGTTCTTCCTACCCAGGGTTTAGCAGGCAATAAAAGAGTAAAGCCTGTCCACATTGAAAGACTCAGATAATTTGACTTGATCAATTTGATGTGATTTCTGCTAAAAATTCTTGGATATGCATCTATAATAATAGCATGTAGAATTGAATGGGATTGAATTGATTGTGATATGTTTGGCCAACCGGCAAATTAAGTAAGCTTCTCAGTTTGGGCTTGAAGCTGTAGGAAACGGGAAGTGGTTAGGGCCCACAATCATGTTTATGATTGAAACTACCCTCTGAGTTTTCCCACTGCTTGCAGAATGAGCTACAAGTTGCCCAAGGAAAGAAAAAGTGGAGATTTAAAGGGACAAAACCTCCCCAGGTCTGGAAATGTTGTTTAATGGTGTGTGTCTGTGTGTCTGTGAATCTGTGTGTGTGTGTGTGTGTGTGTGTGTGTCTGTGTGTGTCTGTGTAATCATTTCCAAACCTGGAGGGAGGATGAAAGCCTCTAATAATAGATAATGAAGCTCACTGGCTTGTGAAAAAGCTCCCAGAAAAGAATTGTAATGATTGCTTTGCATGGAGAAAGCATGAAATGGGATTTTTGCATGTGAAATTGTTTACACAAGCAGTCTGATTGCAGTGCAAATGTGAGTATGTTGATGGTAAAAATTGGTGTGAATGTACTTTGATTCCCTTTCGTCTAAAGAAACAGTAAGTTGCAAGGTTTTTGTTGTTGTTGTTGTGAAGTAAGGGGAAAGGCAATAGCAAGTGTTTGCAAGGAAAAGAAATGAGAAAGATCCCATGGAGAATGTGGGAGAGAAACGGAGAAAATTATTTTGTTGAGAGGATGCTGAGTGGAGAAAAGGGGTGAGATTTCTGTGCAGTCTTTTAAAAAATTTTCCTGTCCTCGCTGGTTGGTCACTTTTCTTTCTCTTACTCAACGACTTTTTGCCTTGGAAGAGTGAGAGAAGTAGGAAAGGGGGGAGTGCAGTTTTTCTGCTCATTTTAACCATTTTTTCTCTCCCCCCGCCCCTCTATGCTGAGTCTGTCTGAGAAAGGCAGGGCAAATGGGTGACCTGCTCGTGCAACCTTGCCTTTCACTGTTTTGTCTCTTACATCTGCATATTTCATCTGCACCAAGACAAATTCCTTGTGTGTCCAATCACACTTGGCCAATAAAAAATTCTATTCTATTCTATTCTATTCTATTCTATTCTATTCTATTCTATTCTATTCTATTCTATTCTATTCTATTCTATTCTATTCTATTCTATTCTATTCTATATAAAAGCTATGCAGATACATTTTCTTTTCTGCTCTGAATACAATTTTTTTTCTGGAAATTTTTGAGGTTTAAAATGCTTAATTAAACCTATATAAAAGAAATGATACTGAAATATTTTGCTTACATTTGTAAATGTATTTAACCTGCTTAATGATAATTTGCTTCCATTTAAATGGAATCTGAATCTGACTCACATTTTACTAAAAGCAGAGAATTGACTCTAAAGTTTGACCCAAATATATTTCAGAGCATTGACCCAAAATACCTCATTTAGTTTGTTTGTTTTATTTTTGAAGCTGTTCTTCTTACCTCCCTCTTTTATGTCTTTAAGTCTGTGTGCATTTTGAATGCTTAAGGTGCTCCATCCTATGGCTTTTTTTGTTTGTTTTTTGTTTGTTTGTTAGCAGCACAAGTTGTTGCCCTTTTAGGGATTGTTACAGGGATGAGTTAGAAATTACAATATGTAGAAAGAGAGATAAAATAGTTAGGACATTTGCTTAATGAAAGAAGTAAGAAAAATAAAACCTGAAGGAGTTGAGGAAATTTCTAGGACTGCCTGGATATTGTAGGCTGTGAATTACGCTATTTTGAATGAAGACTTGTATGCAAAACTACTAGAAGAAGAGCCCAATGTTACACGGATAAGGGAATGGCTTTGAGACTTTTAACCTAGAAGTGGGAAGGAAAAAGACAGCTAGTGTAAGGTCCGGTCTCTCCTCCTCATTCAAGAAAGTAAAAACTCTTGAAACTTAGCATTTCAAAAGGAAACTTTTATTGAACTGGAGTGATAGCAAGATGAAAGAAAAGCAGGCTCTGAGGGCCCTCAGGCAATACAGTTAGAATAAAAGAATTAGAAACCCCTCCCAACAGTCCAATGTGGATTCAGCCAATCCGCAGGTGTGAAGATATTATTGTACCGGCCACTCTGAGAACACAATAAGGGAACTTTCTCAGGGTCCTCTGCTGGCTTTCGGGTGATACAACCCACATGGCCCTCCCTCCCCTTACATTCCCCAAAAGGTGCAAAAATCCCAGGGTGCCTAGGCGCCAAGCTAACAGTTATAAATCAATAGGATGCAGGATATAGGATACATAAGGAAGAAATAAATAAAGTATATAATATAACCAAGGGTCCTCCCTTCCCCTGAAGAATGGCAGAATCACGAATCTGACAGCTAGTGGCATTTTTCTCTAAAATGCTAGACCCTGTCTGTCAAGGATAAAGAGGAGATTTAGAAGAAGGATCGGATCTTAAACATTACTGTGTTGGGGTAATTGTATTATAGCCTAGGGTTAGACGTGATTTAATGGATGTTCCCTTGGGAGAAGGATTAATTTGTTTATAGATGGGAAGAGAAACTAGTAGAAGGAAGAGAAGGGCTTTTGATAGAAGCTAGAAAGTTACTTTCAAGTTGGTCTGCACAGACTTGTGAATTGTTTGCTTTAAATCACGCTTTGAATTCTTTTGAAGCTTGAGGCAATAATTTAGCTGACTTGGAAGCCAGGATGGCAGCGGTAGAAGGAATTGAATGTTTAATGAAAGTGAGCAGAAGAAGTTAGAGAAAATGGAAGCAAGCAGAAATGGGTATTGCCTGATGGAAGGCAAATGTTGATTTTGGAAGTACTACATCAGGGTACTCATTGGGGGGCTAAGGTATGATGTGATTTGTTTTTGGAAGTTTCTGGATGCTGTGGATTGTATACAGTAACTAAACAAATATGTGACCATTGTATAGTATGAAAAAGAGTTAATAAACAAGTCCTACACATAAAGAAAAGGGAGGGCAACATTTAGCATGAGACCATTTCAATGCATTCAAATTGATTTTATTAAACTACCTCAAGTGGGGAGACTTAAATATTTATTGGTGATAGTGGATCACTTGTGGATGGGTTCAGGCTTATCCAGGCATGAGAGCCACTGCAGCAGTAGTCACCAAAACTTATATTGGAACAGATAATACCTAGATATGGGATAATAGAAGCTATAGACACCAACCAAGGGAATCATTTTACTGCAAAAGTGCTGTCATGTTCGTGGAATGCAAATTCATCTATGCCATGGACCAAATGTTTACTCTTGGCCTTGCTCAGAATTCAACCTGCCCAAAAGGGATATTTTACCTTTTGAAATAATGTTTGGATTACCACACTTGGAAATTCCACAATATGAAACTAAAAATATTTTTGTAAAGAACTGTATACTTGGCCTCTCCTCTTCTTTATCTTGCCTCAGAAACAAAGGACTACTAGCTCAAACCCTACTTCTCAAATTTGCTGTCGTGCTTGGTGGTCATATGACTGGGTGGGCGTGGCCAACTTGTAAAATGTGATGAAACTCACTTAACAACACTCTTGCTTAGCAACCAAAATTTTGGGCTCAATTGTGGTCATAGGTTTAGGACTACCTGTAAGAAATATATCAAGACAGACAAAAAAAAAACCCTTATGGAATGTCCAGCTTTGTTAACCTGCAGTTGCCATGGCTTCCTTTCCTCTCCTTCTTTCCTTTCCTTTCTTTTCCTTTCCTTTTTCCCTTTCCCTTTCCCTTTCCCTTCCTTTCCTTTCCTTTCCTTTCCTTTCCCTTCCTTTCCTTTCCCCTCTTTCTTCCTCTTTCTTTCTCTTTTCTCTCCATGGCGGGAGAAGGAAGAAAGTGCTCTGGGAGGGTGGGTGGCCCGGCCCGGCATGCACATCCCCTGTCATGGGCTGGATGCGGGGAGTGGGACCCAAGGCAGAGGGCAGCTTCCATCAGGCCTGGTAGGGTGGAAAGAGCAGCCCCTCCTGGACTTTCCCTGGATTTGTCAGTACCTTTGGAGATCGTATTTAGAGCTTAGGACACATGAGTGAGTTTATCACTCTGCCTTCAGGCGAGTGATCTGGCTACAAGCGGCTGCTGTGCCCTCCAGTTTTAGCGCGCCAATTCAAATTTCAGCTGCCTCTTCCCTCAGGGAGAACGAAGAGAGCGGGAGCAGCTCCTTTGAACTAGCGTGTTCTTGCCCGTTTGTGTGCGCAGGGGCGACCCATTCTCATAGCCGCCCTATTTTGCTGGTTTTTCAGCACAGCCGAGGCCATCAGCCTTCAGCGCAAAAGCCAAAGTCACCAGCCTTGGAGGTGATTTTCCTTTCCTTTCCTCCTTTCCTTTCCTCCTTTCCTTTCCTTTCCTTTCCTTTCCTTCCCTTTCCTTTCCTTTTCTTCTCTCCTATTAGCGCATCCTTTCCTTTCCTTCTTTCCTTTCCTTTCCTTTCCTTCCCTCCCCTCCCCTTTCTTTTCTCTTTCCCTTCCTCTGCTCAATGCTGACCCTCCTCTCCCCCAGACCCACCGAGCAGAGACCACCTCCCTCCCCATTTCATCAAGAGCCACGGGAGCTGCAGAATTTTCCCGACATCTCTCTTGCTGGCCCCCCACCAAAACGGGGATTGCCCCCACTGCCGCCACAGCCAGACCTCAGTGCTAAAAATACACACCGCTTCTGCCTGGGAAACGGCTTGGAGACAGCTACTGCAGCGGGCTGGGGGAATGTTAGGGTCACCCCAATGTGGGGAGAAAGAAAGGGGGATGGGGGGATGGGGTAGAGTGCCAGATCCTCAGCCCCGGGAGGATGGCACACTGGCAGGTCAAAGCAAGGGTCACTACCCAGCTGGGATGAGCCGGAGCAATGCCGGTGGGCAAGGGGGAAGCCTCTTTCGGGCTCGGCTCTGCCCCGCTCCCGGTTTCATCCTCTGAGGCTTCCCGCAGAAGCAGGAAATGCCTCCCGCTGAGGTGTTTTTGGCAGCAGCAGTGGTGGCGGCGGCATGAGGAGGAACGGCCGCCTGTCCGCAGCTGGCGAGCCAGGCCGCTTTGCATGAGGAGGAGGACATGGGCTTTGAAAGGGGATCTGGGGTCCCTGCATGGGCGCTCGGGGGGCGCAGGAGGCCGGACCTCACAGGCTCCCTGATGGCTTCGCGCTTCCAAAAGCAGCAGCCGTGGTCTCTTTAAATCAAGGGCTGCCCGCTGCTGCTCTGGGGCGGCAGCGGCACTGAGCACCTGACATTGGTGCTGCCCGGGCTAGCCAGTCGCCACACTCTTTGCCCTCTTTTCAGGCCAAAAAGCTGCCGGAAACTTTGGGGAGAGGAATCACTGCTGAGTGCGCTCTCTCCTGGCGCAACTTGCCGAGCATATTCTTCCCTGCCCCTTTCCATCTCCACCAAGGGCCGCCCACTTCTGAAGTCTCCCCCCCACCTCAGCAGTCGCGTTCTCCCCCTTTTCACACCCAAGCTTTCAAATCATATTCGCGGCTTCTGAGCTTTGGGTGGTTCCCTCCATGGAGCCCCCAGGCAGCTAAAGTTCAGGTCGGGGCATGGATGGATCGGAAAGGGGCGGGGAAGAATCTGCTCAGCAAGTTGCGCCAGGAGAAAGCGCGCTCGGTAGCGATCCTTTTCCCCAAAGTGTCCGGCAGCTTTTCAGCCTGAAAAGAGGGCAAAGAGCATGGCGACTGGCTAGCCCGGCCGCCGCCTCTCTCAGACCCAGAGCAGCAGCAGCTGCCTCTCCACCAAGGGCCACCAGCAACAGCTGGGTCTCCACCAAGGGCCGCCCGCCCACCCACTGGCCGGGCCAGGCTGGACGCCGAACTCGGAAGGCAAGCGGGCGTGGGGGACTGCCGGGAAGGCTGCTAGCTCCCTTCCCCACGGCCGGCCTGCCCCGACATGCTTTCCTGCCTTCCACAGGGCCTTCCGCTTGCCTGCCTTCGCAAGCTGGCCACGGGGACACCGGGAAGGCCGCGTGGAAGGCAGGAAAGCATGTCGGGGCTGTGGGGAATGAAGGCAGACTGGGATGGGGGGGGCAGGGGCAGCTAGGTAGGCCACGACTTCGCAGGCTTACCAGGCAGGCAGATCAGGGGTGCAGCGCTTCAGGCAGGCAAGCTGCAGAACAGAGACTGGGCGGGACAGGGTGAGCGAGAGGCAACAGGGGGACCGGTTCAGGGGCATGGCCAACCAGCTGTCACTACTGGTTCTCCAAACCATGGGCAGCCACCACTACTGGTACGCCCGAACCTGTCCGAACCGGGAGCATTTCACCCCTGGCTTATATTGGATAAGTGAAAAGTTTGCCTATGTGCAATTGCCTAGATATTGGTATGGAGCATGTGAATTTTTTCTCTCCTCTGCCCATGCAACAAGGTGACACACTGGGTGTACCTGTTTATCTGGAAGCAGGCCACAGATCTACAATGAGTGGCCTCCAGAATTCAGGTATACAGACCAGCCACCTGGGCAGAAGATGGAATGTGTGGTTATAGAACTCCCACTGATACGTTGAATAGACTTATAAGGTTACAGCCTCTGCTTGAAATAATAATTCATAAAACTGCTATTGCTTTAACTTTAATGGCAAATAGCAGACTCAGTTTAAAACAGCACTTTATCAGAATAGACTTTTACACCTTTTGTTAGCAACAGAAGGAGGTGTGTGTGGAAAATGTTATCTCACAAATTGTTGTTTGCAGATAGATGGTCCAGGAAAACTTGTAGAGGAGATTGCTGCCAGGATGGGAAAAACTGTCCATGTCCCAGTGCAGACTTGGACTGGGGCAGTTGACTTCAATTGGTTTGGCAGTATCTTCTCTGACTGGAAAAGGATTGGGTTTCTAGTGTTCTTAGCCTTTGGAGGTCTCCTTCTCCTCCCATTTCATCCCTCTAATCCAATTTATGGTTACATCTCCCATCACTGGGATAACTGTCATCGCCTCCTTGGTGACCTCTACCACCCCTGGTAGGCCAGCTAATATCATGGTTCTTAACACCATCCCCAAAGAATATGCTCCCCTATTTCATCGTTGACAGGAAGCATCCTGTTCAAAAATAAAAGGGGGGAATGAAGGAGCGTAGTGATCAACCCAATATTTGCTGTTTGCTTCTCATATGATAAACTGCTAGAAATCATTTATTAGGAATTAAGCTTTGTTATTGGCTTCTGCTCATATTATTGTATACTGTCAGAAATTAGTTGTTAGGAACTAATTCTAGCTTATTGTAGCCTTGATACTGATTGGCATTACTGCAAAGTTTGTTAACTCGCTTCTGTGTCTCGCTTCTGTTCTTGGCTTCAGAGCTAGGCACATCCTTGAAAATATAGAAGAAACCATTATCCAGGAATATCAGGCCCCATAGATAAAGAAACCAGAGTAGGGAGTTTCCTACCTCATAGATAGTACCACAGCAGGGAGTTACCTGAAAGCATTCTGCTGAATAAACAACTTGGCCAGGGAGGGGGAACCCCCCCCCCCGCCAACACAGGGCTATAAGGAGGCTCCATAGACAAGGAGGGCAGAGACAGGAGCCTGAACAAAGAAACCATTGAAGATAAAGACTCACATTGGTAACGAACCTTTGTCTCTGATTGGGTAAATTTTGTCTCTTTTTTTAAAAAAACATGTTTTATTTGCAGTTTTCTTTTCACACCATACTTTGTGGACAGTGTATTGACTGGGTCAAATCTTTTTTAAACATCGCTAACAATAATAATACAAATAAGTATGTGTAATCCTAATCTTCCAACTTCAACAATACTATTCTCTCTTTATAATTCTTTATCATTTTTCCCATTAATTCATTTAAATGTAGATAACATTTCTTTGTGCCATGTATTTGTTATCCCCTACTAAATTACTAATATTTAATATTTTAAGAATTACTCATTATTCCACCATAAGTTCAATATTCCACATGTGTAGGATTACTAATAAAGCCAAATATTAACAATATTCAATCAATCCCGGGAGTGTATCTGAAAATCCCAACAATTTCTAATCCTTAATATTTTAAATTCACAATATACTTTAACACACTATTAATGTTGATAATACAATTAGATTATCTAATCCTAAATTTCCATCTACTAAGCTTAACTTATTTTTAGTTGTAATAAGTTGTATTATCTGTTAATATATATACTACTATTTTCCCTATTTGTATTTTTCCATTTTATTAATATATTTTCTCATTATCCATCATCTCTTAACCTTTTTAAAATTCCATTTATTGACTTTTTAGTCAGCCTTTTATCTCTTTCTCTTGGAATCTTGTAGCTCTTTTTGATATATTTGTGTCTACTGAACATTCCCTTCTGGATGCCCTTTGTCTCTTTCTGCTGTATTATTTGAACACCCATCAATAAGACTTCCTCTTTTTTTTTCAAGAGATTTTTCTTTTTCCACTAAATCTTTCTTTCTTTCTTTTTCTTTTTTTTGGAAGAGATTTTCCTTTTTTCTCTCTGTTCTATTATAAACTTTTAAGTAGTTATTTAATTGATTCCTACTTATTAATCCTCTCTTCTTTATTTTTAGCTTCTTGCATCTCATTTTGATTTTTCCCTTCCACTGCCTCTTCTAATTTCTCATCTATTTCCTGAATATCATGTTGCTCTTTTCCCCCCAATTGTTGAGTGACTTCTATATTCATTTTTGTGTCTTTAAACAGTTCCCTTGTCTCCTTATTGTTCTTTATAGTTTCACGCACACTTTTTAATATCAAGAATATTTCTTCATATGCTTCTATTATCCCCTGTAGATTCATTTTATAACAATTTAATAAAAATTAGTATATTTCTCAATATTTAAAACTCCTGCTTAATAAAATTTCATCAATCCCATAATTATACCTACAAAACCCCTAAATTTATTATCTTTAAAATTCTTTAGTAATATACAGCCTTATAGTTTTCCAATTATATATCTTCCCAGTTATCCAAATTTTAGTCTTATTTAACTTTCCTTCTTTTCTCTTTTCTTCTATCACCTTTCTTCTTTTGTCTCATCAAATGTTCTGTTAAATAACATTAATAGTCCAAATCCAAATTAATCAACTAGATTCCTCCAATCTTTCAGATCCATAATCCAATAGCCAATTTTAATAAAATTTAGTTATTTGCAAGTTAGTTCCTTTTAGAAATCTTCCGAAGGGAAAAAAACTCATTAAGTATTCTCAAATTATCCAAGTCGTCTTCTAACATAAAGTCAAGGTCAGGCCATCTTCCAGATGTTGTTACTTCTATTCTGTGTATTAGACTTTATGTGTATTGAGTTCACTTTCACTGAATATACTGTGGCTATAATGCTGTAGTACTTCTCTTCTTCCAGTAGATGGCTCTCTTGTTCCCAAATCCAATGTTAAACAATCTGTCAAAAACAGCTGATTATCCAATAAATCCAGGGAGTTTAGAAATACAAATAAACAAGACAGTTTCTCCTGAAAATCACCTTTCAAATTGTTTAAGCTTTTTTCAGGCTTTCTGTGTTTTAAAGGTTCCCTTGGGCTTTTTTTGCCTCTTGATTTTCAGTTTTTTCCCCCTCTCCATGTATTTAATCACCACTTACTTAGGCTTGGAAGTTCTCTTTTAGAATTCTTGTACTTAAATCAGGTCTTTAGAGTAAAACTTGGTAATTATCTCACCCAGTTTCAATGCTCTGTCCACGAACCGCTCCAGCACAAATCTTACGGTCCTGGTTGTCCCAGCTTTGTGACTGCCAAAAATGGCCATTGTCCCTGCTGCCATTCAGGAGAGCTTGCTTTGGACCTAATGAGGAAATTGCAAGTTCCTTGTGGTCAGCGAAATGCCTCTCCTTCCTTCATCGCCCCTACAAGGTAGCTATGACCCAGTAGGGTCTCCCGACAGAGGTTACTGGCTGGATTTTGCAAGGTTCAGCAGAGCCTGCTATTTTCCAGCCGTTCTCACCATGACGTCAACCAGAAGGTCTCAGGTAAACTTTGTCTCTAATGGGGTAAAATCAGGGGTGAAATGCTACCGGTTCGGACCGGTTCTGGTGTCCGGGTAGGGAAAATTTTGATTGGTTTGGAGAACCTGTAGGGAAATTTTTGATTCCCCCCCCCCATCTGCCCTTCCCCTCCTCTCACATCTCCTATATTCTGTTTTTTATTAGCTCAGCTAATTCGCAGAGTGGAGCCTCAGCTGAGCTAAGAAACAGCAAATGAACTGACACTTTTTGCAGCTTTTTTCCTCCCCCCCCCCAACCAAGCAGGGAAAGGAATACTAGCTTTAATGAGATGTCTGGGCGTTCAGCCAAGAGCAATTATCACCTCGTTAAAATGTTGCAAGTTGCAAGCTCTTCCTGTGAAGGCTTTTCCAGTTCTTTATTCTGATTTTCTCCTGGAGCAAAAGAAAGCCCTTTCTAGTGAAGTCTTCCCTGTGTGTTTATTCTGATTTTCATCTGGACTGGAGCAAAATCATCTGGTGGCAGGCCTTAAGTAACAATCCCACACTTATTTTACTCCATGCATGGCCCACCCACTATTTAATTTACCACTTCTATCTGTGCCTCTTTCCCAGCCTGTATTTTTCTCTCCCCCTCCCTCTCTCCCTCCCTCTCTCTCTCTCTCTCTCTCTCTCACACACACACACGCACACACACACACACACATACACACACTGTTATTGTATTCAATACAAATACAATAAAGCTGTATTTATTTTCTCACCTGTTTCTGTGCAATTAAGCAGTTCTCATTGTGTCTTTTGAGATCTAGTTGGTGTTTACAGATGCACTCGGATAGTCTTCTGCCTGTGCCTGGACTTCTGCATTGGAAGGTTGTCTCCTGCTGCAGATTTATTGCAGGGGCATCCCTTGGAGACTGAGAAAAAGACATGTTTGGGGGAGTAATGGATTGGTCAGCATCAGTACCTGCCCCAAACTGGCCAGAAACAGTAGAATTGCAGAATAACAAGGTTGGAAGGGACCTTGGAGGTCCAGCCCTCTTCCCAAGGCAGGAAAGCCTAAACCATTTCAGATAAATGGCTGTCCAGTCTCTTCTTAAAAGCCTCCAGTGATGGGGCACCCACAACTTCTGAAGCAGCTCCTTCCATTGATTAATAAGCAGTTCCACTGGTTAATTGTTCTCACTGTCAGGAAGTTTCTCCTTAGTTTTAGGTTGCTTCTCTCTTTGTTCAGTTTCCATCCATTGCTTCTTGTTTTACCTTCTGATGCTTTGGAAAATACATTGCTCCCCCTTCTTTCTGGCAGCCCCTTAAAAGCCTGTTGCCTATCACACTCTTTGGCAAAGCATGTGAGCCATTTCCTCCTTTCACTGGTCCATGAAAGTACATCTATAGTATGTAGATAATAAAGTCAAAAAAAGGTGAACAACATTTTTATAGAACTATAGATATGTTGAGGCTGGGTGTGACAAGGAATGGCTGGGAGGGGAGGGGCCAGGCAAGGCACCCCTTGACATGAGTGACATTGAGTTGGCCATGCCCACCCAGTCATATGACCACCAAGCCACGCCCACCAAGCCACGCCCACAGAACCAGTAGGGAAAAATTTTAGATTTTACCACTGGATAAAATGTCTATAATACTCTTAGCCACTCTCGCAGAGATGTGGCTATTCCTTCCATGTATTTTGTCTGTATGTGTCATGCCTCCATCGGAGTCTGAATCAGAGATGGAAGATGAACAGCTGACAGAGAGCGGGAGAGTGGTTCTGTTGATTGTGGAGGAAACTGGGGAAGGTCAAAGTCAGGCTGGGCAGAGCAGGGAAGAAGTAGAACAAGGGAGAGGGGGTTCAGATGAAGACCAAGGCCCACCCACTCCTCATCCTAGGGTACGCAGGGAAGAATGGAGAAAAGAACAACATGGGTTGCGTGGCTTACGAGGGAGGAAAGGGCCCCGATTCCCTTCACAAGGCATACCTGGGGATGGAGTTTAAAGGAGAAGCAAATGGGAGGGGCGGTTGTCAGGAACAAACGCTGAGTTCATCTCGTGTTAACTGCTTTATCTGAGTTCCTGGCATCCTCCCAACTGGTTTGATTTACTGCCGTGCTACTTCACTTCTGAAACTCTTTATCTTGCTTGTCCTGCCAGATTAATTATCTTATCTTGCCTTATTGGATTTATAATTGGAAGTTTTCTGCTTATAATGATTGGACTGGAGTATTTTCAGCCAAAGGCTGTTACAAGTTTGTGGGAGAGTTTTTCTCCAGACTGAAGAGTAAAAGGGACATTGGGGGCAAAGTTGGAGCTAATAAAGGGACTCATACTTATTCTCTGGCTGTGTTGCCTTTGTGCCACGCCCCGGGTCATCACATTTTGTTCCCGACCCCTCCAACTTGCTCTTCTGTATTACGTGGGGTGACCATAGATCAGCTCTGAGCAGACAATGATCAGTTAGCCCAGCAGGTGGCTCTCCTGACCATGCAGGTTGCGCAGATGCAAGCAGACTGGCCATGTCGCAAATGCCTGGTAGCAGTGCCGGATAAATTTGATGGCTCACTGGCCCAATTTCCAGTGTTTTTTGGGCAGTGCCAGCTTTATATGAGCCTTCGGCCAGAGGACTTCCCCACTGACCAGGATAAGGTGGGGTTTTTGATTAGCCTTTTGTCGGGATCTGCGGCGCGTTGGGCCACGCCCCTGTTGACCCAGCCCAACCCATTGTTGGATAATTATGCCGAGTTTTGCCGTCAGCTAAGGGCCATGTTTGAGGACCCTGTTCTGACCCAAACAGCAAACAGGTGATTGAGAGACTTGAGGCAGGGGCGAGGCTCACTCACTGACTATATCGCTGACTTCCGGGTGGTTGCCCAGGACCTGCAATGGAATGAGGCGGTGCTTATGGACCAGTTCCAGGAAGGTCTTTCATCAGAGCTTTCATCTTTCAACAAGCTGGTGTGCACTGAATGCCCTCACACCCTGCAGGAGATCATACACCTGTGCCTCCGCATCGACGCCAGGCTCCAGCAGTGATGGGCACAATGACGGACGGAGGCCGCACCCGCTCCCATCAACATGGTGCCACTGTCGGTATTGCCTACGGATGAGCCCATGCAGTTGGGGGCTGCCCAACCTTGCCTGACCCAAGCCGAAAAGGATCGGCGTCACCGTGAAGGCCTTTACCTATATTGCGGTGGTCAAGGCCATCTGGCAGCCAAATGTCCCGCTAAGGCACCCAAAGCAGCAACATCAGCAGTGGCGGGAAATGGGCAGGGCCCAGCTTAGGGGGTTCCGTAGCTCGGGCTCGAGTGGCAACGGGCCAGCCATCTCCACCACAGTCATCTTTTGGGAAGCACCTTGTGCTGACAGCAAGTGTGTTCGTGCCTGGTCAGGGAGTGGTGGAGATTCAGGCCCTGGTGGACTCAGGGGCCACGGCCAATTTCGTGGACATGAACTTTGCCTCACAGTGGTCCATCCCCCAGCAGCAGATGTCACCGCTGGTATTGGTGGAGACAATTGATGTCAGCCCCTTCATTTGGGACCTGTGGTTGCTGCGACCAAACCCCTTCATATGCGCATTGGAAGCCATGTTCTACATTGCCGCAGTACCTCACTTTCTGGTGGTGCTGGGGTTGGAGTGGTTACGGGCTCATGATCTGTAGATCATCTGGAGCAGTGCAGTTCCCCGGCAAGAAGTGTGCCACCCATTGCCTGCACGCCTGTGCAGGGGATGTGGCTACATCCATGGACCTGGATCTACCCACGGAATTGGTGGACTATGCTGACATGTTCGGGGAAAAGGAGGTGGATCAGTTGCCCCCGCATTGGTCATATGATTGCCTGATTGACTTGGTGGCCGATGCCAAATTGCTGGTGGGCTGGATATACTCCCTGTCGGAACCGGAGCTGGCCACGTTGTGGGACTTTATCGAAAAGAATCTCCAGAAAGGGTTTATCCAGCCTTCTACCACCCAATTGGCTGTGCTGGTGCTCTTTGTCAAGAAGAAGTTGGGGGAGCTGAACCTGTGCTGTGACTACCGCAAGTTGAATGTGATCACCGTACAGAACCGGTACCCACTTCCCGTCATCCCTGAACTGATCGAGCGGCTTCATCAAGCTAAGATCTTCACGAAGCTGGACCTGTGGGGGTCCTACAACCTTGTCCGTGTTCGTGCCGGCGACGAGTGGAAGATGGCCTTCCGGACATGATATGGTCATTTTGAATATACTGTGATGCCTTTCGGCTTGACCAATGCACCCACTGTGTTCATGCATTTTATGCATGATGTCTTCTGTTACTTGTTAGATCAATTCGTGGTCGTTTACCTGGATGACATTTTGATCTACTCAGCATCCCTGCAGGAACACTGGCAACATGTGCGGCTGGTGTTGCAATGCTTGCGGGACAACCACCTGTTTGCTAAGTGCGAGAAGTGCCAGTTCGCACAACCCACGATCAACTTCCTGGGTCATCGTATTTCACTTGCCGGTGTGGAAATGGACCCAAAAAAAGTCGAGTCGTTGCAGGTGTGGGAACCCCCATGGCGGGTCAAAGATGTGCATCGACTGTTGTGGTTCGCAAACTATTATCACACATTTATTCCCCACTTTGCTGCCTTTTCTGCTCCTCTTTCTAAGCTGCTCAAGAAAGGGGAGAAGTTTCATTGGAGTGCTGAGGAGCAGGAAGCCTTCAATTCCCTGAAGGCCGCCTACACCTCCAAGCCCATCACCCTGATCCATTCCAGCTGTTCATGGTGGAAATGGATGTCTCAGATGTGGCCGTTGGGGCGGTGCTCCTACAGGCCTATGCCCCCGCAGGCACCTTGTTCCCATGCACCTATTATTCCCGGAAGCTGTCGGCTCCGGAGTGCAATTATATGATATGGGACAAGGAACTATTGGTGGTTAAGGTCGCTTTTGAGACATGGCAGAACCATCTGGAGGGGGCCCGCCACCAGGTCGAGGTTCAGATGGACCATCACAACCTGGAACATTTACGTACGGCCCAGACATTGAACCAGAGTCAAGTGCGATGGTCACTGTTTTTCGCCCGATTCGACTTTCGGGTGACCTACCGTGTTTCCCCAAAAATAATACATGTCCCCATAATAAGGCCAATCAGGCTTTTCGGCGCATGCGCTAGAATAAGCCCTCCCCCAAAAATAAGCCCCACCAAATACTTAGATGCATGCGCAGCTGCCGCGCAAACAACACGACGTGAGGAGGTGAGGCTGGAGAGGGGGGAAAGGGAGGGGGGAACATGCCCCATGTGCTCCACATGCACCTGCCATCCACAAACCCTAGCTCGTGCGCCCTTTCTCTTCATGGCGGCCGCAAAAAGAGTGGCCGCAAAAACTCTTGCCAGTCCTAGCCCTATCAACCTGGGACTGGGGGGGGAGGGGACTGAGCTCCAAGCAGTGGCTGGTGTGGGCTGTCTGTGCAGCCATGAAGCGGGATCGGCATGGCCGGTTCTTGCCCGCAGCATTGCCGGCGATGATTGGGTCAGAGCCGCTGCCGCCCGAGATCAGCTGGCCAGATTCGGTGAGCCAGACACACCGCTGCCACTCGGGAGAAGAAGAGAGAGAGGAGGTGCTGTGACAGAGCCCATTTCTCACGTTCTTGTCCTCCCGGCTGGCAGCAGTGTGTTCAGCTCCCTGAATTTGGCCTGCGAATCTCAGCCGGCTCGGTGGCTTTTATTATTTATTTGGAAGCAAGCCAGCCTCTCAGCGTAGCCCAGTGCCGAATCCCGGCTCCTATTCAGGGCAGGTGGGATGCTCGGACGTGCATCAGTTGCTTTTCCTTGGGGGGGAAGTGGGGGGGAGAGCTGCAAACCCAGTGGTGTCCTCCGAGCAGAAGGAGACGAATTTCACCAAGGCTGGGCTGCATTGTCTGCCAAAGCGGCAGGGTTGTGCAATGCTCCAGTTGGAAAGGAAGTCGGGGGGCGTGAAAGGGTGGCAGTGGGGGGGAAGAGAGATAGCCGTGCACTCTCTTCCCAGCGGAGTTTCCTTGTGTGTGTGTGTGTGTGTGTGTGTGTGTGTGAGAGAGAGAGAGAGAGAGAGAGAGAGAGAGAGAGAGCGAGTGGGCGGGGGGGAGAGGAATGGAATGGAATGGAATGGAATAGAATGGAATGGAATGGAATTCCGTTTTATCTGTAGACAGGCCAAGTACGCAACCGGTGCACCCCCTGGTCTCTTGCAGCCACTACCCACACCGGAAAGACCCTGGGGGGCAGTCTTGTTGGATTTCATAACCGAGTTACTCCCATCAAAGGGCGCCACAACCATATTGGTGGTGGTGGACATGCTCACCAAGATGGCTCATTTTATTCCATGTGCGGGTCTTCCTACCGCATGGGCGATGACCCAGTTATTCATTGCCCATGTGTTTCAGTTGCATGGGTTACCGGACCGAGTAGTGTTGGACCGTGGGGTGCAATTTACGGCACGCTTTTGGCAGACCTTACTCACAGAACTGCAAGTACAGGCATGTCTGTCGTCCATCCATCACCCCGAGACTGACAGGGGCATAGAGAGAATGAATGCCATCTTGGAACAGTACCTCCGCTGTTTCAGCAACACCCAACAGGACAATTGGGCGGAGGTGCTGGCTGTGGCAGAGTTCACCTACAACAATGCTCAGCATGCATCCACCCGCATGTCCCTGTTCTTTGCCAGTTATGGCTTCCATCCACAGCTCTTCCCGTTGGCTCCGTCTGACTCCCCGGAGAAAGCCAAGGAGGACTACAAATGCTTCGCAGACTGGCATCATCGTGATGTCCCACCGTTAGCTGTAGGAGATCGAGTTTGGCTCTCCACAATACCACAATATCTCCACAGTACCTGCTGACGATGTGGCCATTGAAAAAGCTCGATCACCACTACTTGGGACTGTTTCCGGTCGAGACAGTGATCAACCCTGTGGCATTTTGCCTATCCCTGCCATGGACCATGTGGATTCACCTGGTCTTTCATCAGTCCCTGTTAGTCCCAGTATCAGCCAACAGTCCGCATAGGCTGGCTCCACCGCCGCCGAGACCAGTAGCCCCTCAGGGAGAGGCAGAGTACGAAGTGGACAGCATCCGAGATTCATGACAATTGAGGGACCGGTTTCAGTATCTTTTGGCATGGAAACGTTATGGACCAGAGGACTTTACCTGGGTCGATGCCACAGATGTCCATGCCCCTCGCTAGGTCCGCGACTTCCATGCTGGTTTCTGCAACGTCCCTGTCCGCATGATCCCAGGGCAGGGGGCCATGCAGTGGGGGGGGGTAGTGTCATGCCTCTGTCTGAGTCTGAATTGGAGATGGAAGATGAACAGCTGACAGAGAGCGGGAGAGTGGCTCTGTTGATTGTGGAGGAAACTGGGGAAGGGCAAAGTCAGGCTGGGCAGAGCAGGGAAGAGGTAGAACAAGGGAGAGGGGGTTCAGATGAAGACCAAGGCCCACCCCCTCCTCATCCTAGGGCACGCAGGAAAGAATGGAGAAGAGAGCAACGTGGTTTGCATGGCTTACGAGGGAGGAAAGGGCCCCAATTCCCATCACAAGGCATACCTGGGGATGGAGTTTAAAGGAGAGGCAAATGGGAGGAGCGGTTGTTGGGAACAAACGCTGAGTTCATCTCGTGTTAACTGCTTTATCTGAGTTCCTGGCATCTTCCCAACTGGTTTGATTTACTGCCGTGCTACTTCACTTCTGGAACTCCTTATCTTGCTTGCCCTGCCGGATTAATTACCTTATCTTGCCTTATTGGATTTATAATTGGAAGTTTTCTCCTTATAATGATTAAACTGAAGTATTTTCAGCCAAAGGCTGTTAGAGGTTTGTGGGAGAGTTTTTCTCCAGACTGGAGAGTAAAAGGAACGTTGGGGGCAAAGTTGGAGCTAATAAAGGGACTCATACTTATTCTCTGGCTGTGTTGCCTTTGTGCCACACCCCGGGTAATCACAGTATGTTTTGGATATAGTATTCACCCAGTTCTTTTAGTTTTGGCCAAAAATAAAAGCTGTTATTTTTTGCAAGCCTTGTCTCGAGTCTCACTCTCTTTGGCATCTCAGTGGCTCGGGGAAACTTCTGGGACATTACAAAGCCAGGGGTGAAATCCTACCAGTTCCCACTGGTTCCCGAGTACCAATAGGGATGATTGGCATAGGTTCCCCGAACCAGGAGCAATCATCCCCGGTGGCCTCGCCCACGCCCGGCCGCCCAGCCACCTGGCCGCCCGCTCACCGCTTCCGGCTCAGCTCAGCGCTTCCGGCTGCTCAGCGCTTCCGGCCCATCCATTCCCCCACCCCCCGCCCTATATAAGTTCCCTTTGCCACACGGCCCATCTACTTGCTTCGCCGACGCTGCTCGCACAGACGCCTTGCTCCGAAGCCTCGCCGACAGCCGCTCACCCAAAGAGGTAAGCATTGCCGTTTGCGGCCTAGCACGCCCCCCCAATCCCCGGGCTCATGTACTTTGCAGAGCTGCTGGGCATCAGTTGCGGCCTAGCCCCCCCCCCGGGGCCCTGGCCTCGTCTGCCTGGCCTGGCCCCTGCCTAACTACCAACCTTCCCTCCAGCCTCCAGCTTGCTTACCTTGGCTCTTTGGACCGAATCCCGAGCCACTGGTGAATGCTCATCTTCTTCGGCTGCTGCAATCCAAGTGCAGCATCCATCGCATCGGCGATCTACTGAGCCTGCCTGCCTTGTGCCTTCAATTTGGTAAATATGTGGGTTTTGTTTTTGTTTTTTTGCTTTAAGAAAAAAGTTTAAATGGGTTTTTTTGGATTTTTTTTTTTTTAAGAAATAGCCATTTAAAATTTAGGATGTTCTAGCTATTTTACCAAAAATAGTTTATATTTTTAGATTGGTGCAGCATTCTGAAATGTATGTTTCTGTACTGTTTCATTCACTACACAAACACACAAAATGTGTGTATGTGACATTTTGTGTGTAAAGTGTGAAAGCTGGTTTCTGCCCTCTTTGTGGCTTTGTGAGGTGCCTGCTTGTTGCTGCAGGGGCCATTTTGAGTGCTTTTGCTTTGTGTGTGTATGTCTTTTGTGTTGTTTGTGTGTAAAGTGTGAAAATTGGTTTCTGGCCTCTTTGTGGCTTTGTGAGGTGCCTGCTTGTTGCTGCAGGGGCCATTACATTTTGAGTGCTTTTGCTTTGCGTGTGTGTGTGTGTCTTTTCTGTTGTTTGTGTGTAAAATGTGAAAGTTGGTTTCTGGCCTCTTTGTGGCTTTGTGAGATGCCTGCTTTGGCTTTGTGTGTGAGTCACCAGTCCTCAGCTAACAAAGCTCCTTTTTTCCCTTTTGCAGTAGCTGCCTTTACCAGGAAGGATGAAAAGGCAACAGACTTTGGTCGGTTTCTTAGCCAAGAAACCCAAAGTGGCACAACAACCATCAGAATTGGATGATCCAAAACCATCCCAAGCACCACCACTTCCACCACTTGAACTTGGACTCAGAGAAAGCAGCAAGTCAAGTATTGACTCACCCAACCCTGAAATTGAAATCATTCTTCCTGACCGCTGGACAATGGAACAGTACACCAACTTCCAAGAGAAGTATCCGGGATTGGAAGTTGCAAACAAGAAATTAGGTTGCAAGTACTGTGCGAAACATGACTTCGCAATAGAGAGCGGTATTCATGTGTTCAAAGAATGGAAGCATTTCAAGATCGAGGCATCTGGGAAAATTAAGAAAGTGCAGCAGGCGTCTCTAAGGAAAAAATTGAAAGAACATTTCACACACCATTTGTAGAGACAACATCAAACAAGGGGAGCAGGATGCCATAACAAAATCAATGGACAAGATGTCTGGTAAGCATTAGCATTTAGAGTTAGACACCACTTGTAAAATGTTCAAAACAGTTTACAGCCTGGCAAAAGCATGTAGACCAATTTCAAGCATAGAAGAATTGATAGAATTGCAAACTGAAAATGGAGTTAATCTGGGAATAGGATTGCACTCAAGACCAACAGTTGTGAAAATAGTTGAGTGCATTGCTAATGAAATTAAAACCAAAATGTGGCATTGATTTGGCATTGATGATCGATATTCTGGAAGTAATCTCACTTCTTTCAACTGCACTGCAAGCAAGCAACACGGACATCATAAAGGCTGAAAAACTGGTGAGAAGATCAATGAAAGCATTTGAGCTGCTTACAAAGGGAAAGGGTCCATACAAAAGACAAGTTGACGGACTAATTACTTCAGAAACCTTCAAAAATATAAACTTGGTGGAAAATTATCGATTTGTTGGACTTCATCGGGAAAGACTTTTACAAAGCATCATAACAAATTTTCAGAAAAGACTACTGGACTGTGAACATTTAAAAACAGGTAGCCAATTGCAAGACACCACAAATAAATTATAATTTCTACAGTTTTTGGTGTCAGAGTACTGGGATTTTTCAGAAGTAGTAGTTCCATGGGCAGCAGCTGAAGAACAACTGCGCACATTTGGAGACATTTTCAATTACAACATTAACATCAACGACTACAGAGATTTTTTGGAGAATGTGTTAAAAGATTCGAAGAACTATGCAATTCCTGACAGTGTCAAAAAAGCAAAAGATATTATCAGAACAATTGCTGTAAGTTCTGCAGAAGCAGAAAGGGGTTTTTCAAAAATAAACTTCATATGAATGAATGAATGAATAAATTTTATTGATTAGCCCATTGGGCCATATCAAAACACAGAACTCCACAAACAGATCATTACAACAGTTGGTGAAACAATTTAAATGAAATTAGAATAATACATGATTTAAATAAAATTACAATCTAAAATAAGATCAAAATAAAATATAATCATTTAAGATAAAAATTAAGTACGATTAAAATTTATATTATAATGTCACCCCTACATCTACTCAAATCAGTCTTAAAACTACTATTAAAATTACGTTTATTTAAATCAAATCAAATGATCTTCCCTACAATCTACCCCGTTCTGCTGC